>VCHN02000014.1:119238227-119281712 GCA_007115665.2 Sequoiadendron giganteum
TCTCGAATCTTCAGGAAATCATTCGCAAAGGAGAAATTTATAAGAATAACACTGTTGTGAGAATCGAGGTAGCATTTTTTTGTTGACAGGTGTGATTTTTTGAGAGAAGTAATTTATTTCTTTGCTGAAATCGTACTTTTAGCATATTGGCGCACCTCTTCTGGCAGATTTCTGAATTTTTAAATTCATTCGTAGCTAGAACACGATCTTCGAGGTTTGGAAGTTAATCGACAATGTGTTTGCACTGTGTTTCTATCTTGTACTTCGTTTCCGACACGAATTTCATTCATAGATAGGCGAATTTAATTACTTTCAGCTTGCTTTTTGACAGAAATTTTAATTCAATAGGCTGAAAGTGCGATTTTTGTCCAAGCTACACCCCGGAACAAGTTAATTTTAAATGATCTTGTATTAATGTTAAGAATTTTGTGCTTCCAGGTTGACGATCGATCAAAGGGAAACATCCAGGCAGACATAGATGAAGTTTGCAAGTAAAGGATCGCAGCCAGAGACCAGAATAAAGTCAAAGTGGAAAGATGTCTCAGACACTGATCTTGGCCATATCGACCTTGAGGAATTCAAGAAGAGAATATATGGGCATAACGGACCTTTACCAACACCTGTCGCTAGAAGGATGGTGAGAAACGACATATTTCAAACTGTCGGATTCCCACCTGCGCTTGGCTATGCTAAACTTATGGTGGAGTGCGCACTTCACTATGATGTTGAGTTGAGGCGGATTGTGGCACCCGATGGGAGAGTGTTGGCACATCTGACAGAGTTGGCCATTCAGGAGGCCTTCGGCATTCCGGCATATCCTAAAACTGTCTACAAGACCAAGGAAGATGCTTAGAAGTTATATGATGAAAGCCCTGGCCTTTGTGCCGCCAACATTAACAAGTCGTGGCTGGATAAGCCTAGGCCGTCGGTCAAGTAGATGCCCAAGAAGTTGACACGTACGGACTTCAAGGAGGACTACGGAGACATCATTATCTTACTGAACATAATAGCAGGCAGTCCTTTGGGAGCACCCTTCGAGTCGTGGATGTATTACTTCATTGAGGACCTGACAGAAGGTGTCAAGATGTTCAACTGGGCGAGAATGATAAGCAATAATCTTCACCACCAGCTTATCAACCTAGAGAAGACCAAAACGTTTTACATGAGTTCTTACATCATCTATATGTTGGCTAGAACTTACAGGTATGCAGGCTTGATCTGCAAAGGCACAGTTGGTAGTAAGGAGAATGAGCTGAAGCCTTATGACTGTTATCCACAGCTTCAGCTGAGGGAGAAGACGCACTTTAGGCGAGCCCACGACGCGTTCCTGATGTACATCATTAGGATACTCCAGGGAGGGACGCATCAGCGGCTAACACATGAGGCCAAAAGCCTGATCAGTAAATACGGGTCTTGGTTCATCCAATATCCAAGATTTACTTATATCAGAATCCAAGGATTCATCGGGAGTCCGTACCGTCTGCCCATCTTCCCCACAAATAAGATGGTCCTACTCGAAGTGCTGAGGCAGTTAGAAGAGTTCCAAGGTCTTCAAAGGGTGAAGCAAAAGGCGGCAGTTACTTTTCCTTTCTTTATAGGGAACATGCTGGAGTCGTGTCCATCATCACAGGCAGCTGACAGTGCCAAAATCGAGATATAGCATTACCTTTTTTCCCCATATCCGGCCAGAAATCACTACGACCCCCATCACCACATCAAGATGGTGGATGGAAGGAGATACAAGCATAGGGTCGAACTGGAGGACTTTTGGGCAAATGTTGCGGATGAATTTGAGGTCAGACGGAAGATGTGGTCCAGATTGCCGCTCAGCTTGATCAGGGCAACAGAATTTTGTCACGTGCCAGATCAGTTGGAGGAGGACAAAAATCAGACGCAGCCGCGCTTCGATGAGAGTTCGGCTTTGCCCGCTGTCCAGTGGTCAAAAGCAGAGCATGCTGACTTGAACATCTTGATGAGGCCTGTCATCAAGTTTACTCAGTGGTGGGTTGATCAACGAGTTCAAGAATTAAGGCGCCAAAAGATAACCCTGACCTATGACATGCTAAGCAAGGCAGAGTCTTATTCTTCCAACGCGGGCGCATCCCAGGACGTACAAGTGATGGAAACCACCACTTCTAGGAAGAGGAAAGAAATAGCTGCAAGAAAGGAGCCAGTCCAGAAGCAGGCCAGGATAAAACCTTCTCAATCGGCCGCCTCTAGGAATATTGAGGAGATATTAGCTACTGTCGATGCTTCACTGGCAGACATGAGGGATCCTTCTCCGGTTCCTGAAGACAACACAGAGCCTCAGCCAGATGACGATACGCCGCCTTCTCCCACGGGCACTGAAATATTGGAGTCAGATGACGACAATGTAGGCGCCCAAGATGAGGATTTCCAGGAAGGGATGATTTCAGCCCTTAGGGGAATTGTGGATGTTCCTGACAGAGAAGGCGTGCCGGAGGAGGACGGTGTTGAGCAGCTTACGATCCCGGATTGGCTGAAGGAAAGGCTAAAGGTACAAAGATGTAGAAGCAAATGAACGAGGATATTATAGCGATTTTTAAGCGGTATCTCAAAGCTGTGTAAAAGCGGACCCGCGAAGAAATTCTCAAACGCCACAAAGGCGAGGAGCCCGGCAATGGGGCGATGGGAATTGCGGTGATGCCTGATGGACAAGCACTTGAGGAGGAGATATGCCTCTCCACGGGATTCACGCCATCCCACAACCCTGATGACTTTAGGTGGTCCAACCACTACCAGGAGCCAAGAAATGAAGATTTGGATGGAGAACCTATGTACGCCATCAAAATAAGGTTGGCGAAGGGAGTAGCAAAGAGGTGCCAGTGGAAGTGGCAGAGGGCTACATCTGACGCCGATCGAGGGATATTCATGCGGCTCCTGCACCTAACTCTTCACAAGAGGCCGTTAAAGAGATAGAAGAAAACAGGCTCACGGTTCAGGAGGCCAAAGAATGGATAGCGACCAAGGGGATTGAAGCTGAGGCATTCATAGAAAGATTAACTTTGGTTTATGGTCAGGCCACTACCTTACTTTCTAGGCTAGCCTCCTTGGCAGAAGTATGGGACAGCCTTCCGAACGCGCAGGATAGGATAATCCCTTGCCTTAGGATTCTGAAAGGAGTTCCTAAGCAAGAATTGATAGAGGGAGACGTCATCGCAGCGCGAGCAGCCTATGACTTCCACACCTGGTATTGGGCCTTGACGGCACAAGGTGAAGTCTTGGAGAGGGTAAAGGTTGACGGCATCAGATTGGAGGAACAGGTCAAGGAAGTTCAGGCCAGAATCCTCAACATAATTGCCAATATCCTGGATAAAGAGGCTCTACGAGAGAACGACCTGCAATTGGAAGTTTTGAAGGAAAGTGTCCAGGAAAATATCTTTGACATCACTGGACCCATCTTGAGGCAGGACTGGGCCAAATTGGCGAACTTCCTGAGTATCCGAGAGTCCTTTGAAAAGATTGTACCAGAGTGGGTTGAGACCTTCGCCAGATGCGCTGAGAGCATGGATGGGCTGGAATTTAGAATCGGCATGCTTCCACGGGTTACCATGGATGAAGTTGCCTTGATCATGTCTAGATTCGATGAATACACGGTGGCTCGAGAGGATCAGGATGTAGTCCCTTGAAAATAGCTCCGAATGCCAACTCATTGCTGTTCATTGCCAGTTAACTGAAGTCATTTTGGGAAACGCTAATTAGGGTTTCGTTTGTTAAATCTTGACCGTCGGCTCATGTTTAATCTGAGCCATTTATTCAATTTATGGAACTCTATATAAACTCTTGGACCCTCATTTGTAATGTGTGAAGTGAGTAATAAAAAATTGTTGCGACGAAACTATTTCCGTTTATAAAAGCTCTTGTGCATGATTTGCTAAGAACAACTTTTATTTTCAAGTAGTATGCAAGGTTTAATATTTCTCCTTCAACACTTAGAGTAGAATTAGAATAGCATTTCATTTTACATGTTGGTTAGATGAATGATAGATTTGATCGCAGTGCTGGATAAAATTTTGCTCATACTTTTGTCGAGTGGATGATTTGCACTCGACGTGTAAAGTTAGTCTGAGCCATTAAATCGTGGATGCTTAACTTCTGTTTGTCTTGATTATCAATTCGAACATGAAAACCATTATCACCTCCATTGAAGATTGCACCCGCTTCGCGTAGTTGTCCGAAGGAGGCGAAACGAAGTGTGGTTACCCATTTTGTCTAATCGTTGCTGTCTCTTGAATTCTTAGGCGTAGTTTAGATCTCTAAACCCTTATCCTTTTTGCCTTTTTTTTGAAAAATTGAAATACCCATCAAAAGGAGCTTCAATGATAAAACTGTCTAAGTCCTCAACTCGCGAAATGAATTTTATGTAAGTCCCCTTGTGATTACCAGCAAATCACAACGCCCACTGACCTTGTCCATATGTTATAACCTGGCCAAAAGAAACATTGGAGTCATTGTATTATCTTCTAGGTATTTGCAATTACTTTTCAAGAGAGGATAAAGTGTCCTTGGGCATTTTATTCTGTGTATGGTGGCGTATTCAAAACACACACCAACAGGTCTCCAAGTCCGCCCAGCAAGATAGGAAGTGGCTAAGGCATGATGAAGTCCGCCATATGGAAGTGGCATGGAAAATGTGAAGTCCGCCCAGCCTAGAGGAAAATGGCAAACAACTTATGAAGTCCGCCATATGGAAAATGGCATGAGATATGAGAAGTCCGCCCCAAGAAGTGTGGAGAAGGGTAAAATTATGAAGGGGTCCACTCCAAGGTGTTTGGAAGGGGTGAAATTACATAGAAAATTCGCTATTAATTGAATTAAATGGAGAAATTACAAGTAACGTTGGCCATTGGACAAGGCAAGACCAAAACTCGCCATGGCAAGAGAAGGGTGAAGTCCGCCCTAGACAAATACAAGATAAAACACGCCATTGGCAAGGAATTATGAGAAATTTACCCAACTTTAGAAGATAAATTTTTCTAAGGCATGAAAATGAAGAAATGTCTAGAGAGAGAAGAGGTTAGGACGGCATGAAAATTATTCCTCGGCAAGACGAAATGAAATTCTTTGGCAAGAAATGAAGAATGCAAGGCAAGGCAAACCATGAAGTCCGCCCCTCTCAGCTTGGAAAAATTCCTAAGGCATGAATAAAAAAATGGCAAAATGGCAGAAAAATCTCCAAGTTCACCCAACCTAGAAGGAGAGAGAAAGTGAATTATTTGGCTAAGTAAAATGTCCAGAGAGGTCAGAACTCCGCCTAGAGAGTTGAAATTTGGCAGATGAACTATTGAGCACATTTTGGCTAGGCGGACAATTTGAAGAGAGACATTTTGCCTCGAATGAATAAACTTAGCCATGTATCAAGGTTAAACGGGTTGGAATTTTAAATATTTTAATATTTTTAATTATTTCCCAACACTTAGGGAATTTTAATTAAAAAATTCGAAGTCTGGAGATTATTTCGAGGATTAAATTATTCTGCCTTAGATAAATTGCCATGATTCAAAGATTTAAAGAACGTCAGAAAATTAATTTTAAACAATTAATTTAATATCTTTTGATATTTTCTCCAACACTTAGGCAATTTTTTGAGAAATTCGAAAATCTCAAACAGAGGTGGCACCGAGATGAAAATTAAAAACTTGCCTCGACAACTGAAAGTGAAATTAGAAACTTGCCGATCTGAGAAGAAAAACGTTTCTTAAAAATTGGAAGAAAATTAGAGAAAAGAAAGCAATTCCTTGAGGAAAATCGCATTTCTCAGCCATAAAATGAGTCTCAGCAACGCATTTCTTCACAATTTCGGTTGAGAAGAGGCTATCTTTCTCAATTTTTTTGGGAATCGTTTGCGAAGGAAAATTTGGTGCAAGTAACGTTGCTGTGAGAATCAAGGAAGTAATTTATTGTTGACAGGCGTGATTTTTGGAGAGAAGTAATTTATTTACTTGCTGAAAATCGTACTTCCCAGCTTTGGCGCACTTCTTCTGGCAGATTTTCTGAATTTTTAAATTCATTTGCAGCCAGAACACGATCTTTGAGGTTTGGAAGTTAATCGGCAATATGTTTGCACCTCGTTGATATCTTCTACTTCATTTCCGGCACGAACTTCATTCATAAATAGGCGAATTTGATTACTTTCAGCTTGCTTTTTGACAGAAATTTTAATTTAATAAGCTGAAAGTGCGATTTTGTCCAAACTACACCCGGAGTAATTTGATTTTAAAAGTTCTTATATTAATGTTAAGCATTTTGTACTTGCAGGTTGACAGTCAATCAAGAAGAGACGTCCAGGCAAGCACAAATGAAGTTTGCGAACAAAGGATCGCAGCCAGAGACTAAAATAAAATCAAAATGGAAGAACGTCTCGGACACCAATCTTGGTCATATAGACCTAGATGAATTCAAGAGAAGAGTATATGGGCACAATGGGCCTTTACCCATGCCTGCCGCCAGGAGAATGATAAGAAATGGAATCTTTCAAGCTGCCGGATTTCCGCCTGCGCTTGAATGTGCTGAATTGATGGTAGAGTGTGCGCTCCATTATAATGCTGAGTTGATTTAAGAGGCCTTTGGCATTCCTTCGTATCCTAAAACCACTTATAAAACTAAGGAAGACGCCCAAAGATTGTATGATGAGCAGCTTGACCTTTGTGCCGCCAACATCAACAAGTCATGGATGGACAAGCCTAGGCCGTCGATCAAGAAGATGCCCAAGAAGTTGATGCGTACGGACTTCAAGGAGGACTACGGAGACATCATTATCTTGCTAAACAGAATAGCAAGCAGTCCTTTGGGGGCGCCATTAAAGCCATGGATGTACTATTTTATTGAGGACATCACAGAGGGCGTAAAGATGTTTAACTGGTCATGAATGATTAGCAACAACCTCCATGAGCAGCTTGTCAACCTAGAGAAAATGAAAACGTTTTATATGAGTTCTTATGTCATCTACATGTTGGCTAGGACTTACAAGTATGCAGGATTGATATGCAAGGGCACAGTCGGCGGTGGATCAAATGAGTTGAAGGCATACGACTGCTATCCACAGTTGCAGTTGAAAGAAAAGGCGCACTTCCGGCGAGCTCATGATGCCTTCCTCATGTATATCACCAGAATACTCCAGGGAGGGACGCATCAACGGCTAACTCCTGAGGCCAAGAAGCTGATTGGCAAATATGGGTCATGGTTTATCCAGTATCCCCGATACACGTACATCAGAATCCAGGGATTCACTGGGAGCCCATATCGTTTGCCCATTTTCCCAACTAACAAGATGGTCCTGTTGGAAGTACTAAGGTAGCTAGAAGAATTTCAGGGCCTCCAACGGACAAAGCAAAAGGTGGCAGTAACCTTTCCCTTCTTTATAGGGAACATGCTAGAGTCTTGTCCGTCATCACAGGCAGCAGATAGTGCCAGGCTCGAGATTCAGCATTATCCTTTTGCTACCTACCCATCTAGGAGCCACTTCGACCCGCATCACCATATCAAGATAGTGGATGGAAGGAGGTACAAGCATAGGGTCGAACTAGAAGATTTTTGGGCAAATGCTGCGGACGAGTTTGAAGTTAGGCGAAAGATGTGGTCCAGACTGCCAGTCAGTTTGATCAGAGCAACAAAACTTTGTCGAGTGCCGGATCAGTTGGAGGAAGATGGATAGCAGGTACAGCCGCACCTTGATGAGAGCTTGCCTTTGCCGGTGGTCAGATGGTTAGAACCCGAGCACGCCGATTTGAATACTTTGATGAGACCAGTCGTCAAGTATACACAGTGGTGGGTTGATCAACAGATTCAGGAACTCCGGCGAAAAAGGATATCCTTAACTTATGATATGTTGAGTGAGGCGGAATCCTATTCTTCCAATGCGGATGCATCCCACGGCGTAGAGATGATAGGGGCCACCACTTCCAAGAAAAGGAAGGAGATAGCTGCAGGCAAGGAGCCAGTTCAAAAGCAGGCTAAGGTAAAGCCTTCCCACTCGGCCGCATCTAGGAATATTGAGGAGATGCTGGCTACTGTAGACGCTTCACTGGCTGACATTAGGGATCCTTCCCCGATTCCAGAAAACAATATGGAGCCTCAGCCGGACGAAGATGCGCCACCATCTCCCACGGGCACAGAAATATTGTAGTCCGATGATGAAAATGTGGACACCCAAAATGAGGATTTCTAGGAAGGAATGATTTCAGCCCTTAGGGGAATTCTGGACGTTCCTGACAGAGAAGACAGGCCTGAGGATGAAGGCATAGAGCAGCCGACGATCCCGGATTGGCTAAGAGAGAGGCTGAAAGTACAGGCGCCAGTGGAGGAGCCAGAAGAGAATGACACTGCTGACTTCTTGGCCAGGCTTACGCAGACTGCCGTTAAGAAGCCAGCAAAGAAATTCTCGAGCATACAAAGAGATGGAGCCGGCAATAGGACAGTGCAGATCGCAATGCCTACAGTGGACAGGCCACAGGAGGACATGGCTCCACAAGATTATGCCATCACAACCATTGACTTGGGCCCAACCACGAAGGGCCAAGAAATTGAAGACTTGGACAATTCAGTGTCCACTATCAAGTCAAGGTTGGCAAAGGAGGTAGCCAAGAGGAAAGAGTGCCAGTTAGAAATTGAGCACCTAAAGGGGTATATCCAGCACTTGATCAAGCCGCTTGATCAAGACAACACGACAGCTCCTCTACTTCCGAACTCTTCACAGGGGGCTGTTAAAGAGATAGAAGAAAATATGGTCACTGTTCGGGAAGCCAAAGAATGGATAGCAGCAAAGGGGACTGAAGCTGAGGCATTCGTGGAGAGGTTGACTCTGGTTTATGGTCAGGCCACCACCCTACTTTCTAGGTTGGCTGCTTTGGCAGAAGTATGGGATAACCTTCCGGATGTGCAAGATAGGATAATCCCTTGCCTTAGGATTCTGAAAGGAGTTCCTAAGCAGGAGCTGATAGACGGAGGTGTTATTGCAGCAAGAGCAGCCTATGACTTCCACACCTGGTATTGGGCCTTGACGGCACGAGGCGAAGTCTTGGAGAGAGTGAAGGTTGATGGTATCAG
Source organism: Sequoiadendron giganteum (assembly GCA_007115665.2). Classification (NCBI taxonomy): domain Eukaryota; kingdom Viridiplantae; phylum Streptophyta; class Pinopsida; order Cupressales; family Cupressaceae; genus Sequoiadendron; species Sequoiadendron giganteum. Next base: position 119,247,294 of record VCHN02000014.1, read on the forward strand.
ATTGGAAGAATAGGTCAAAGAAGTTCAGGCCAAACTCCTCAACATGATTGCCGATATCCTGGATAAGGAGGTTCTACGAGAGAATGACCTGTAGTTAGAGGTTTTGAAAGGGAAGGTCCAAGAAGGCATCTTTGCCATCACAGGACCTATTCTGAAGCAGGATTGGGTCAAATTGGCGAACTTCTTAAGCATCCGAGACATCACCCTGTCAACTCTCTATTTACTGAAGTCATTTTGGGAAACCCTAATTAGGGTTTATTTGTTTTAATCTTGGCCATTGGCTCATTTTCAATCTGAGCCGTTTATTCAAATTCATGAACTCTATATAAACTTGATTACTCTCATTTACAATTTGTGAAGTGAGTAGTATAATATTGTTGCGACAAGACTATTTCCGTCAATAAAAGCTCTAGTGCATGATTTGCTTAGAATCACTTTTGTTTTCAAATAGTGTGCAAGGTTTAATATTTCTCCTTCAACACTTAGAGTAGAATTAGATTAGTATTTCATTTATATGTTTGTTAAGTGGATGATAGATTTGATAGCAGTGGTAGATAAGATTTAGCTCATACTTTTGTCGAATGGATGATTTGTATTCGATGTGCAAAGTTAATTTGAGCCATTAAATTGTGGATGCTTAACTTCTATTTTTTTTCAATTCAAACATGAAAATTATTATCACCTCCTTTGAAGATTGCACCCGCTTTGCGTAGTTGTCCAAAGGGTGGCGAAACAAAGTGTGGTTACCCTATTTTATCTCGTCACTGCCGTCTCTTGAGTTCTTAGGCGTAGTTGAGATTTCTAAACCCTTATCCTTTTGCCCTTTTTTTGGAGAAACTGAAACACCCATCAAAAAGAGCTTCAATGATAAAACTGTCTAAGTCCTCAACTCGAGGAATGAATTTTATGTAAGTCCCCTTGTGATTACCAGCAAATCACAACGCCCACTGACCTTGTCCATATATCATAACCTGGCCAAAAGAAACATTGGAGTTATTGTATTATCTTCTAGGTATTTGCAATTACTTTTCAAGAGAGGATAAAGTGTCCTTGGGCATTTTATTCTGTGTTCGGTGGCGTATTCAAAACACACACCAACAGGGAGGAGGACTTTGAAGGCGCATTTGAAGGGGTGGGGAGGAATTTCCCACACCCTAGTGGCTCTTCTCCTCCCTTGGGCGCATTTTAGCATGGCCTCTTCCATTCTTGAGCGCATTTAGCCTAGCATGGAGGAATTTCCCATGCCTTAGCATGTTTTTGCCATGTTTTTACTTGTGGGCGCATTTCCCCACGCAGACTTCCACTTTTGGGCGCATTTTGCCTGTGTTGCTTCCATCTCAACCCTTGAGGGCGCATTTCTCCTAGTGTGAAGGAAATTTCACACTTAGCAACTTTTATCAATTTTCCTCATGCCTTGGGCGCATTTTATGTGTGCTCATGCCAGTTATTACTTATAAATTTCCAACGCCCTAGCCATGCCTTGGCTTTCTATTTTTAGCAAATCCGGAGAAGTGAGGATTTCCATGCATTTTTCTCTGTTCTGAGCTGGAGCAGGCGTGGCTGTGCTTCCACTGACTTTGTCACCTTGTTTATACCCTCAACCCACACTGGTATGCTATTTTTAGCCATTTGCTATGTTTAGCAAACCCTAAAATTGATCAACCTTTGTAGCTCAGTTTGAACTGAAATTTGCTCCACCTAATCTTGATGCTGTGAGTGTCCTGTTCACACCTGCCTCTGGCACAAACGTGCTATTTATAGCCATGAGATGACTTACTAAAAATAGTAAGTATTCAGATCGTGCTCAAATTTTGCCAGTAGGCAACCTGGAAGATGCTGATCATGGTGGTGTGCTTCGTTTTGGCATCTCCGCACTTCGTCCTCTCTATTTTTAGGCATAGCAGCGGAAACCCTAATCTGACTTGCATGTGTTCTGAACTGCTTCCACTTGGCTCAATTTCTGCTACTTGTCATTCTGCTTGCTGAACTGAAGTGTTGGGTAGCTGCTGGGGTGAAACTGCTATTTATAGTAAATGTCCGGAAAGTGGTTAATCTGATGTCGGATAAGTTTGCATGTCACAGTGCTCGTGGGATCTCAAAGAACCCAGAAAAACGTAGAAAACTGGTCAACATGCGCGCACTGGCTAAAAATAGTAAGTCCCTAAAAATTGATCCATTATGCTTGCATGTCACACCACCGCGAAGCCCTCGCAAAACCCATGAGGAATATCTGGACATGCACTGAAAATCACTGCATGCAAATCCTAAAAATAGCCTTTGAAGGTTGTACCATTGAAAGTCACCATTTTGTTTTGCATGTTATACCACCGCGAAGGTCTTGAAAAACCCAGAGTGATCCTCCAGTCATGTATTGGAAAATCATATGTTTGGACCCTAAAAATGGCCTCCAAAGGCTGAACTGCTAAAAATAGCCAGTTGTCTGAATTTGTTCAAATTTCATGTGTAGGCACCCTGAAGTTGCCTAGATGTGCTGAAGTAGTTAGAATCCCGAAATCCTGAGGAAATGGCCTCCGTATTAGGTACTTATTAAAAATAGTAAGTTGTCAGATTCAGTAAGGTTTCAGTGGGATCCTGCCTTGAGCCTTCTGACTGTACTGCTGCACTCAAATTTTACCTTGATAACTCTATTCGACCTTAAACAAGCCTGAAGGATAGAAACCCTAATTTTCACAGACTTAGCAATCATTTTAACCTAGGTCAAACGGTGGGACATCCCCGGAAGGACAAAAGAACAGAGATAGAGAGAACCAAAGCCAAAAGACCAGAATGGAGCAAAAATTAGGGGGTCCCCATCTTGGATGGGGTGATGTGTGAAAATGTCACAACAAGTCACACACATGACATCCACCATGGCTCTCTCAGAGGATGGAAACAAGGGCTTTCACCTCAAATCTCTCTCAAAGAGAAATGCATTAACAAGGGCTTGCACCTCAAATCCCTGTCAAAGAGAAATGCATTAAAGAGGATCACTGATACTGAGACTCCTTCTCAGCTAGAGCTTGATTCTCCACCATACCAAGCTTATCTTGAAAGTACACAAACTTTATCCTGGAGAGAGGCTTGGGGAGAATGTTTGTCGTCTGCTCATCAGTGTTGATATACCTCAATTGAGTTGCTTTCCGCAATACCATATCTCTGATATAATGGTATTTGATCTCAACATGTTTAGTTCTGTCATGAAACACAGGATTGACAGAAAGCTTCACACAACTCTTGTTATTACAATGAATGATAGTAGGCTCCATTGATTGTTCAAACAATCCTCCAAGGAGCTTTCGAAGCCACACTGCTTCTCGAGCTGCCACATAAGCTACAATATACTTGGCCTTTGTTGTACTCAATGCCACTGAAAACTGCTTCCTACTACACCATGAAATCATTGCAAACCCCAAATTGAAGCAACATCCAGAGGTACTCTTCCGATCAATAACACACCCTGCCCAATCAAAATCAGTATAACCATGTAGCTTCAAATCCACACCTGAAGAATATCTCAACCCATATCCAACTGTGCTACACAAGTATCTCAGGATATGTTTTGCTGGAACTAGATGTATTTGCCTTGGATCACACATGAACTGACTAAGTGCACTCACTGCATAGCAAATATCAGGTCTAGTGTTAACTAGATACATCAACAATCCAAGTAACTTTCTGTACAACGTGGGATCCACCACATCTGAACTAGCTGCAGCCTCTTTCAACTTATGCAAGTTGGACTCCATAGGCGTAGACATGGATTTACAATCCATCATACCAAATATCTTTAGGATGTCAATGGTGTACTTCCCTTGACTTAGAATCATCTCATCTGGCTTTTTCCATACTTCTAGACCAAGGAAGTAATGCATGAGACCAAGATTCTTCATTTCAAATTCAGAAGCTAACTCCTTGCATTTGATAATTAGGTGCTCTTCTCCAATAAGAATCAAATCATCAACATACAAAACCAAAATCAATGCTTCACCATTAATTACCTTAAAATATAGGTTAGAATCAACATCATTCTTAGACAAGCCCAAGCTTGTTAGGTAATGATCAATCCTTTCGTACCATGCACGAGGATCCTGCTTATGGCCATACAAAGCCTTCTTTAGCCTGCAAACATGAGACTCCTTCCCATGCACCTCAAAGCCATTAGGTTGCTCAATATACACCTCTTCCTGGATTACACCATTCAGAAATGTTGTCTTTACATCTATCTGGTGAATCTTCCATCCTTTAGGTGTAGCAATAGCAATGATGGTCCAGACAAAAGTATAACGAGCAATAGGAGCAAATGTTTCTTCATAGTCAACTCCCTCTTTCTGTGAGAATCCTCTAGCCACAAACCTAGCCTTGTATTTCTGAATGCTCCCATCAGCCGCATGCTTGATCTTGAAGAGCCATTTAAAAGATACCTGTTGTGACCTTTTCACACATCACCCCATGCCAGATGGGGACCCCCTATTTTTGCTCCATTTTGGTCTTTTGGCTTTGGTTTTGCGTCTCTCCCTCTCTCTCTTATTTCTCTGTTCTTTTGGGGATGTTTCTGTATTTGACCTTATTGGAAATTTTGGCTAAGTCCGTAAAATTAGGGTTTTGTTCTTCAGGATAGTTTGAAGTTGAATTGAGTTGGCTAATTGATGTTTGAGCTTAACACAGCAATCACAAGGCTTCCAGCAAGGCCCCACTGAAATTTTATTGAATTCTAACCACGTACTATTTATAGTAAGTACTCAATCTGGGATCACTTCATTAGGATTCTGGAATTCTGTCAACTTCATCACATCCAAAACACATCAAGCTACTCACACACAAAATTTGATCAGAATCAGACCACTTGCTATTTTTAGCAGTTCAGGCTTCAAGAGCCATTTTCAGGGTTTGCACATGTGCTTTTCAAACGCATGTCCAGCTATTCCTTTTGGGTTTTTCAAGACCTTCGCAACGATATAACATGCAAACCGAGACGATCACTTTCGGAGTTTAGCCTTCGGAGGCTATTTTTAGGGTTTGCATGCGGAGTTTTTCAACGCATGTCTGGATATTCCATGTGGGTTTTGCGAGAGCTTCGCAACGATATGACATGCAAGCAGAGAAGATCAAGTTTCAAGGACTTACTATTTTTAGCCAGTGTCCGCATGCAGACCAGTTTTTTGGGTTTTTTGAGATCCCGTGGGCGGTGTAACATGCGAACTCATCCGATGTTCGATTGAACACTTTCCGGACACTTACTATTTTTAGCAAGTTCACTCCAGTAGCTCCCCGACACTTCAGTTTCACGGGCAGAGCAACAGGCGACAAAAATCAAGTCAAACTAAGGTCATTTGAGCCACATGCAAGTCAGATTAGGGTTTCCATCTTCCATGCCTAAAAAGTAGGGTAAAAGGCCAGAATTTCGAGAAACGAAGGTATCCCACTGCGATCAGCATCCTTCAGGCAATCTACTGGTAAAATTTGGGCATAATCCGGGCACTTACTATTTATAGTAAGTCGTCTCCAAAACAGGGCTATAAATAGCAGGTGGCTATAAATAGCAAGTTGGCATGTAGGACAGGCGAAAACGAGTCCACCAAGCAAAGGAGGTCACATGGTGTAAAATGCATGATAGACGGGGCTGTGGAGGTCAAAATAGCAGAGACTTACTAAAAATAGAATGTGAAGGCAGGCTAAAGAGGTCAAAATATTCTAAGTATAAAACAAAAGCTCCACCATCAGAAGGCACCCTCAACTCAAAATAAAAGCATGCTAGTGGAAATGCGCCCACATCAAGGATGATAGCCTGAAAATTTTCTAAGTATGAAATAAAAGTAGCCACCCCTAAATGCGCCCTCAAGCAAGGATATCAAGCAAGAAAATATCTAAGGCATGGCAAATTCCTAGAGACCCCCCCTAAATGCGCCCTATCTTGAGGAGATGGTGATAAAAATTCTAAGGGATTGAAAACTGGAAGTTGACCCTCTCAAATGCGCCCAAGAAGCAAGAAGTTTGAAAAAGTTTCCAAGTTTAAAATGGAAGCTTGATCCTCCAAATGCGCCCAAGGTAAGTTGAGGTGTTTGAAAAAGTTTCTAAGGCACAAATGAAAGCTCCCTAGGCAAAATGCGCCCACTTCAAGCAGCTTATATGGAGACTTCAAAGAAAATTTCTAAGGCAAGAAAACGAAAGCATCAAGGGTGAAATGCGCCTTCAGCATGGAGGATGTTTAAAAGAGTCTCTAAGTGTTTGCAAATTCCTCCTCACCCCCTCAAATGCGCCCAGGTCATAGAGGAAAGTCATAAAAATATTCTAAGGCATGGAAATGGAAGTAGCCCCCCTAAAATACGCCCAAGCAAGGAATGAAGGCATGGAAATTTTCTAAGTCACAAAATGGAAGCTCGCATGTGGGAATGCGCCCAAGGTTGCTGAAAGAGTAAAAACGCCTAAAGCATTACAAATGAGAATGCCACATGTTGGATGCGCCAAGAATGAGGAGAGTGGGACTTAGAAATTATCTAAGTCATGAAAATGGCGGCATACCCTTCTATATGCGCCCATGAGGGAAGTGAGGGTTGAAAGTATTCTAAGTCACAAAAAAAATGAAAGCTCAAAGGTGGATGTAGGAACCTTTATTTCCCCCTGATACTGATTCTGACTGAAGTTTTATGTTTTTCTGACGTTTTATGGTTTTTTTGCAATTTTGGCGTTTTTGAACAATAAATGAAGGGTGCGACTTTTGCAAATAATTGAAATAAATTCAATAAGATTATCTAACTCCTAGAATCTACTGAATGTAATGCAAATACTTATGCCAGATCATTTATTACTCTTCCAAGCTGATTACAAAAATGTTTGATAACGTGCAATAAGAAAACAATAATTTTTATTGAGAAAACCTGGAAAAAATCAGCGAGCTGTAGATGAAGAAATCTGGTACGGCTGCAATGATCACTCCTTTCTCCCTCCGTCTGGTGATCCTCAATGATGCCAGGAAGATATGTGCCCAAACTGGTAATGGCAGACTGAAGCTGAAGTAGGCGATTTGCCTCTGGAAGGTGGTACGCCCCTTTGTGGAGAGGTATGGCCTGGTACAGAATGGTACGGCCAGGTACAACAGCAAATAGAATAGGTACGGCTTCCTTTAAAGCCTCCAGAATATCAATAAGAAAGGGCGCCTTGATTGCAGTAAATTTTCCAGATGGAACCTAAGCTGAAACTCTGTAAATAAATAATCTCTGCAGTCTGTGATCTCTCCTGGATGAAGAAACCTCTGTGCTGGCAATAAATCAGATGTTATTTCACACCCTCTAAACTGCTTCGATGGAGATGGCTCGTTCCCCAAAGAATTTCGAACTTGAAACCCTAAAGCTTCTTGCTCAGACAAAACTTGATCAATTTCAATTCATAAAAATGGCATAATCCTCAAAACCCAAGGCAAAACCCTCTTTATGCTGAAAAGTGCGATTTCCTTAATAATAGGGTTTTTAATGAAATATTCATATTTTAATCTTTTAACATTTCAATAGTCACAGCTGAATATTTCAATATAATTTAATTGTCACTTTTGGCCCCTTCTGATGATGGGCGCACCCCCTCAAAGCAAATCACTTAAGTTATAATATAACATTATAACTTTATATTATAAATCATTAAATAATTAATATTTAATCAATATAATTAAATATTAATATCTCCCTCGTTACTCATCTGATTACTGATCCGTCTGATGCTGACGAACTCATAAGTGATTCCGGATACTGCCAAAGCCATACTGCTAAAAATAGCAGGGGTCCCACACTGCCTGCCCGGAACTACCAAAAATAGCAATTCAGCAAAAAGTCTCCGATTGAGCCAAAACTAAAGACTACTGATCAATCTCTGCCAACTGAAGCTGAGCCAAGCTCCGCAGTGACCCTCTATCCAGTCTATCAGCCTACGAGGGTCGTGTAATAGGCCAATCCTGTACTCCGAGAGATGTCACTCAGAAGGGGACATGACAGTGGAAATGCACCCAGCAAAGGTGAGTAGAAGGCCAAAAATATTCTAAGGCAAAAACAAAAGCCACCCAACTAAAATGCGGCCAAAGTTGCCAAGAAATGATGTGAAAATATTCTAAGTATGAAAGTAAAAGTAGACATGCCTAAATGCGCCCACTTTAGAGAATGAAATCTCCAAAGGTGAAATGCGCCCATGAAATGAAAGGGGACATGGAAATTTGCGCCCTCAAGGTGAAACAAGATGACTTCAAATATTTTCTAAGGCAAGGAGATGAAAACTCCCTAGGCAAAATATGCCCAAACCTTGGGGAGATCGATAGATGATAGGAAAAATGCCTTAGGCATTAAAATTGAAGCTTGCCTAGCTAAATGCGCCCTCAAGGTAGAAGTTAAGTGGCTGAGACTTGAAGGAAATTTCTAAGGTGGATAAAATAAACTAGGCCTTGTGAAGTGCGCCCAAGATGGAGTTGAAGACATTTTTATTTTCTAAGGCAAGAGCAAGGACAAGGGATGCGCCTAGAGGATGTATTAATATTAATCTTTCCAGATGGAAGGTGATATAAGCTGGAGGAAATTCTTCGGAAAATATGAGGAACACCAGGATTTAAAAATTGAGGCTGCAGGTGTGAAGTGCACCCGAAATCAAGATGAAACAAACCTTAGTAATTTTTATTATTTTTCAAAAATAATAAAAATTAAACTTACCCCTTCGTCTGGATACACATGGAAATTATGAATTCTGAGGGGAAATTTCTTCTGGGTATTGGATATTTCTTACTGGGAGATGATTTGAGGTTCTTCCACACCTTGCTTGTGTTGTTTCGGCAGAGATTTCGGCCTGGCACCTGTTTAACAAATTTCCCAAGGCTTTGAGGGATAAATTTTCTAAGGCATGGAAAAGGAAAGCAGAGTGGGTCAAGTGCATTCAAGCTCAAGACAAGTGGAATTTTATCTAAGTCACCAAGCTCCTAAAGGAAGGTGGATAAGGCAAGTGAATGAAATTGCTAAAGCAGGAGAATGAAAACAACAAGATGGCATGCGCCCTAGCACAATGGGCCCATGATAAAAGTTTGCTAGAAAGTGATGAATTCTACCACATCCGGAGATCAATCGGTCAAAACGTGGGAATAAGGTAAGTAAAGTGAATTTAGATTATAAAGTGTTCTGATGCTCTTCTTTTGTATAGTAGGATGAACGTTGAAGCCAAGGCGTGAGGACTTGATGAAGCTAGACAACATTGCAACTTTGGAAAGAAGAAACGACAGTGAAGATTTGGCTAAGACACTAAGAACGTGATGCAAAAGAAGCAAATGCGCCCAAGGCAGTGGGCTAAAAAAATGTGAAAGTTACAGGAAAGAAATGCATCCAGGAATGAGAGCAACAAGAAGAATCAACGCAGAAGAACTTTTTGCAAGGAGGATTTGAACCAAGTGTTGTTGCCTCCTCCTAACGCAACAGAATTGGCAGAGAAGAACAGCGGGAACGCGTTTCTGGACGAGAACCTTCTAGAAGAAGACAGTGGGCATTAATTGCAGATAATGGTTCTTGTAGAGGAGTGGAGAATATTCTGTGCATTCATTGCCCCACTCCTCTCTGTGGCGGTTTTTAGGGCAAAAACCCTAATTAGGGCATATATGGCTCAATATGAGCCCTTCATTGTAATTCAATCTGAACCGTTTGTTGGACTGGGCCAACTATAGAAGGGGCATCCCCCCTCACTTGTAATCCATTAGAAGTAGACGTTAGATCAAAGAGTAGAGAAGATAGAAGTTAGAATAGATAGAGAGATAACTTAGAAGTTAACTTAGTTTGGAAAGGAGAGAAAGACTTTCCCTTTGAAAGTTTTTGTAAAATATTGTTGTGTAAGACTCTCATAATATAAGGATTTTCATTGATTGGTGATTCTATCTTGCATTGTGGGTAGTTGACGAGATCTTTTCGTCTTTCCAATTCAAGTAAAGTAGAGTAAAGTAGACTTTATTTTATGCAAGTAGTTGTTAATTGTGGAGTGTGGCATTGTGGTTTGAACATATCTTCTTTCATCCATACCACTAGCGGGCTCGCTGATGGTAAGTTTGCCTTGTGTGGTCAACTGGAATATCGGTACCTAACTTTGGTCGTGATTTGTGTGTTCATTTGCATCGTTGTGACGGAGTGCACATGTTGAATCACGATTTGAATATCTTACTCATCCTTTGAAGATTGCACCAACTTTGTCAGAGTTGTCCAAAGGGAGACGAAGCAAAGTCTGGTTTGAAGATTGTTTAGGTCGATCCTCGTCCTCCACCCCTTAGGAGTAGATGGTAGCATCTCTAATCCTTGTATCCTTTTACATTCAGCATTATCCGGTTAGTTTAAGAACCCAATCTTCATTGACAGATCTCCCGAAATTTGAAAATCCTTTCTTCGAAGTTGAACGATTACGTAAGTCCCCTTGGAATACCCAGCATATTCACATCAACCAACTGAGTCTATTCGCAATAAAAGGAACCTTGGAGTTGAATGCATGAACTTTCACGCAATCTTAGCATGCGGAATACTTTGATCAAGAGGGAATAGAGTGACTGTTGGACATTTTATTCTGTGTTGGTGTTGTCATAAAAAACACGTCAACAATACCATTGACTTGCCTTTGGGTCTAGGTACGATGTCCCAAACATCATTTTTAAGAATGGACTGATACTCTTCAGACATAGCATCTTTCCAAACTTGTTGACTAGTAGCTTCCTCAACACTGGAAGGCTTGGAATCAATAATTTGACTCATCAAGGCTACATAACTAGAGAACTTATGAGGTCTCTTACTTTCTTTGAAAGTTCCTCTTGGGGCTGCAAAACTTTCTGCCTCTTGCATTGTTTTCTTGGCCCAAAGATGTCTTTTTCTTCCAATCACAATATTTGTAGGCCCATCAGTAGGTTCCAAGGGCTCAATTGGATCATCTTCTTTAGGTTCTGGAGCCTCCCTCTGATTCTTAGGAACATGGTCAACTTCCATATCCTGAGGAGACTCTTCATCATCGATTTCCATATGAGTACCCTTGGATCTTTTTAACGCAACATCCTCTTCAAATGTAACATCTCTACTGATCTCAATTAACTTCTAACTCGAAATGTAGATTCTGTAGGCTTTTGATGTCTCACTGTAACCTACCAATATTGCCTTCTTGCTAGAAGGTCCCAACTTTTTCCTCTTGTCCATTGGTACATGAACATACACTGGACATCCAAAGATCCTCAAATGACTTAATTCAGGCTTCACCCCTGTGAATGCTTCTTCAAGTGTTATGTTCTCCAAGATCCGGTAGGGACTTCTATTCTGAACATAAACAACTGTCCTGGATGCTTTAGCCCAAGGGGAGATTTGCAGATCTTGGTCATGAATCATGGCTTTGACTGCTTCCACAATAGATCTATTCATCCTTTCGGCAACACTGTTCTGTTGAGGATTATAAGGAACGCTAAACTCCCTCTTAATCCCAACTTCAATGCAAAAATTACGGAAGCTGACGAAAGTGTACTCTCCTCCGTTATCGGATCTCAAGACTTTGATCCTTTTCCTGGACAAATTCTGCACTTGAGCTTTAAATTCTTTGAACCTCTCTAATACCACTTCGGATTCTTTAGATTTCAAGAAATAAATCCAAGTCTTTCTAGAGTAGTCATCAATAAAAAGAATGTAATATAAGAAACCACTCGAAGAAGCAACAGACATTCGACCACATAAATCAGAATGAATAAGACCTAGAATACATTTGGATCTACTTTCACTACTATGAAATGGACCTTTTGTATTCTTACCCAAAGCGCAGCCTTTGCAAGTACCTTCATGCTCCTGGTTGAATTTTGGAAGGCCGGTGACCATCTTCTCCATGATAGGTAGAGCTTGAAAGTGAAGGTGAGCCAATCTTTGATGCCAAAGATCACACACACTTGAAGAATCATGCACTAGAGCTTGAAGTGGACGAGTGCATAGTCCGTAGAGACACTCATGTCTAACTCCAATCACCCGAGCAGACTTGATGTTTGAGTTCTTCGACCATATAAGAACTTTGCCTTCTGAAAATGCAACTTGGTACCCCTTGTCTTCCAAGGCTGAGATGGAAACAAGGTTTCTCTTGATGCCTGGAACAAATAGCACATCATTCAGCTACAAGGAAATGCCAGAATCCAAGTGAAGAGAGGAGTTCCCAACTCTTCTTACTGAGTAACTAGCATCATCTCCAATAATGACTTGTTCACTAGAATCTTTTTCCACCAAATCAGATAGATGCTTTCGAAATCCGGTGATGTGATGAGAGGCACCACTATCAATCAACCAAGTGTTGGTGTCGGTAGTTACATTGCTTGACAAGGCAAAATAGAATAGGTATTCACTTGAATCCTTCTACAGAGAGACTTCATTAACATCTACAATGGAGGCTTGCTGCCTAGGCCTGGTAGGACAGTCCTTGGCATAGTGACCATACTTGTCACATCGAAAGCATTGGACTTTGGAGAGGTCCCTCTTCTTCTGGAATGTAGGAGTACCATCAACTTCTTTATCTCTATTTTGTAATGTCCCCCTCTCAACAGGGATCTTGGAGATGACCGTTAGCCTATTTTCTGAGACCCGTAGGCTACTCGGATGTAAAAATTAGGGTTTCCTTCTCTGGTAGAGGTTGTTTAGCTTTTTCAGAAGTTTACCCTTGGATTTCCGAAGTTTTGTTGGTGGATTCTTTCTGTGTTTTCTGAGAGCTTCGCAACGGTATAGTTGGCATGCTGTTCTGAGCAACTTCCTGAATTTACTATTTTTAGTAAATTCTATTTCTGGCATTGGCCCTATTGGCAACAGTACTTTTGGCTTTCCTCTTCGAGCAGTCAGTTGCAGTGTTTGATTTGGCCCTTGGTTGCTTCTTCTGGTGAGATAAGTCATTTTAATCAAAATAATGTTATATTTTTATTATGATCTTGGCCTAGTGACATAACATAATGTTGTGTTTAAAAAGTGGTCTCCATGGGTGGACGCCTCATCAAGAGGTAGGATTAATATTTCCAAAAGTTGAAATTATTATTTACTTAAGTGAACGCCAACTTGGTGATAAAAGAATTATTTTATTTTATCAAATAATTCTTTCATGAAAGGGGACGCCAATATTGAGGAGGAATTGGGGTCAACAAGGAATTTGAATTTTGTTGACTCTTGGAGTGGGCACACTTTTCTAGAGGCTTCTAGAAAGTCTTCTCAAAAGCTATATATGGAGAGGTTGTTTTGGAGTGAATCATCTTATGTTTTTCAGTATTGTTATGCTGCCGGAATGGTGTCAGACTTGCTTCGAGAGATGCATACCTCTTAGCTGGCTTAGCTTCTTGCTTGAAAGATAGCAACTAGTTGAGAAGTTGATTGCAGTCAAGCTATTTTGCATTGTAGTTGGTTTTCTATCATTTAAGTCAGTTTTTGTAGTTGCTGTTCTGATATAGCTGATTCATGTTTTTACTCATAAGTTTGAAAATAAAAATCATATTGTTTTGGGTATTGACTCATCGAGTTTCCTTGTTAGGGGCGACCCTTTGTGTTGAGTTTCAGATTTTTTAATGAAGGTTTGGATTTTATAATGCAAAATCTCACTTCCTTGAGGGCCACACCTTCTTGGGGTTGCATTGGGATTCGTGCATGAAATATTTAGGCTTGTTTGCATTAGTTTCATCATTGGGATTTGGGCGCCATACCTCCATGAGTCTTTAGCATTTGATCTCATGACTTTTGGTGAAGATTTGAGCATTTCTTGAGCATTTTAGTGAGGAACTAGTTGCTGGTCTGCGTAATTTCAGTCAATCAATCAGTCATACCAGATTTGCAGGAGTTCGTCTTAGGTGTGGGATTGAGTCTAAGAAGTCAAGTAGAGTATAGGAGAGTCATTTACATTATTGCAGCATTGTATGGTTTCTAATCACGTGTGCTTGGAAGACTTTCTATCACATTGTAAGCTGAACAGTAGTATTGTCAGCATTTCTTCTACTCTTATATAACTTTTGTAATTCCCATGACTGTGGAAGAGACTGGCTATGTTTCAGTCTTAGTTAGTTTCAATTTCTTGTATCATCCGCTGAAGAAGTGGAAGAGGATGGCTTGCCGCCTATTTAATTACTGTAATGCATTATCTTTTCATTTTGCTGATCGGCTGAGCCATCAACATGCTCCCGCTAAATAAGTGGTCGAGTTGCATCTTACTTTCAGTAATGTACTTTCTGTTTTAGTCCTCCCCCTGAATAAGTGGTTGAGTGATTGCATTTCCTTCCTATTACTCTTTCAGAAAGTTTCAACAATGCTAACGATCCCCTTTCGAGTATGCTCTCAACCTTGCCCGCACTAGGATCTGGGTTGATCGAAGGAATGGGTTCCCTTCGGTTGGATTGAGTTTTCATAACGGTAATGGGTGAATTGAATTGTGGAAAAATTGAAAAAAAAAATTGGCCCGGTATATTTCATATTCCTCTTGAAATATCCTTTCTTTCCACCTTTCCCTTTCTTCTTGAAGGATTGAGTGGCAAGAACATGAATGTCTTCATTAGTGGAACTTTGACCAATACCTCTTGCATCCAACCTAGACTCTTCTTGAATCCAATCCGCCCTCAGACGATCAAACCTTGGAAGTTTCGATCTTGCACTAATTCCTTGAATGTAAGACTCCCAAGATGAAGGAAGACCATTAAGAGCCAACATGGTCAAGTCCTTGCTATCAACAATATGCCCAATAGAAGAGAGCTGATCTCTCAACTCAATTTTTTTCATGAAATAAGCAATAACAGATTCTCCTTTCGCCATCTTAACATGATGGAGTTGTTACTTTAGTGCAAGTGCCTGGCTTGTGTTGTTGATTTCGTACATCTCCTCCAAAGTTTTAAACATCTCTCTTGCCGTCTTCAACTTGGAGACGATAGGAACAATATGATCCTTCATGGAATCAACTAACATCTTCTTTGCCTTAATATCTTTCTTCTTCCATTGAATCTTTTCTTCCTCATCCGTAGGCACGGGGACTGTGCTCTCCATGAACTCTGCCAATTCATTTTCCTCCAAAGTGAGAATAATTCTGAATCTCCAAGATGTGAAATTTGTTGCTCCCTCAAGTCTGTCCTCGATCTTGAGTTCGTTCACCATCTTGACGAAGAGATAGAAGAGATCAAGAATGAGAAGGAAAATAAAGAATATCGCTGCAAGATAAATCTGATCAAGATCTTCTTCAAACCCGCTCTTATACCATGTTGTTTTTATGATCAGATGTAGAACACAGAAAATTAATTCAAAAAATCAGACAAAGACACAAAAGATACCCTGGGAAAACCCTCCAACCCGAGGGAGAAAAACCCAACCAATATATCTCTTATATATTGATAGAATAAGAGCAGAAATCTGCTTACAACTCAGGCACTACACAATGCCGATTTGATACAATGAGTGATAGCACCTCTCTAAGATGCAAGATACAAATGAATGTGTTTCTTCTTGAAATCAACTTGCTGCTACAGAATGATAATCTGCTGCTTGCGCCTGAACCTCTTCTCTTGAATGTGAATTATATAATGAACTTGATGATCAAATGAATGATCTTCATCTTATATTTATACATGTGCCAAAGAGGGGATGCAACTTTTCCAAGCAAGAGGTCGGCCTCAAGCAAAGGACGCATCCCATAAGGAATCGCGCCTCTTGTAAAAGTTGTCCCAATTAAAATATTATTTATTAAATAATAAAAATCATTTTATTTCAATACAAGTATATGAAGTGCCTCTTCATAAATGATATCGACTATATAAATTAAATAGCCATATGCTACATTTAATTTATTTGTCTTCATATGGATTCGTCCTTGGAAGTAGAGGCCCCCGGTTGTAATAACATCAACAAGGAGGTGGTCGACCTCTGGGTTGATGTGCAGGTTGTCCCAGATGATCGCCTGAGGGACCTCTCGCCTGAGAGCCTCCCTTCGTACATGATCCCTCAACGAGATATCCCACAAGTTTATGCGATCCTCCATCAATGTGTCTTCTCTATCTTCGTTGGCTTGTACTGGCACTTTGACTGGTTGACCCATTAGGACGTCATTCTCCCATCTATGTGATGTGTACAAGGGTTCAATTCAGCACCGACGCCAAATGTTTACTCACGGGAATGACTTGACAACATATAAGAGTAAATAAGAATATAAGTTACAAAGCATACATAGGAAATATTCATGAACACATAAAGTGCATAGAATAATGGTACTTTCATTCATTAATGCAATAGATACAATATACAATCATCTGCGCTATGTCATGTCGTGTCATGTCCCCGACTACAATGAAACAAACATATATAGAGTTGCTAACGGTGGTTGAGAACACAAATTGTCACAACTACACAACTACCCATCACACTAATCCCAATGGTCAGGGACTTAATTCTCGACAACAAATTATAACATAAAATATTTTGTTGCATACAATATAGTTTTATTTAATTACATTAAATGGCCAACTAACAACATGATCACTCTCGATCGACTACAATAAGATAAAATAGAAAAGTTTTTTTTTTGGGTTTGATGCAGATTCCCTGTGAATCTATAGTTACTCTTGCATTAGACAACCAAGGTACAAAAACATGAGTCCCTTCTCATAGAGCTCCCATGAATTGAACTATCTTTTGTTCAAATGAGCGAATTTTGCATCAAGGAAGCATAAATCCTCTGTCGACACCTTTCCTTTCCATCTTACCAAATACTATTTATAATCTTTGTTTCTAGTCTTTTTCACAATCCTTTATCATAGTATTTTATTAATTTGTTCTCTTACTTGTTCTAAAATTTGGTAAATCCAATCAGCAATGTTTATAGCATCCCCATCATTTATGGTGACACCATCATTTTTTGCATATGGGGGCAGATCAACAACATTGAAGATTGTTGAAATATCTATCCGTAGTGGAAGACCAACCTCATATGCATTATTAGAGAGTTTTTGTAGGGTCTATTTTTCTTGTATTTCAATTTATTATAGGTTCCCTTGGGAAACCTCTCATTCCATAGAAATACTATAACTAGATCATAGATTGTAAATGACTCCTCTCTCCTTTTCTCATCAACATTTTCCTTGTATTTTAAATTAATTATTTGAAAATGTTTTTTATTTCTCCACTCACTTGTTGTATTCTCTTTGAAGTCTTTGGCCTTTGCATTTTTTTGTAAGCAACCACCTTTATCAAATCCATGATACCTCTTGTAAATCTTTGACAAAAAATATAGAATGGGAAAACACCGGTTGACTTACTAACTGAAATATTGTATGCAAATTTTGCTTGATGAAGGATCAAATCCCACTGAGTCTAGGTTATTTGCAACTAAACTTCTAAGTAGATTGCCAATACTCTAATTAATTATCTTTGTTTGTCCATTAGATTGGGGATGATGGGGAGAATTGAAATATAATCTAGTACCCAATGTTTTCCATAACATTTTCCAAAAATGACTCATAAACTTAGTGTAGAGGAGGAGATTTGCTACCCTCGAGTCTCAAGACAAGCAAGAGTCTTCAAGGAGAAAATGGTCCTCAACTACCTCAAGGAATAATGCCCAAGTGACAAAATAAAAAGGTGAGAGTTCCAGAATAAAAAAGAGCAGATCATAGAGGTTTTTTGAACAAACTGACAAGCTCTCGGCCAAGGACGAAATCGTGGCACACGGATGACACTGCGACACATTGGCGTCCCAGAGGCACGCTGGTGTCCTGTACAGACAAAAAACCGAGAATGTCACAGAAAACAACAAAGTTCCTACTAACAGTTATGTCTACTAGGAATTCTTCAAGTATGAAAATAACAAAGCATAATAGAACTAAAGTAAAGCAAACTAAACAAAATGTAAATGATAAAACTAAAGAGGAGAAAGAAAGTGCTCACAACAACCCAAGCAATGAAGCCTCCAACAAATAAATGTCTTCAATACCTTCCCACATAAGACCGAGGAAAATTGTTGGGGTTGTTTAGGGGCTTGCCTTAGTCAAACCCCCATTTCAATGTTTCCACCTCCACGGACAGCCAGATAGATAGAAAGATAAATAGATAAGATAGTAAAATGCATAAACAACGGATGTGAGAAATCCCAAGTCGGTCAAAGACACAATACAAGTAGATATCACTTGCAAGGCTTGAGGAAGCCAAAGAGAGAGAGAGAGAGAGAGACAACTGTGAGAACTTGAGAATGTTGTAGCAAGCTACAGAGAGTTGTGCAAGCAAGAGAGCAAGAGAAAGAGAAGAGAGAAATGTCCAAGAGAGACCTAGAAAGTAAGAGAGATCCAGAGAGAAAAGACTTAGCCAAAGCAATAGAATGAAAACGATAGATTTAAAAGAGAGAAGGGGAGGGAAAAAGACATTCTTGAGCCGTTACCACCGACAAAGGTAGGTGACAAGTGACAAGACACTCAGAAATGACTGTTTGAACATTGAAATGTTGTGGGACGCTAGCGCGGCACATGGACATTCACACGGTGTGCTAGTGTCCAGACAAATCACGCTATAAAAGGGTGGGAATGAGGAAAACACAAGGTTTGACATAAAGCTGACACACAAAAGTAGCTGTTGAAAAGGGGTCTTGAGCATCATGAGAGGGGAAAAGGCTAATGTAAGGGTTGGAATGAGCCTATACAAGTAGTAAGGGAGTGGACACTAAAGTGGATACAAAAATGTAGGTGAAATTGCAAGGGGTCCAATTTTACGACACTACATAGTATCCATATCAAATGTAATACTTCTAGGTAAACTATGCAACTATATCACATTGTGGAAAAATAATCAAGCAATATTTGATGTGTCATTTGTTTTTATATATAGTATGAAGTGAGACATTTTGGAGGATCTATCCACTAGTACAAAAATACTATCATTTCCCTTTTGAGCTCTTGGTAATTCTATAACAAAATCCATACTAATATCTTTTTGTGGTCCATTTGGAATAAGTAGGCTTACACAACCCTATGTTCCTACTAGTGCCCTTTGCTAATTGATAGATTCTACCTCTAGCAACAAATTTCTCTACATTCTATTTGTAAAGACCCTTGCAAATTCTGTCCTTAATTTTCAATTTTGGATTGTTTGGAATTTCGACAAACAGTTGTCTTGCAATCTTCTTTCAGCTGGTAAATGTTTTCTTGTTTTATTTTTCCTTTTTGAGTGATGATAAAGATACATGAAAAGACTCTTAAAGGCTTATCTAAATATGCCAATTGACTGCAAATGAAAGTAAGATGCAATGCAAGGTATTTTCTGATTTTTCAAGACTATATGATGACTGAAAATGAGATGCATTTATTCAACTGAGCAATATCAGCTAAGGGACATTTTCACAAACACTTATCATGCAAACTCCAACTCCAGTATAAATTGAATTGCAGTCTTGAAATGCAATCTTATTACAATGACTCAAAATGCTGATTGCCTCCACAAGGGACGATTTACAATATGTCTCAATGACAGCAATATTTATGTTATGCAAATGCAGAATTGAATATGCAAGATTTAGAATTTGATAATGACAATGCAAGACCTGCTGTATGACAGCAATACAAAGCTTTGAAAATGCAGTTCTAAATATGAGAATACTAAATGCAAATGAATCGCTTCAACCTGGTAAATTTCTTTGATGATAAAAGGCAGCAACTAGATGATGCTTGAAACCATGAATTTGCAGCCACAACTTCACTCAGTTAACACGCCTAAGCTGATTGTCTGAGATCGATTCTTCCCAGCATGATGACTTCCCAACACAAGAAGCTCGAATAGAGAGAACCCACTCCAAATCAAACTGCTGAAAGTTGATAATGATAAAAAGATGGTGTGCCTGGGAACAAACCAAAACTACGATTTTCTCAAGTAAAAATGGCTGTCATGAAATCGCTGTAGCTGATCTCCCAAAATGCTAAATGCCTCCACAAGAAAAATCGAATCCCTTTGACTCCAAATCGAACTGACTGCAATATAATATGCTGCGCCTAAGCAAGTGAAATCGACCTCCAAGGATAAACTGAAAATGATCTCCAAAATGCAATTGTCTCCTTCTAAAATCGACCTGCTTATTCTTCTTCAAAATTTGGTCAAAGACCATTAAATTTTGCAATAATCGAACCAGTAGGAAATAAGTTTCCTCCTCAAGTGAAATAATAATTGCAACAATACATTAGCAGCTGCAACTATGCAAACCCCTTAAAAAAATGCAATAATAAACCAGTTATTGCATTAAATCAACTCCTTATTCAGAAGTGCAATAATACATCAGCTATTTCACTAACTCAACTTTTGCAATGAAGCTCCTGTAGAAACCCTGGATGGATTCCTCAACAATCTCTAGCTAGGGTTGATCTTTCATAACCGAACTTGGTATCCTAGAGTCTTCAAACCCTCGGACATGAAAAAGCCTTCAAACTTCTCCCAAACTGAAATGAGAAGTAAAATCCAAGCCATGCTCAAAAGGCTAGCTCCTAGCTCCTTATAAAGATTTCTCAATGATTTCCAAGAAGCTTCTAGAAATATTATCATTTTATTCCCAAAGTGATTTTATAATTTATTATTTTATTTTAGTCACTCTAATTAAATTAATTATAAATAAAGTTATTCTTTTAATAATAATTTATGGAGACAACTTTATAAATAATTAATTTAATTATTATTCCCTTATTTCTACTTTAGCCCTAGGAATAATGAAAGGCTAAATGATCTCCAAGGTGGCTACTGAGAAGGGGACATTACACTATTTCAGATTAGGCCAGTAAAAATCATCTTTTAATTGTAAAAGTGTTTCGGTCCCTTCCAAAATGACTACAAAGATCCCCTCCATGCATTTCCCTTATGAGATTCTCTTTCATAGAGCCTTGGGATATATATAATTGCTAGTTTTTAAACAAAAATCCTTCTTGAATGAATGAATCCATACATACTTTAGAATTTTGGCATGGCCTCCATATCTTAGCAAAATTAAAAATTAGAATTATCCTTATATAAATCTTTTAAGTAATCAAGACCAATTACCTCAACCTTCATGGTTATCAACAACAATATTCATCAACATAGTGCATCAGCTACTCCATTTGACTATCTAGAGGGGTGATTAAAAGAAAAAGAGCGACTTTGTAGGTATTCAACCCACCTCATTTGTCTTTGATTCAACTTCGCTTGGCTGTTCACATACTTAAATGCTTGATGATCCATATAGTGAAAAAAATCTTTAGACTACAAGTAATGCCTCCATTTCTTCAATGCTTGAATGATGGCAGAAAACTCTTGGTCATAAATAGAATACTTCTGTTTTTCGTTATTTAATTTCTCACTAAAGAAGGCTATAGGTCTTCCTCTTGACTCAACTAGCTCCAATGGCCTTTTCATTTGCATCACAATCCACTTGAAACATTTTCTCAAAATCAGGTGGTGCCAATACAAGCTATTTAGTTACCTTTTTTAAAAAAATCTTAATGCTTCTCTCTGCTTCTGTTATCCCAGTAAATATACCCTTCTTCATACAAGAAGTCAATAGTGCACAATTTCTACTAAAATGTCTTATGAATTTTTTATAAAAAGCAGCCAATCCATGCAAGATTCTTAACTTTGGAGCACTTTTTGGTGTAGGAAACTCTTGAACTGTAGTTACCTTTGCAAGATACATTTTTAACCCTTATCTAGATATCACAAAACCCAAATATATCAATTATTCCTTAAAAAATGAGCACTTCTTTGGATTTAACAACTTTTCTTCTTTCCATTTTTGAAACCTTGTCTCAAATGCTGCAGATGTTCTTCCTTAGCTTAGTTAAATATCAATATATCATCAAGATAAACCACAAAAAAGTTCCTTATAAATAGTTTTAAGACTTCATATATTAGTCTCATGAAATATATCGGGCCAATTTTTTCCAATTTTTCCACAATTCAATTCACTCGTTAACGTTAATGGAAAACTCAATCAACTGAAGGGAACCCTTTCCTCTGATCAACCCAAATCCCATTGCGGGCAAGATGAGAGCATACTCGAAAGGGGATCATTAGTACAACTGAAACTGCTGAAATAGTAACTGAAGAGATACAATCAACTCAACCATTTATTCAACGGGAGGACTGAAATGGAAAGTACATTACTGAAATTAAAGATGCAACTCGACCACTTGTTCAGCGGGAGTATGTTGATGGCTCAGCCGATCAGCAATATGATAAACAATGCAATACAGTAAATAAATAGGCGGCAAGCCAGCCTCTTCCACTTGTTCAGCGGGTGATGCAAGAAATTAAAACTTAAGGCTATAGATTGAAAGGAGGCCAGTCTCTTCCACGATCGTGGGAATTGCAAGAGCTAGATAAAGATGAGAATTGCTGACAGTACTACTGTTCAGCTTACAATGTAGTAGAGAACCTGTCAATACACATGATTAGAAGTCATATAGTGCTGCAATCACATAAGGCACTCCCCCATAATCAATCTTGACTCTCTAGACTCAAGCCCACTCAAGAGATGACTTCTCATAACCTGATATGACTGTGACAGTGACTGAAATTGTGCATACCAGCAACATGTAACCTCACTAAATTGCTCATAACTTGCTCAAAACCCGACCAAAAGATATGAGGTAAAATGCATAATACTCTAATAATAATGGCGACCAATACTAGACATCAAAACCCACTCAAACAACTTTCATTTTTTTGCACGGAATCCAAGACACTCCCAGCAAAGTGCGCCCGTCTAGAAAGGGCGATTTTACCTTGAAAAATTCAATACTTGTGTTGGCGTAAGAACTAACACCTCTGGAGTGTGAGTTTGTACGGACAACTATGCACACTACGTAATGAGTGCTCTTCAAATTAGGAGGGGAAGCTCCCTCGTTGTGCTGGAATGCATAAAATAGAAAACTAAACTAATTTCCTATCTTTTTGTTCTCAGCTGGTAGAGGCACAAGGTTAAGAAAACCTAGAACGTTGCAGCTAAGTATTTTCTCTGGTTTCGCAGATCATGTAACTATAACTAAGCTAACTTCTTTAATATCTATCCAATTTCCTCAAGAAACAGAGCATGAGGAAATGGAGCAGGAATGTATTGGAATGTATTATACGATAAACTCCAGGTGCGGGCTCACAACATGAAGGCAAGGTAGGCGCAACTATTTGCTAATCCGGGAAGAAGTTTATTAAAACAAACAAATGAACGGTAAACCTGGTACAGCTTCACAACATGAAGGCAAGGTAGGCGCAACTATCTGCTTGGCTGAATGAGTCTACTATAACACACATCAAACAATAAGCTTTGAGTACAGTTTCGCAACATGAAGGCAAGGTAGGCGCAACTATTTGCTCTTCTGAATAGGCTTATAATCAACAAAACAAAAGGTAAGCAACTGGGACAGTAGATTGTATAGACGCAACACGCATGCAATAACGATCAAACCAGCAACCCCATTTAACTAAGGTCGAATAAACACCATGACAATAACATGAAGGCAAGGTAGGCGCAACAATTTATTATAACAGCAATTACTCTTTGAACATATACAATAATAGCAATACTACAGGCAAGGTAGGCGCAGCATGTATGCTATCAAGCAAAAGTTCTAATTTACAAGGGTGAACCAATCTTGAGAATAGGCATGTTGCCGACAACGCAGCAATTCTCTATCACCAGGAAAAGCTCCATTACAAATGAGCTGAAAGCTCTTATTTATAGACATCAAGGTGTAGGCAACCCTAAAATCACCTTGAGTCAACTAAAGTCTTGCAATGCATGCAAGATCTTATTCCTAAACCCTAATTGAATGAAACTATACAGTTAATTGAGAAACTATCATCAGTTAACTGAAACATCTAATCTAAATGGACAATGTGCAAGCATGCACGTCCTTATTGAAAGCAAGTTAACTGGAATGCTATCATCAGTTAACTGAAAAATCTAATCTAATCTCCAAGTGTACGTAGATGTTTCCAAGAAAGACATGCATGCAGCAAGTTAACTCGGAAAGAAGCCTCGAGTTTAACTCCTGTGTCTAATGTCTATCTTGGAAAAGGTGGGATGCCTTGAACTGAAGTTCACTGACCCTGATCTCGAGCAAGTAACCCCTCCACGAGGTTAGTGACTGCATCACCATCTAGAGGTCGTCACATGTCTCAACTGTCAATCAACTGCTAGTTAGTAACTCAAGCAAAACCGAAAATCTTTGTATACTTAAACTGGCCCTTCACTGGCTGGTAACTATGGCGGCTTTGTAACTGAAGTGATGGCCACTGTTTCCTCTGCAGCTTGATGCTTCTCACGTTTTTCATGCTTTTTCTTTATGGAAGAGTGTTGCATGATGAAACTGCGAACTCTTTGGTTGTGAGAAATACAAATGAACATGCTGCATACACAGAAACCCAACGGTATCAACCCTCTAAACTGGCCTTGGAAGACAATCAGCTATACGAGACATGAAACCATGTGAACTTGAGTGACTACTCTTGTCAACCTTTTCGATGCGCTTGATACAAATCAATGTCAGCTTTTCTGATGAAATCATGAATTAAGACTGACTTGGTCTTGAATTCGTTCTGCGTGAACTACATCCTGAAAAACTCGCCTATTGACTGTGAACATGGCTATATTCTGACAACTTCTCCAAAAAACCAAAAATCTCTCCTAATGAGGCTAAAATAGCTTGTCGGAGGGCAATTTTCACAGAAAATTCTGAGACGTGGGTTTTATGTAGAATCAAATTCTAAGATGACCCACAATGTCAGAATTGTGAAAAAATGTGATTTAGGCTCGCATGCAAAAGGTTTTCAGTTGAGATCTGAGGGGCTGTGAGGACATTTTTTCCCGAGAAAATCTGAGATATGGGTTTTGTCCAGAAGATATTTCTAAGACAACCCACAACGTTAGATTCGAAAAATATCGACTTCTACTCCACCATGCAAAGGAATTTCACTTCAGAAAATCAAAGCCTCAAGAACTGATGCTCTGGAACTAATTTTTCTTGAAAATTCTAACACATGGGTTTTGCTGAGAAAGCAATTCTGAATCAACCCAAATGATTTGTTTTGCCAAAAACGCCAACTCTTCAAATATGTGAGAAAATTTTAAGACGAGAAGATGGAAGAAATCTAGAGAAGAAGAAAGATGTTTTTTAATTTTTATTTATTTATTATCGTCTTCTGTCAAAATCGCCACTCTACCTTGAATTCTGCTGATGAATCTTGACTTGTACCTGCAAAAGAATATTTTTTATGCCTTCACAACTGACCGCTGAAGAAATTCGCCCAACTCTGGAAAGAATTCACCTCTGCTCAAGCTGGATGAATGAAATGATGAATGCCATGCTTGCATAACTAGAGCAAAATCGTACTATAAAAGCAAGATTGCAAGCTCAAACCCTAACTGTGAAGAAGGAATCCGATTGGCCCTTTACCAGTTGAACTGCTACTGTCTCTGAGTCTTTAGACTAAAAATAATATTTTAACTTCAAAGCATGCAAAGAACTAAAAGTGGCACCAATATTTATCTTTGAAGAAATTCGTCACTTTTTAATGCCTTGCATGCAAAATATTTTTTTTTCATTTTTGCCAAAAATAGCATCTTGCTGTGTTCAACACACTTCCCTGATTCCAAAAAGTCAAATTTTGATCTTTTAGGCTTGCATTTGCAAGACTTATGAGATTTTTGAGAATCTCCTATTTTGTAGCTGACTGCAAAGTTACAACCGGCCATGTTCAACTCTGATTTCTAGCTGACTGACTGAGCCTGCGACTGTGCTGAGATATCCACTGCGAAGCCTGCATGACAAGGATGAAATGTCTGTTGGGAACAACAACTGCTAAAATCATCATCTGATACCTTAGAAAATTAGGCGCCTCTGATTAAATTGATGTTTTGACTCCAGACTTAGTCATTTCTTCGTTCTGCCTTCTGATGCTTCAAACTGCCGTTGACGGTGAATGATGAACTCCACTGACTGAATAATGGATTCATTGCATGACTAGAAGTATTCTGCATCCAATGACTGTATATGAGGGATTTGAAAATTGTATTAAGAACCCCAAAAGAATGAGCGCCCCTATTCTGTGATAGCTCAAACACCATTTTGACAAAAGTGTGATTTTCATCTGAACACCATACTTTGACCCTTGATACCGGGAACTGGAATGTTCCGATACGCGTGCCGTCTGTCTTGCTGTATAGTTTGGTCAACTTGCAAGAGATGTTCTTGGAGACGACGAAGCCAGAAAATTGCTTTTAAGGCCTCTAAAAGAAAATCGCCTTTTTCAAAGAAAATAATATTCTTACACTTAGTCATTTTTTGAACTGCCTTCAATCAACTCTTCTTTACAGCATTATCATCTTGACCTCGCACGTACGAGCATTCGCCAAATCCCGGAGGTTGTCGGCTAGACTCGTTGGATAGCTTGAGTAATTGCACACAAATCTTGTGAAGACTGTAATTGCAAATAACCCCGTCTGGCAGGCCTAAAGGAGAATCGCCCCTAGCCTACAGCTGTGCAGCTTTGTGTAGCTACGCTTCACCATCCTCTGTTTTACGTGCTCGGTAGGACCTCTGTCACAGTTACTCAGAATATCGGATCGTCTTGTGAACGGATACACTGCAAAACTGAACTGAGCTGGAAGAGATCTCAGGAAGACCTCAATTGCAAATTCACCCATCAAACAGGTCTTATTCAGGATCGCCCCTGGGCTACAGGGGAGCGGATTTGTTTTGAATTCATTGATTTTCACCATTTTATGCTTTGCAAACGCTGTATCCATCCCTGCGGTTGACCATGTCGAAGCGTTGTGACTGCTGAGGTGTGTGGATGACTATACTTCATCATTTTCACATGTACGAACACTATAAAGTTGATTTGCACGTTGATTGCGCAAGTGTCTACTACGTTACATAGTGAAAAGTTCCCAGACTTAGAATATTTTAGCACTTTTTGCCAATCTGAAAATCCCCTCCATCAAAAAGCATTATTTCCAACATCTTTTATCGTAGAGCGTTCCTCTTTGAGTTTCAGGCTTAGATATTGATACCTGGTACTGGCCGACTGCCATTGATGACCCCGAAGATCCTAACTTTTCTCCTAAAAAGTGAAAACTACCCACCAGCCTTAAACTGACTTTTAACTGAAACTGACTTCACCACTGTGATTGTGATGTGAAATAAGCCAATCAAAATTAATTTCATCCAATTCTGACAAGTTCCTATTTTTTAGGGTTTCGGGCTAAAAATAGATTTCAGAAACCCTAATTTTCAAAATTTTCAAATTTTGCCAGTATCTTCCTGGCATCACACTGACTAAAAGCCCATACTTTATTTGCCCAAAAACTAAGTTTTGACCCCACTTTTACAAGGTTTAGACCATTTTAAGCAAAATGCCTTAATGAAGCAAAAATTTCGGTTTGGGTACAACAAATCTATATTAAAAATTGAATATTTTTTCTTAATGTCTTTCATTGTAAATTTGTAAATTGTAACTCTAATCTTTTTTGCATTTTTAAATTTATATTGTAGGTGTCAGAGGCCTTGGTTAGAGTGCTACGCTTGGTGGATGGGGATCAAACCCCAATGGGGTATCTTTATGAGGCCATGGATAGGGCCAAGGAGGCTATTAAAAATTATTATCAAGGGGACAGCCTCAAATTTGATCCCATTTGGGAGATTATTGACAAGAGGTGGAACAATCAACTCCACCAACCCATCCATCCAGCAGGGTACTTGAACCCCCGTTTCTTCCATTCAGGCACCTATGCAGATCCTACTGGAGAGGTTGTGGAGGGCCTCTTTACTTGCATTCAGCGGATGACATCCACACCTGAGGAGGCAGACCACATTGTTAATGATTGCAAAGTTATGGGGAAAAAAGGGGTACACTCTTCTCTTCAGACTTGGCAAAGAGAGCAATATCTAATCAGCCACTAGGTATAAAATTTGAAATTTACAAGTTACAAGTTACAAAAATTGATAATTACAAGTTACAAGTTACAAGTTTCTAACTCTCTCTTTTTGTAGATGTTTGGTGGGCAAATTGGGGTGGAAAAAGTAAAAACCCCAAATCTTCAAAAATTTGCCCAATGTGTCTTGTGCCAACCTTGTAGTTCGACCAATTGTGAGCACAATTGGAGCTTGTTTGAGGCCATCCACACAAAGAAGAGGAACAAACTTGCTCAAAAACGCCTCAATGACCTTTTCTATGTGCAATATAATCTTCGATTGTGCACAAGAAAGGTACAGGAAATATCAAATGATCCAATTGATTTGGATGAGATAGATCCATACAATGATTGGACAGGGCGAGGGGAGCAGCCTCCATTGTTTTCTGAGGATGAAATTTATGAGTTAGAGCGATAGGCAATGGAGGAGGGTGGATTTGCATTCTCATTGGATGACCTTGAGGATGACCCTGAGGAGGAGTCATTGCCAGTGCCACCACCACCAGTTGCAGGAGGATCTACATCTAGGATAGAGGTTGAGGAGCCACAAGCACAACAGGAGCAGAGTCCTACTATTAGATCCTCTTTCGGTCCCTTACTGAGATCTAGACATGGGAAGAGGAAGATATATTTTGTAAAAACTGAAATATATTAATGTTAATGTAGTATTTACTTTCAGTTTTACAAAAACAATTTGCTATTTTCATTTTGTTTCAGACTATTATCATATCAGCACATTGAGCATTCCACATGAGGATACCATTTTGTATCCAAGACAGCTTGTTTCTTATATGTACTCATTTATTGACTCATTGGATGCATCTTATCTTTGAATTTTGCAAAAAAAATGCGTTCTTAGTGAAGTTTAAGCAATTTTTTAAGTTGTCGAGATTTTTTTGAGTTTTTGCCGAGTTTTTTTCAAAATGAGTTTTTCGGGCTTGCCGAGTACTTGCAAATGGCGGCTGCAATTATTAGTAATATGTATTTACTAAGTAATATCACTCACACAAAACAATATTCAGTGGATGTGACAAAATTGCATACAGCATGACAATTTCATCACACACACAAAGAGAGATTGAACAATAAACTTTTGCACAAAGCATAACAAAATTTACCTTTTTTTACCTCAAATATAACACCCATATATATAGGGTTTCGAAGTATCACTTTACACAATTGCATGAAAACTAAAATTATTTTCAAATAGGGCTCATCCACAAAACAAAGCTTCTCCTCTAAAAATAAGTTCAACTAAAATTAAAAAATGGCTTGTTCTAGAAATTATTAAATTCCTTAGACTTGGCATTGCTATATTTGTAATTTGCATGCTCTCAAATGAGCTAGAACATTTCAAACCCCATTACTCTCCATTATAATATCATAAAATCATTATCACTAGCAGCCTATAAATGAAATAAGACTTAACTGTTGCATATAATTTGGGACTAAGCATAATTTCCTAGTGTTTAAGTTTGTTTTGACTTTCTGAAACATTTATCTGAAATAGATTTCTGATTTTACCTTCATAAAATAACCTCCCAACAAAGAGAATTTATAGAAAAATAACCCTTCTGCATTGAGCATTATTCCCTGTCACCTCAAGATAATTATCTCCTAGAATGAATTCAAATTCTGTGAATTAGTGAGTTTTAATTTCTAGTTAAGAAAGGCATGGGATAGGGAATTAATGTAGCTCGTGACAAACAACTGTTTCAGTAATAGCTCTAATAACTCAAAACTTTCCACAAAGGCAACCAAAAGGTTGCAAAATTCAATAAACTTGAGATGGGATGGAAAATTTTATTCAGCTCCCAATTATGAGATCCATATTCTAGTATTAGAAGGTCAGTAATGCTGCAGAAAAGGTCAAGCACTGCTCAGATACTCTGATGCCTCTAAGTAATATTTTACAGGTGATTTTCTTCTATTCTGGTGTTTCTCTAATTCAAATCCATCTTGAATATTTTTTAGGTTTATACTAAATCAGATCTGGTTCCGTTGTCATCCTAATTCAGATCTATCTTGAAGCTATTTTCATAGAATACAAGATGGTAAAGCGTGGAATAGAAAATGCAAATAAGTAGTGTTATTTAAACCCAGATTGACTCATACAATTACTATCACATAGCATCATAACAATGCTGAAGACAATTTAGAAAAATGAGAAGCAGAAAAAGGTCTCAAATAATGTTGATTCCTTAATTAAGATAATTCAATGAAACAGACGCCATACCTGTTCGGTGCATGCATCTTCGTGCTATCAAACTCACAGTTAAATTTTCTTTTCCAAGAACTGTCTGAAAGGTCTGAAAGCGTAATCTATAGTTAAGCTACAAAACAAGCTGGCATTTCTTCCATGGCTCTTTGAGACTGAGAAAAACATAATGGAACTAATTTTTCTACTATATGGAAAATCTGCCCATTTCTCCATTATAACCAAACATAATTGAACTATGATTGAATCATTTTTGTATACTAGGAACATTGGACCACACAACATTGTTCCATTGTATTGGATATTTCCTTGAATTATCGGGAGTATATATGGATAAAGCTGCATCATACAATAAAATTCAATGCAAGTGTGTCAATATCTGGTCAGGCAAGTGATTTAGCCAGAAAAACATGAGATCTGTTTGATTCTTGAGAAAGACAAACAGGGAGCTTATAATACCTTGCACTGAATAAGCTCCTGCATCATGCGCTTGTTCCAAAGAAATCTAGTGTCTGCCTGAAAATAAAATCATAGAGCAACAGTTAAAATATGAGCTGGAACTGCATAGATGTTTCTCAGCAGCTAGTCATAAACAACTGGTTTTCAAAACATGCAGAACCACACTTGAGTACATTGATGAATGGATTTTCCCCTGAATTAATCAGCTTTGAAGATATCGATGCAATTTTGGCAGTTATATAGACCAATGATGTTGGAAACCAGCACAATTGGACTTGGAATGACAAGGAGGAACACAATTGTGTACAAAATTCATAAATACATAAAGAAGTAAATTAGGGGGTTTTGCAGTCAATTAAATGCATGAGATCATAGACTACACAGCAATGAAATGCATGAGATCATAGCCCACATAGCATTTGATTTGAAATATACGTAGGCCAACCTATTTTTCATATCAGCATAATAAATGCACTGTAACAACAAAATTATTGATCTATTGCAGCGGAGAAATCAACCCCTTGAAGAACATCAAACATGCATTTTAAGCACAAAGAATGACACAGAAAGCATCTGGATCTATAGTCACCAAGTGGCATGGATAGATGTATGGGGCATGCAAACTGATAGAGGAAGGAGGATGCCATTTTCAGAAGCAGGGTACAAGGATACATGCATAAAGAGTATATGTCATGTAAACAAACACAAACTACAAATTAAAAAAATAGAATGAACTATCGTAAAATTCGAAAATTGAATCAAAATGACAACGAGAATGTCTCCTCTCAGCCATCCTCTGTTGTGTGATAATTATCTTTGCAAATCTGTACTAATCAAACCTGTGCTTTTCTTTATCATTCTCCTACTTCTCAAATCCAGTTATCATGTTTTGTATTCTCTCAAAATTCCTTTCAACAAGTGAGAAAGTAATTGGATGGGGTCTCTTAACCTTTTGAAGTTAGGATGTTGCCCGTACTTCTTTCTCTTTTCCTTCTCTCTAGGAAGCAAATGACATCCACTGAGGCATTACAAGACATCAGCAGACATTTAATTCCTGCAGGTCATCCTGTGTCCATGAAAGTACTTATTTCCAAAATGTCTAACCTACTGCCTCACGTTACTTGTCTTCCAATTTTACTGTCTAGACTACTTCTCCCTACCATTGGAAGACTATATCAGCTATTTATGGACAGATTTCCTGCTGTTTACTGCAAGTTTTGGCACAAGTATGCTGTTTTATACACGCATTATTCTCAGAAACTAGCACAACATACCCAGTCTTCAATTATTGTTGTATCCATATTTATTCTTCTCATTATGGTATATTATCATTGTGATTTATGTTTGTCCTCATGATCCTTAATTATGCCTGCATGATATATCTACTATGCATCCTTGAGGCACAAATAATACAAAAATGATGTATAAAGGAAACAATATACATGATAAAGTCCTAGATGTCTTGTCATATATATATATATATATATATATATAATCATTGTGATTTCCATCCATTTGTCCTCATGATCTTTAATTATGATAGTATGATATATCTACTCTGCATCTTGTTGTACCCATTAAAAAATATTGTATTGTGTCAAATTTCAAGTTGTGTTAAGTGCAAAGCCTTTAGGACTCATCTTGTTTATTCTATCTTGCCGTCCTTTTTCCTTTTCTAATCTTTACAAGATCCCAGAATCGAGTGTTCTCATAGAAGGAACAAGTTTTTGAAGAGAACTTTGGTTATGGGGGCACACTTGGAGAAATCAAAGCACCTGAGTGTAATGTCCCCTTCAGCCACCTGAGTGTTAACGAAGGCCTTTAGCCTATTTTGTTCCAGTAGGCTATTTGGGAAGTTAAAAATAAGGGAATAATTAATTAATCAAATGTGGAAGTGCATCGACCATTGTAGGTACATGATGCTCCAATTTCAAACTGCCAAAGAAAAACCAGCATGCCAACTCTCTCTCCACATCGAAGAGCTCACCCATGCATTAAGAAGGTATAATGCTTGATTTCCTTTGGGTATTTGTTGTGTTTTGTCTTTTTTGCTTTATTGGAGGTGCTAGATTTAGTTTAAAATAGGAGTTTGTTTTTGTGTGCATTATCCATGTTTTTATTCTAGATTTTACATGCCACAATATTGTTGCAAAGTTGTCAAATGCACAAAATATGGATATCTAAATTCTAAAGTAAAGAAAGGTGGTTAAGTGTCAAGATCTTCAAGACACAAAATCTATATTTGGATAAGGATTGCTTTTTCCTCGGGGATCATTCTTTGTCTATAAATATCATATCCAAGCACCAAGAGAATCATATTAAGTCATGGCTACTTTCCTTCCAAGTTCAAGATATCTTGCAAGCATGAGGAATGAAGAATAGGTCCTACGGAGTTATGAAGGCCATGGTTTTTGTTGACCCTTCTAGAGTTTGAAGTTGTTTTCTAAGTTACTTTCTAGTAGATTATTATTGATCCTGGCCATGGCTCACATTCCTTTCTCTTCCAATAATTTCTATTATGCAACTCAAATTCTAGCTCAAAGTTCCACTTCAACGAACCCACATGCATGGTTGGACAATGGTCAAGCCCATCGGTGATGTAAGGGATTTTGTGCATGT
This sequence comes from Sequoiadendron giganteum, assembly GCA_007115665.2. Taxonomy (NCBI): domain Eukaryota; kingdom Viridiplantae; phylum Streptophyta; class Pinopsida; order Cupressales; family Cupressaceae; genus Sequoiadendron; species Sequoiadendron giganteum. The sequence continues at coordinate 119,280,511 of VCHN02000014.1, forward strand.
CAATATTTGCCCAAGGCAGCCAAAGGGAACCATCAATACTAAACTCGACACATTTCAACCTACTCACCAACAAGCCCCTTTGGTTGTTGATGTTATGTGTGTTCCAATTTGCAAGGGTTGAAGCTTTTGAATCCTCAACCTCATGGGAAGTAGGCCAAAGAGGAGAAACAAAAGACTTCCCATGAGCAAAATTGAGCTCTATTAGTTGCATTAGCAACCCCTGAGTATCTCTATCTCATGATGGGGCACTCCTAGCAATCCTTTGTGTAGAGCTAAGATCACAAAAGATTCCCTTGACCCATGTTAGATCTATGCAAATGGGCTACCTGCACCCTACACCTCCAAATGAGTTTTTTCACTCCAAATGAGGCCAGCTCCTTCTTGATTTTGTTGTGCAAGAGAGATCAAGGCAAAAGGAGCAGTGAACTATGTGGACTTATGAATCCCACCAACTAAGGCCTTTCTCAACTGAACAGTTCACCTATCACAATATACAAAGACACCATCAGTGACCTTCTTTGCCTAGCACCTACAGTAGAATCTGCATAGCAAATGTTCATGACTCCATGCCCAATGGATAGTGTGTGTTGTTTGTTTTCTAGGATCTTCGTCTTCCAAGTAAGATTCTCCACAAGTCATCAAAAATGTAGTTCTTTTTCAATCAGACTCCCTTGGTGATTCTTCTTCAGTTTTGCCTTCCATTTTAGTTTTGATAGTCCATCCTTTCTCTTTGATGGACTATCTCTTCTTGGTTTCCTTTAGCAGACTGCTTTTCTTTGCCATGGAAAGCCCTCGTTTGAAATGTTTACATTTGCTAGCAGAGTATTGTGTGGCCTCCAGCTAATTCAACATTTTCATCTCCTGCCAACCATTCATCGTCACATCTAACAATGCAGAGATTTTCATCTTAATGAGCATAAATGTCATTGCAAGCCCTACCCTGCCATGTGCCTTCTCCAAATTCCTTAGGCAGTGGAAAGTTCAATAAACAAATTTTCAAACACAATGTTGTGGTGCACATGCCTAGGAAAAGGATTTTTGTGCATGTATAAGGGTGCACCTCAACATATATTTCTATTTTCAAATTATAAATATGATTTGTGTATTCAAGGGTGTGCTTTGTAAAGGATCGGCTTTCAAATTCAAATTGAAAATCGCCATTCAAAGAGGTGTAAACAAATAGCATATTCAAGTTGAAGTCA
>VCHN02000014.1:119281812-119336598 GCA_007115665.2 Sequoiadendron giganteum
AAAAATAGTAAGTCCTCAAAACTCGATCTTCACTGCTTGCGAGCCACACCGTTGCGAAGCTCTCGAAAAACCCATGAAGAAAACCCCGACATGCGTTGAAAAACACTGCATGCGAACCCTAAAAATAGCCTCCGAAGGCTGAACTCTGAAAGTGGTTGTCTCGGTTTGCATGTTACGTCACTGCGAAGGTTTTGGAAAACCCAGAAGGATTCTCCAGACATGCATCTGAAAAGCTCATGTAGAAACCCTAATTTGGCTCTTAAAGCCTGAAATGCCAAAAATAGTAAGTCGTCTGATCTGGCTCAAAATTTACGTGTAGACAGCTTGATGTCACTCGAATGCAGTGGAACTGACAGAATTCCAAAATCTCAATAAAATAGTCCCAAGTTGAATACTTACTAAAAATAGTAAGTTGCCAGAATACAGTGAAAATTTAGGAGGACTCTGCTGGAAGTCTTCTGACTGCTGCTCTAAGCTTAGATTTCAATTTTATAACTCAGTCTGACCTTAAATAAGCCTGAAGGATGAAAACCCTAATTACACAGACTTGACCAATATTTCAACCCGGGTCAAACGACGGGACAATCCCCGGAAGGACCAGAGACCAGAGAGAGAGCGAACCAAAGCCAAAAGACCAGACTGGAGCAAAATTTAGGGGGTCCCCATCTTGATGGGGTGATGTGAAAAAAGGTCACGTATCAGTGGCGGACTTCACCCTTCTCTTGCCATGGCGAGTTTTGGTCTTGCCTTGTCCAATGGCCAACGTTACTTGTAATTTCTCCATTTAATTCAATTAATAGCGAATTTTCTATGTAATTTCACCCCTTCCAAACACCTTGGAGTGGACCCCTTCATAATTTTACCCTTCTCCACACTTCTTGGGGCGGACTTCTCATATCTCATGCCATTTTCCATATGGCGGACTTCATAAGTTGTTTGCCATTTTCCTCTAGGCTGGGCGGACTTCACATTTTCCATGCCACTTCCATATGGCGGACTTCATCATGCCTTAGCCACTTCCTATCTTGCTGGGCGGACTTGGAGACCTGTTGGTGTGTGTTTTGAATACGCCACCATACACAGAATAAAATGCCCAAGGACACTTTATCCTCTCTTGAAAAGTAATTGCAAATACCTAGAAGATAATACAATGACTCCAATGTTTCTTTTGGCCAGGTTATAACATATGGACAAGGTCAGTGGGCGTTGTGATTTGCTGGTAATCACAAGGGGACTTACATAAAATTCATTTCGCGAGTTGAGGACTTAGACAGTTTTATCATTGAAGCTCCTTTTGATGGGTATTTCAGATATTCCAAAAAAAAGGCAAAAGGATAAGGGTTTAGAGATCTAAACTACGCCTAAGAATTCAAGAGACAGCACGATTAGACAAAATGGGTAACCACACTTCGTTTCGCCTCCTTCGGACAACTACGCGAAGCGGGTGCAATCTTCAATGGAGGTGATAATGGTTTTCATGTTCGAATTGATAATCAAAACAAACAGAAGTTAAGCATCCACGATTTAATGGCTCAGACTAACTTTACACGTCGAGTGCAAATCATCCACTCGACAAAAGTATGAGCAAAATTTTATCCGCCACTGCGATCAAATCTATCATTCATCTAACCAACATGTAAATGAAATGCTATTCTAATTCTACTCTAAGTGTTGAAGGAGAAATATTAAACCTTGCATACTACTTGAAAATAAAAGTTGTTCTTAGCAAATCATGCACAAGAGCTTTTATAAACGGAAATAGTTTCGTCGCAACAATTTTTTATTACTCACTTCACAAATTACAAATGAGGGTCCAAGAGTTTATATAGAGTTCCATAAATTGAATAAATGGCTCAGATTAAACATGAGCCGACGGTCAAGATTTAACAAACGAAACCCTAATTAGGGTTTCCCAAAATGACTTCAGTTAACTGGCAATGAACAGCAATGAGCTGGCATTCGGAGCTATTTTCAAGGGACTACATCCTTATCCTCTCGAGCCACCGTGTATTCACCGAATCTGGACACGATCAAGGCAACTTCATCCATGGTAACCTGTGGAAGCATGCCGATTCTAAATTCCAGCCCATCCATGCTCTCAGCGCATCTGGCGAAGGTCTCCTCCCACTCTGGTTCAGTCTTTTCAAAGGACTCTTGGATACTTAGGAAGTTCGCCAATTTGGCCCAGTCCTGCCTCAAGATGGGTCCAGTGATGTCAAAGATATTTTCCTGGACACTTTCCTTCAAAACTTCCAATTGCAGGTCATTCTCTCGTAGAGCCTCTTTATCCAGGATATCGACAATTATATTGAGGATTCTGGCCTGAACTTCCTTGACCTGTTCCTCCAATCTGATGCAGTCAACCTTTACCTTCTCCAAGACTTCACCTCATGCCGTCAAGGCCCAATATTAAGTGTGGAAGTCATAGGCTGCTCCCGCTGCGATGACGCCTCCCTCTATCAATTCTTGCTTAGGAACTCCTTTCAGAATCCTAAGGCAAGGGATTATCCTATCCTACGCGTCCGGAAGGCTGTCCCATACTTCTGCCAAGGAGGCTAGCCTAGAAAGTAAGGCAGTGGCCTGACCATAAACCAAAGTTAATCTTTCTATGAATGCCTCAGCTTCAATCCCCTTGGCTGCTATCCATTCTTTGGCCTCCTGAACCGTGAGCCTGTTTTCTTCTATCTCTTTAACGGCCTCTTGTGAAGAGTTAGGAAGTAGAGGAGCCGCCGTAATATCCTGATCAAGTGCTGGATGTACTCTCTTAAGCGCTCAATTTCCAATTGGCACTCCTTTCTTTTGGCTACCTCCTTCGCCAACCTTGATTTGATGGCAGACATAGAATTATCCAAATCTTCCATTTCTTGGCCCTTAGTGGTTGGACCCAAGTCAATGGTTGTGATGGCGTAATCCTGTGGAGGCATATCCTCCTGCGGCTTGTCCGCTGTAGGCACGGCAATCTGTACTGTCCTATTGCCGGCCTCGTCTCTTTGTATGCTGGAGAATTTCTTCGTCCGCTTTTTAGCCACAGTTTGAGACAGTCTGGCCAAAAAGTCTGCCATATCATCCTCTTCTGGTTCATTTGCCGGCACTTGTACCTTTAGCCTTTCCTTCAGCCAATCCGGGATCGTAAGCTACTCAACACCGTCCTCCTCCGGCACACCTTCTCTGTCAGGAACATCCACAATTCCCCTAAGGGCTGAAATCATCCCTTCCTGGAAATCCTCATCTTGGGCGCCCACATTGTCGTCATCTAACTCCAATATTTCAGTGCCCATGGGAGAAGGCGGCGCATTGTCATCTGGCTGAGGCTCTGTGTTGTCTTCAGGAACCGGAGAAGGATCCCTCATGTCTGCCAATGAAGCATCGGCAGTAGCTAATATCTCCTCAATATTCCTAGAGGCGGCCGATTGAGAAGGTTTTATCCTGGCCTGCTTCTGGACTGGCTCCTTTCCTGCAGCTATTTCTTTCCTCTTCCTAGAAGTGGTGGTCTCCATCACTTGTATGTCCTGGGATGCGTCCGCGTTGGAAGAATAAGACTCTGCCTCGCTTAGCATGTCATAGGTCAGGGTTATCTTTTGGCGCCTTAATTCTTGAACTCGTTGATCAACCCACCACTGAGTAAACTTGATGACAGGCCTCATCAAGATGTTCAAGTCAGCATGCTCTGCTTCTGACCACTGGACAGCGGACAAAGCCGAACTCTCATCGAAGCGCGGCTGCGTCTGATTTTCGTCCTCCTCCAACTGATCTGGCACGTGACAAAATTTTGTTGCCCTGATCAAGCTGAGTGGCAATCTGGACCACATCTTCCGTCTGACCTCAAATTCATCCGCAGCATTTGCCCAAAAGTCCTCCAGTTCGACCCTATGCTTGTATCTCCTTCCATCCACCATCTTGATGTGGTGATGGGGGTCGTAGTGATTTCTGGCCGGATATGGGGAAAAAGGGTAATGCTGTATCTCGATTTTGGCACTGTCAGCTGCCTGTGATGATGGACACGACTCCAGCATGTTCCCTATAAAGAAAGGAAAAGTAACTGCCGCCTTTTGCTTCACCCTTTGAAGACCTTGGAACTCTTCTAACTGCCTCAGCACTTCGAGTAGGACCATCTTATTTGTGGGGAAGATGGGCAGACGGTACGGACTCCCGATGAATCCTTGGATTCTGATATAAGTAAATCTTGGATATTGGATGAACCAAGACCCGTATTTACTGATCAGGCTTTTGGCCTCATGTGTTAGCCGCTGATGCGTCCCTCCCTGGAGTATCCTAATGATGTACATCAGGAACGCGTCGTGGGCTCGCCTAAAGTGCGTCTTCTCCCTCAGCTGAAGCTGTGGATAACAGTCATAAGGCTTCAGCTCATTCTCCTTACTACCAACTGTGCCTTTGCAGATCAAGCCTGCATACCTGTAAGTTCTAGCCAACATATAGATGATGTAAGAACTCATGTAAAACGTTTTGGTCTTCTCTAGGTTGATAAGCTGGTGGTGAAGATTATTGCTTATCATTCTCGCCCAGTTGAACATCTTGACACCTTCTGTCAGGTCCTCAATGAAGTAATACATCCACGACTCGAAGGGTGCTCCCAAAGGACTGCCTGCTATTATGTTCAGTAAGATAATGATGTCTCCGTAGTCCTCCTTGAAGTCCGTACGTGTCAACTTCTTGGGCATCTACTTGACCGACGGCCTAGGCTTATCCAGCCACGACTTGTTAATGTTGGCGGCACAAAGGCCAGGGCTTTCATCATATAACTTCTAAGCATCTTCCTTGGTCTTGTAGACAGTTTTAGGATATGCCGGAATGCCGAAGGCCTCCTGAATGGCCAACTCTGTCAGATGTGCCAACACTCTCCCATCGGGTGCCACAATCCGCCTCGACTCAGCATCATAGTGAAGTGCGCACTCCACCGTAAGTTCAGCACAGCCAAGTGCAGGTGGGAATCCGGCAGCTTGAAATATGTCGTTTCTCACCATCCTTCTAGCGGCAGGTGTTGCTAAAGGTCCGTTATGCCCATATATTCTCTTCTTGAATTCCTCAAGGTCGATATGGCCAAGATCAGTGTCTGAGACATCTTTCCACTTTGACTTTATTCTGGTCTCTGGCTGTGATCCTTTACTTGCAAACTTCATTTGTGCCTGCCTGGATGTTTCCCTTTGATCGATCGTCAACCTGCAAGCACAAAATTCTTAACATTAATACAAGATCATTTAAAATTAACTTGTTCCGGGGTGTAGCTTGGACAAAAATCGCACTTTCAGCCTATTGAATTAAAATTTCTGTCAAAAAGCAAGCTGAAAGTAATTAAATTCGCCTATCTATGAATGAAATTCGTGCCGGAAACGAAGTAGAAGATAGAAACACAGTGCAAACACATTGTCGATTAACTTCCAAACCTCGAAGATCGTGTTCTAGCTGCGAATGAATTTAAAAATTCAGAAATCTGCCAGAAGAGGTGCGCCAATATGCTGAAAGTACGATTTCAGCAAAGAAATAAATTACTTCTCTCAAAAAATCACACCTGTCAACAAAAAAATGCTACCTCGATTCTCACAACAGTGTTATTCTTATAAATTTCTCCTTTGCGAATGATTTCCTGAAGATTCGAGAGAGATAGCTACTTCTCAGCCGGAATTGTGAAGAAATGAGTTGCTGAAACTCATTTTATGGCTGAGAAGTGCGATTTTCTTCAAGGCATTGTTTTCTTTCCTCTGATTTTCTTCCAATTTTTAGAAACGTTTTCTTCTCAGATTGGCAAACTTCTAATTTCACTTTCAGTTATCGAGGCAAGTTTCTAATTTTCACCTCTGTGCCACCTCTGCTTGAGATTTTCGAATTTTCTCATAAATTGCCTAAGTGTTGGAAAAGATATTAAATTAATCGTTTAAAATTAATTTTCCAACGTATTTTAAATCTTCGAATCATGGCAAAGTTAAATTTATCTAAGGCAGAATAGTTTAATCTTCCAAATAATCTCCGGTTTTTGAATTTTTAATTAAAATTCCCTAAGTGTCAGGGAAATAATTAAAAATATTAAAATATTAAATTCCAACCCGTTTAACCTTGATACATGGCTAAGTTCGTTCGTCAGAGGCAAAAATATCTCTTTTCAAATTGTTTGCCTAGCCAAAATGTGCTCAATAGCTCATCTGCCAAATTTCAACTTTCTAGGCGGAGTTCTGACCTCTTTGGACATTTTTGTTTAGCCAAACGATCCATCTTTTGGGTTGGGCCAACTTGGAGATCTCTGCCACTTTGCCATTTTTTTTTTTTTTACTAGCGCCTTAGGAATTTTCCAAGCTGAGAGGGGCGGACTTCATGTTTGCTTTGCCAAGCACTCTTTATTTTGTGCCAAAGAATTTCATTCCGTTGTGCTGAGGCGTGATTTTTATGCCGGCCAAAACTCTTCTCCTTCCAGACATTTCTCCGTTTTTCATGCCTTAGAATAATTTCCCTTCCAAAGTTGGACGAATTTCTTATAATCTCCTGCCTATGGCGTATTTTATTCTCCATTGGTCTTAGATGGTCTTCACACTTTTCTCGTCATGGCGAATTTTATTCGTGCCTTGTCCAATGGCAAATCTCATTTGTTTCAACCATTTAATTCAATTTCTAGTGAATTCCCTTGTAATTTCACCCCTTTCCAAACATCTTGGAGCACACCCCTTCATATTTTACCCTTCTCCACACTTCTTGGGGCGGACTTCATGTGTCTCTTGCCATTTTTTTCCTACGCTGGGCGGACTTCATGAGTTTCATGCCATTTTTCTCTAGGGGCAGACTTTGACCTTCTTGTGCCAAGGGCGGACTTTGGCTTCCTCAAGCCATGCGCCATTTCCAAACATCTTGGGCGGACTTCAGCTTCCTTGTGCCAAGGGCGGACTTGGCATCTTTCATGCCTATGGCGGACTTGGCATCTTTCATGCCTATGGCGGACTTTGAACTTTCCATGCCATCCCCTTTCTTGAGGGCGCCATTCTCAGACTTGGGCATTTTTCCAAAATTTTTGCCATTTTTCAAACCTTTTTCATTTTACCTTGATTTTCTTGATTTCTGGAGACATGTTGATTTTTTGCTCTGTAGGATCCAAAAATAGAAATTTTTTCCCAAAATAGAAACTTTCCAAAAATAGAAAAAGCAAAAAGCATCCCTAAAAAATAGGAACTCCAGAATGGCCTAAAAATGCCAAAAAGCAAAAAAGCAAAAAGCAAAAAAGCAAAATCCCTAAAAAAATAGGAAGTGTCAGAAACGACCGAAAGCAATGGAAATCTTCGTCTACCGGGTCTTCTAAGCACTTCTATGACGTTAAGACACACAAACGGGTTCGAAATCTCAACTTAGCCGGACTGACTTTCAAAATTTACCCAAATTAAAGACTCTAAACTGGCGATTCAGAGGGCGACATCAAAACTTGGGGGTCCCCATTTGCAATGGGGCAATGTGTGAAATAGGTCACAACAAGACCTTCATGCCATTTGACTTTCTTGGGCGGACTTTGACCTTCTTGTGCCAAGGGCGGACTTGGCTCTCTCCATGCCATGGGCGGACTTGCCTTGTCTTGCGCCATCCACCTCTCTTCCAAACATCTTGGGCGAACTTCATGGTTTTCATGCCAAGGGCGGACTTGGCATCCTTCTTGCCTATGGGCAGACTTTGCTCTCTTTGTGCCATGGCGGACTTTGGGCCTAGCTTGCCAGTGCCTACCTTTGGCATGCCAAAGGTAGGGCGGACTTCCTATACTTCATGCCACTCCTTCCTTGAGGGCGCCATCTTCATACTTAGCCATTTTCAAAATTTTTGCTATTTTACCTTGATTCTTTTGACATCTAGAGGTGTGCTGATTTCTTGCCCTGTGGGATCCCAAAATAGAAACTTTCCAAAAATAGAAAAAAGCAAAAAGTATCCCTAAAAAATAGGAACTCCAGAATGGCCTAAAAATGCCGAAAATCAAAAAAGCAGAATCCCTAAAAAATAGGAAGTGTCATAATTGACCGAAAGCAATGGCGTTCCTCGTCTACTGGGTCTTCTGAGCATTTCCATGACGTTTAAGCATTCAAATGGGTTTAAAATCTCACTTTGGTCGGACTGACTCTCAAAAAGTTATTCAAATTTAAGACTCTAAACTGGCGATTCAGAGGGCGACATCAAAACTTGGGGGTCCCCATTTGCAATGGGGCGATGTGTGAAATAGGTCACAACACTCCCCATAGAAAATGCACCCAAGGGGGGGGCCACAAGGTAAAAAACGTGGAGAAGGAAGGAAGGAAATGCGCTAAGGCAAGAAAGTTTCCCTCATGACACATGAAATGCGCCCTCATATGGAAGTTCACTATGCTAAATGCGCCCATGGGTTCCTTCTTCCCATGAAAGTGCGCCCAAGGGAGATGAAAAGTCACTAAGGCGTGGGGAATTCCTCCCCACCCCTTCAAATGCGCCTTGAAGTGGAAGTGATATAGGTGATATGCGCCCTTGCTTGTGAGGTAAAAGGGTAGTGTAAGCTTCTAGGCATGAAAAATGCCTAAGGGATGAAAATAAAAATTGATGCATGAGATCAAATGCGCCCTTCATGGGTAATCTAAAAATGATTTTTTTTTCTAGGAATTTTTCCTAAGGCAAAAATTGCTAAGGCGTGGAAAGATAAAAAGGATAAAGTCGAAGCTCATACCCTCAAATGCGCCCCTCATGGGTGATTGAAAATTTTAATTATTTTCTAATGGTGAGAAATATGCCTAAGGGAGAGGTGGAGTTGGAAATTTTTCAAGAACAAGATGAAACATGCCCAAGGCCAGACAAGAGGAATTTTTCAAAAAAATCAAAGAAAGTAAACGGGCAGAGAAATTTAAGATTGCAGGTGTGGAAGACATCCAGAGTGAAAATAAATGAACCTTAGAAATTTTATTATTTTTTTTTTTAAATAATAAAAATTAAATGTACCCCTTCATCTGAATACACATGAGAACGACGAGTTTTGAAGGGAATTTTCTTCTGGGTATTGAACGTTTGCAATTCAGAGATGATCTAAACTTGCTCCACACCTCGCTCATGTCATTCAGACAGAGAGTTTTGCCCGACGCCTGTTTTGATAATTTCCTAAGGCAAATTCAAGAAATTTCTCTAAGGCAAATGAGGGAAATATGACTTCACGAAGTGTTTTCGCTTGAGAATTGAATTGGATGAATGGAGTAATTTTGCATGAAACAAAATGACTTAGCCAAATGAATTAAAATTGTTCAAAGAGGTGATGGATTCAATATTTTAAAAACACAAATGTGATGAAGCAAGCCTGTGCAGGGATGATGAAATTTCGAAATTCTAGAAGTCCAAGATTCCGATGCTCCGGATGACAAGTGTTGCAACTGGCCAAGGGGGGGGAAAATGGAATTCAAAAATTTGCTAAGTTTAGCCTCTACTAGATTTCGACCTGGCTATAAGATTTCAAGCTCTTTTCATTCTTCTCACAAGTTGCTGGATGCAAGATATCTTCTAAGGCTGAAAAGTGCGAGTTTGCAGAGATAGAAAATTCTCAAGGTGCTGAGAAAGTCGAATTTGTGAAGTAAGAGTCTGCAGACATAGAAGCTTCTTAAATTGCCGAGGAAGTGCGAAATTAAAAAGAGAAGTCCCAAGTTGCTGAAGCATGAAGTATGAAGTTGAGAAAGAAGCTTGGGGTTGCCGAGAAATACGAGTTTGCAAGTAGAGGTATTGAGTTGACAAGGGTGTGGCTTTGCCAAGTTTAAAGTGTGAAGTTGTTGAAGTACGAATTTAAGAAGAGAAAGTGAGTTGCTAAATTGCTGAGGCGCGAGCTTATGAGAAAAGTTTTAGATTTGCTGAAAATAAATTGCTGCAGGTAGACATTTCCCAGCATCTGACATTGTGTTGTTGCAATCAGAGAAACTTCTAAAATCATTGAAGTAAACAGGCATAGTTGAGAATGGCCGAATCAAGCAGAAGAGCTACAGGCAGAGGGAACCACGCTGAATCTACAAGAGAAAACACATCAAGACAGGCAGTGATTAAGAAATTGAGCAAGTCCTTCCTACCAGAATCAAAATTTTCCTCAAGGCTGGGCAAACTGACTGACACAAACATTGGCTCGTTCAACTTGGAGACGTTCAGGAGGAGAATAATGGGGACTAGAGATTATCACCCATCAGTTACTTCGCACAACATCGTAAGGAGTGGACTCTATGCAGCTGCCAGTTTCCCTCCAGCCATCCGGTGTCCAGAACTAATCATGGAATGCGCCAACTACTGCAACACTGAGCAGAGAACTATCATTTCGCCAGACGGCAAGATACTAGCCAACCTTACACCGGAAGCAATTGGAGAAGCATTCGGAAATCCAGTCCATGAGAAGATGATTTATAAGACAAGGGAGAGGGCTAAAAAGATGTACTCATCCACGTTTGACCGGTGTGCTGATTTAATAAATACCAGGTGGATGAACAAGCCCAGGCCAACTCGCACAAAATTGCCCAAGCAGATAATTTCAAAGGATTTGAGGCAAGAGTTTTGTGATTTAATAATGATGCTGAGCAGAGTTGGAGGGTGCCCCCAAGCATTCATCTTTGAACCTTGGATGTTTTATTACGTCAACTTGGTGTTGGAAGGCAAGGATTACGTGGACTGGGCATTGATGATCAGTGACAACATACATGAGCAACTCCGTGGTTTGAGGAGAACAAAAACGTTTTACATGAGCTCTTACATTGTCTACATGCTAGCCCGAATGACTAAGTACAAAGGAATTTCATATAAAGAACCAATCTGGTGTGGCTCCCATCAGTTTAGAATACATGAGGCTTGTCCCCACTTGCATTTGACAAGCACCACCAACTACAAAAGGGTCAATGACGCCTTCACCATGCACATAACGAGGACCTTGCAGCAAAGGACTCACCACAGAATATCTAGAGAGGCACAGGAGCTGATTGAGAAGTTCAGGTGTTGGTTTATCCAATTTCTGAAGTTTACCTACATAAGGCTGCAAGGATTTTCCTCTTATCCGTACAGATTGCCCCGGTATCCCACGAACAGAATAGTGATGCTGGAGATATCTAGGCAACTTATTGCCTATGATAAGATTCAAAAGAAGAAGAAGAAAGGTGGACTTGGATTCCCAATTACCATGGGGAATTCTGGCAAGGTTTGTCCATCACTACAAGCAGCAAGGGAGGCAAAAAACGAACTTCAATTTTTCCACCTCTCCTACCATACCAGCAGGTAGCACTATGATCCCCATAGAAACATCAGATGGATATTGTCCGAAGAATTCAGACACAAGGCACATATTGAAGACTTTTGGGCAAGTGCAGTGGATGAGATCGAGGTTAGGAGGAGAATGTTTTCTTGGATACCGTTGGGGATGATCAGAGAATGCGAGATTGTCCCAGTGCCAAATCAAATCGAAGAAGATATAAATGTTGTACAGGTTGATTATCAAACAGTGAGGGATACGCCTTTACCACTCCCGGATTGGTCAGAGCCGGAGATTATCGACTTGGATACATTTTGTATCCTAGTCTTAACATTCACACGGAGTTGGGTAGAGAGGCATGTCAGCCGACTTAAGGGAAGATCAATTCCCCTCACATACAATTTGATGGGAGATCACAGATCACCGGCAGCTAGACAGAGAAGGCAGGTCGATCAAGCTCCAGAGCCACGAGGAAAAGAACCGGTTCAACCTGAGCCACTGAGAATTGAGGAATCCATGCGTACACCATCTCGGGCACATTCTCCGAGTATGCAGGAAGTATCATTGTTTGCTGATCAGAGAGAAAGACTAAACACAGAACAGGCAGTGCAAGTGGCAAGTCAGCCACCCCGTAGAGAATCAGTGGGCCAAAGCATCAACATGCCCAGAGAAGAAAATCAGCAGGAAACAGATGAAGGGACAGCCACTGATACTCAATTCCAGTAGGAGATTGAAGCCGCTCTTGAGGATGATGCTACTTCAGATCAGGATGCCCAGAGCTCAGGAGATACTGAGCCCATAGATGATGATGAGCCTCGTCGGAACGAGGGCAGGGAGGAAGTTCATGAGGTTGAGGCCGAGATTGAGCAGCCTTTTGTTATCTCAGATACGCGGCAGGAGGTGCCAGAATGGCTAAGGGACAGGATGAGACATGATCCTATGGATGAGACTGATCCTGTGGATGAGACTGATCTTGCAGCTGAGAGGGAAGAGTTGTTGCAAAGGATCAATGCACCTCCAACAAAGAAGAAGGCCAGGAAATTCTCCAAAATCTCAACGGATGAGGATGGCTCTCGAACCTTGCATGTGGCAGTGCCTAGGGTGGAGTGTGATCAGGATGAGGTCGTTCCAGAAAATTATGTGATTACAACTGTGGAACTTGGCCGCCCTACTGGAGCACAAGTAGTTGAGGAGTGCGATAATTCATATCAAGCACTCAAGGATAGATTGTCCTTTGTCGAAGGCAAATATAAGAAATTGAAGGTAGAGCACAAGACACTGATTGGCTATGTGCAGCACTTGTCCCGTCCTTGTGGGCAAGAAAATCCGGCGATCGAGCTTCTAGCTGAATTTTCCAGGGAGTCAATCAGTGGCTTAGAGGATTTGAAGAGACTGGCACAACAAACAGACAGGTGGGTTGCCAACGTTCGTGTCAAAACAGAAAAGTTTATGGAGGACCTTGCACATGCCTATCGGCAAGCCTCCGATATTATGGCAAGAATGGACGCAGTCAACCATGCTTGGGGCGAGGCTCGTATCTATCAAACAAGAGTTGTTCTTCGTTTAGGAGCTTTGATGCACACACCTCTACAGGTTTTGGTTGAGGGAGGTGTGATTCAGGAGGGAGATAGATATGACTTTGCCGGATGGTATTCTTCAGTGGTCACAGGCCGAGGATTCTATGATGCATCACAGACAGATTCGGTCGGGTCAGAAAGGCCATGACAAATATCTTTGATGGAGTCCTCAATACGTTGGAGGCAATCTTTGCCAGGAGGCTGATTTCTGAAAAGGTGACTGCAAATGGGTTGAAGAATAGATTAACACCATTCTTTTCTGAAGTGAAGACCTTTGTTCAGGACGACTTTGAGAACACCTCTACGTTCTCCAGTATTATTCAGAACACCCTGGACGCCCTTGTTGCCTGGAAGAAATCTTGTGCCCGGCATGGGAAAACAGTTACAGTATTAGAGTTTCAGTTGGATCACATTCCTCCCATTTCGGATCAGGAAGTTGAGGCAGTATTGGCCAGGTTCATCAGGTTTGCAGCCAGCAAAAGGGAGAAAGGAAACGCCCTTCTGGATGGTGATCTTCTGGAAGGAGATGATGTGCATTGATTGCAGATTGTGGTTCTTGATGAGGAGTGGAGAATCTCTGGCGCATTCATTGCCCCACTCCTCTCAGTGGCGGTTTTTAGGGCTAGAACCCTAATCAGGGCTTAGGTGGCTCAATCTGGGCCTTCCATTGTATTTGAATCTAAGCCGTCCACTGGACTGGGCTTGATATAAAGGGGTATCCCCCCTCATTTGTAATCTATTAGATGAGAGTCAGAGATAGATCAGAGTTAGACAGAATTGGAGATAGAAGTTAGAGAGTAGAGCTAGGAGTTAGCTTAGTTTAAAAAGGAAAGAAAAACTTTCCCTTTGAAGGTTTTTGTAAAAGGTTGTTGTGTAAGACTCATAATATAAAGATTTTCATTGATTGGTGATTCTTCCTTTCATTGTGAGCAGTTGACAAGACTTTTTCGTCTTTCCAATTCAAGTAGATTAGAGTAAAGTAGACTTTGTTTTATGCAAGTAGTTGTTAATTGTGGAGTGTGGCGTTTGGTTTGGACAAATCTTCCTTTATCCATACCACTAGCTGGCTTGTTGATGGTAAGTTTGCCCTGCGTGGTCAACTAGAATATCGGTACCTAACTTCGGTTGTGATTCGTGTGTACACTTGCATCGTTGCGATGGGGTGCGTATGTTGAATCATAATTTGAATATCTTACTCATCCTTTGAAGATTGCACCAACTTTGTCAGAGTTGTCCGAAGGGGAGGCGAAACAAAGTCCGGTTTGAAGATTGTTGAAGTCACTCCTCGCATTCCACCCTTTAGAAATAGATTGTAGAATCCCTCCCCCCTATCCCTTTTCAATTCAGTATTTTCCCGGTTAGTTTAGATATCAGAGCATCACAGTCAAAATCTTTCATCTGCTTCACTTAGTTGAACAATTACGTAAGTCCCCTTGGAATACCCAGCATATTCACATCAACCGAGTCTATTTGCGATAAAAGGAACCTTGGAGTTGAACACAATCTTAGCATGCGGAATACTTTGATCGAGAGAGAATAGAGTGATCGTTGGACATTTTATTCTGTGTTGGTGTTGTCATAAAACACACGTCAACATGACTCCATGACATCACGTGAGAGAGTCCATGATGATTTCCCTGTACTTGTGTTTCCACCCTCTAGGAGAACCATGGTGAACGTCACGATGAGGTGACAACATCACGTTGAGTGATGAGCACTTGTACATACCACACATGGGTGTAGCCATGGTGGTTGATATCACGATGAGGTGATATGCTTTCACGATGAGGTGATAAGCTCTCTTCACATAGGTGTAGCCATGTTGATCGACATCACGATGAGGTGATATGTCTTGTACAGCTGGAAGTATTCCTCCCTAACTGAGAGGGAGTGTTGATGTTATTACAGCCATGGGCCTCTACTTCCAGGCACGAATCCATATGAAGACAAATAAAATAAATGTAGCCTATGGCTATTTAATTTATATAGTCGATATCATTTATGAAGATGCGCTTCATATACTTGTATTGAAATAAAATGATTTTTATTATTTAATAAATAATATTTTAATTGGGACGACTTTTACAAGAGGCACGATTCCTTATGGGACACATCCTTTGCTTGAGGCCAACCTCTTGCTTGGAAAAGTTGCATCCCCTCTTTGGCACATGTATAAATATAAGATGAAGATCATTCATTTGATCATCAAGTTCATTATATAATTCGCATTGAGGAGAAGAGGTTCGGGCGCAAGCAGCAGATTAGCATTTTGTAACAGCAAGTCAATTTAAAGAAGAAACACATTCATTTGTATCTTGCATCTTAGAGAGGTGCTATCATTCATTGTATCAAATCAGCATTGTGTAGTCCCGGAGTTGTAAGCAGATTTCTGCTCTTATTCTATCAAATATATAAGAGATATATTGGTTGGGTTTTTCTCTCTCAGGTTAGAGGGTTTTCCCAAGGTATCTTTTGTGTCTTTGTCTGATTTTTTGAATTAATTTTCTGTGTTCTACATCTAATCATAAAAACAACACTCAACAAAATACCGAGGTTGATCGCTCATCACTACATTATATTGCAAGAGCTTCGGACTGAGAGTGACCAAGAATGACAAAGACATCAAATACTACAATGGTACGAAGAGAGAAACAGATGGGAGGAGGAAGAACGTGACATCAGTCGTAGGCATACTCCCAGAAATTAATGCCCGTACGACGCAACAAGGATAAGAACCGAACACCAAGCGGGCAAGAAACATTTGAAGAACAAGTACAAAGATCACTAAGGCTAAGAGAACAAGAAGAACAACAAAAAAGATTAAAACAAATCATTGAAGAAGCAAACCAAGACCTTACTTAAATAAACCAAGATATTGCCAAACTAAATCGAAACCTTGTCGAAGAAACAAACCAAGACACCTTCAAGTAACCATCCGTAACAGACGAAGAAAAACATAAAGATGATAAAAATGAATTTACTAAAGAACTTGAAAATAGAATATGCCGTATTCAAGAGTTGTCCATATTAGATGAAGAACTAAGAATTGGAGGATCCGAACTGAAGACCCCCGAACTGAGGGAGTACAAGAATGACCCCCAAGAGACTCGAAGTGCAGAGGATGTTGAGAGGGGATGTGTGAAAAAATTGTAAGTGGTCATGAGTGCAACAGAGGCACCAAAACATGTTGAGAGAAACAATCCAATTAGTTCCAATGCACAAGGAGGGTATCGAGGAAGAAAGATGGTAACTCCACCAGCCAATCTGAGTGTCAAGAGGCAAAAACTGCCAAAGTTCACGAGGAACGAATCAAAGGATCCAATACAACATTGTAATACATGTGAAACTATATGGATAGAAAATGGGCAAGAAGATGTGGATTATTGGCTAAGAGTATTTCCAGCAACTCTCAGAGGTATAGCCATAGATTAGTACACAGAATTGGAAGCCACAAAGAAAGCCACATGGGAGGCGCTAAAAAGAGTGTTCCAAGAATAATTCTGGCTCCTAAGAGATGATAACGAGAAAGTAGCCAAAATTTACAATACCAGACAGGGGAAACATGAGAACGTACGAGTTTACAATCGTAGGCTCAACGAGTTGTTGGTAAAACTGGAGACACAACCAATAGAAGGGTTGAAGAAGCGCTAGTTTATTGAAGGATTACTTCCCTTGTTGCAAAAAAAGATGAAGGTGGTACTTGCATCCTCGTACACCGAAGCTTACAATTGGGCGATGGACATCGAGAGCAAGAATAAAACATCCTCTTGAGGAAAGAAAAGAACAAATGACGATGAGAGTACAGAGAAGAGTAGTGAAGATGAATCAAAAATCGTACAAGCACTCAGATGAGATATGATGAGAATGATGAAGGAACCAAAGGTGGAAAAGGAGATTTCTAAAGAATCCAAAGAAATATGGTGTATCGAATGCAAAACAGAAGGTCATATCAAGGCAAATTGCCCAAAGAAACTCTTATGTGACATCTGCCAAGGTATGGGACACTCCATCAAGGAATTCCCATACAATCTGAAAACAAGTACGGAAGTATTCTTTGCACAAGGGGAACAATCAACCCCTCCGACCACACCATCGAAGCCCTATCACAATAACAATGCATCCCCTAAAGGTCACCGCAACAACAAAAAAGGCAATAACAGTGGTTCGAGAAGAAAAATACAGTATGGCAGCAAAGGAAGACCTATCATACAATGTCAAAAGTGCAATGAATGGGGTCACTTCGCCAAGGAGTGCCAAAATAATCAAGGTACTGAAGGAAGACTATGCAAATGTTGTGGACCGAGCGATCACGAAGATACCGATTGCTCGAAGCAAAAAGGCATAAATATGCTAGAAGTAGACAACTTGGAGGTTCTAGCGATCACCTAAAATATTCTCTCTCAATTTTTTTGATTTTTAAACCAAACATTTACAATAGAATCAATCACCCCTTAAGGTTAGCATAACCCAAAACGTACATGAAAGAACTCTAACCAAGAATGCGCCCTAAAACCACTTAAGGAGGAGGGGTGGGCATATGGTCAGAGAATCCCTAAGATCTATTGAATCAATGAGTACGAGATTACACTGAAAGAGAAATATTGAACTCGACACCAAGAATGTGCACTCAAGATCCTTTGACAGGCGAGGTGCTAACATATGCTGGAGCACTACTGCTGAATTCAAATGGGGCAAGGCGGATAACCGGCCAAAGAACTTTCCACACTACTACCAAACAGTGGGGGGAAAAATTACAAAACGATTACTTCTTCTGCTGCGGCAGGCATCCACTGAAGAGTGCGGATTCACCACTTGAAACTGGGCATGAAAGAGATTACAAAACAGATTATCCACACTGGCGGTATACCATCCAAGGGTGTTTAATGTGAAGTTAATTAATTATTGCAGCAAATGCTAAAACTGAAACAGTACTACTGTTAACAGTTTGTACAAAGACGAAGGCTGCAATTTACATTTATTTTCACCATTTTCAAAGCACCACGTTATACAATGTTTCCAAGTTAAAATATAATAAGAAAAGAAGAAAAAATATGGAAACAGCAAATGAATTGCTTCTATCTCAGAAATCTGTAATTCTGGAAATGGCAATCAGCAACTACAAAAATTCATAAAATATTCATAACTCAACCAAAATACCTCTGAATGGCGTGCAACCAAAGGCTACGATCAACTGGAAGCTAGGCGCCCCCGCTGCGATGAAGAAAAACCCTCGAAACACCAATAGTATTTAATGACACACATCCCAATGAAAACAAAAAGGTACGACCCTCCTTGAGGGGCGATTTTGCTCTTTAAAATTCCACACTCCAAATTAAATTCTGGAAATTGGTAAGAATGGTTGCCCAGACCTTAGAAACAGATGGACCAAATACCCAGAACAAAACAAAATTCATACAAGCAGCTGTGAGTGAATTCGACTTTCAGCTGTGTGCAAACAGCAACTACAAAAACTGGTAAAAACTCCAAAATTTCACCATGAAGCTCTATCTGCTAGCCTAGATGAGAAGCAACAACAATTCAATTAGGTGTTGTCTTGCAAACACGAAATTGAGATAAGAACTAGGAGGTTAGCATTCCTCGAAGTATAAAATGATAAATCAATTCGACAGCATAAGTTTAGCAAAATATGAGATCACCAAAAGCTAGAGCCAAGCCTCAATTTTAAAGGAAAAGAGGAGACTGTTCAAATCCAAGAGAAGGTACGCCAAAAGCCAACACACTTTTCATTTTCAAAAAAGATATAATTCTCCACAAAAATGTGTCCCACTTGAGACAAGGAAGAATTAATTAAAACCTTTTTTAATTCCCTTCATGAGGCGCCACCCTTAAAGTCCCCTTTTTAACACAACTTGAAGTTAATACCTCAGGCCAAGGGGTCAACTGCAAATTAGAACAATTTGCCTTTTTAATGAAGAGATTCATTAAAATAATATTTTCAAATGGCCGAGGCTTAGTAATGAATACTGCTCCAAATGACATGATGAAATGAAGGCTGACAACTGCCAATTGCCAAAAATAGTATTTACTATAAATAGTAAATATTGAGGAAAGATCACAAAACCTCCAAAACTGGAACCCTTTGATTCAACGAGCCTACAGGATTCTGGGATAGGCTGATGAGCCACTGACAAGATTACTGCCAAAAGGGGAACATTACAGTCTGCCCCCCTCAAAATTGCTTGTCCTCAAGCAACTTCAGAGCTGGATGTTGCAAAATTTGTTCACCTTCCCATGTGGCATCTTCAATAGGCAAGTTTTTCCATCTTACCAAATACTCCTTGATTGTTCGCCTTCTCAAGGACCGCTCCCTACTGTCAAGGATCTCTTCCGGCAGCAACACCAACTGCCCTTCTTCATCTAAGGGAGGTAGTTCTGAAGTAGCCACCACATTGTGCCCAAATGCCTTCTTGAGGTGGGACACATGAAAGAAATTGTGAACTTTGTTGTCCGCTGGAAGTTCTAACTCATATGCCGCTTCACCAATCCTTTTGGTGACTTTAAACGGACCATAGAAACGTGGCTTCAATTTCTCAGCACCACTCTTTTTGAGAGAAGATTTTCTGTAGGGTTGAAGTCTCAGATAAACCATGTCTCCTACCTCAAATGAACGTTCAACACGCTGCTGATCAGCGTACAACTTCTGATGATTTTGGGCTTGCTGCAGATTTTCTTTTAATGACTTTAAGATGTCTTGGTTGTGTTGAAGCATATCTTTTGCCTGGGGAGCTCTACTATCACCAAACACCAAGTCTACAAAGTTAGGAGCATCATACCCATAGAGAGCCATAAAAGGAGACATCTTAGTTCACATGTGATATGAAGAGTTGTAACAAAACTCTCCCAAATGGAGCCACTTGACCCAAGCCCTTTGCTGCCCTGAAACATAATTTCTAAGGTAGCCTTCTAACCATTTGTTGACAATCTCGGATTTCCCATCCATTTGCGGGTGATAACTAGTGCTTGGAGTGAGCACTGTACCACTCAACCTGAATATCTCTTGCCAAAACACACTTAGGAACTTGTTGTCCCTATCATTGACAATGGTCTTAGGCAAACGGAAAACTTCTCTAAAGAATAACTCAGCTACTTGAGCTGCTGTAAACGAAGTAGTGATAGCATAAAAATGAGCATATTTAGTTAATCTATCCACCACAACATAAATAAAATCACGGCCTTGCACTTTGGGTAAACCGGTGATGAAGTCCATAGCAATACTTTCCCACTTCTGATTTGGAATTGGCAAGGGCTGCAATGAACCCGCTGAAAAAGAATGTTCATTTTTATTCCTTTGACAGGTAGAACATTCCCTTATGTAGTTCATGACTTCTTCCTTCATTCCCTTCCAAGCAAACCTTTCTCTTATCTGCTTGTAAGTCTTGAACATACCTTGATGACCAACAAGAGGAACATCATGAAATGACTGAAAAATCTTCCTCTTAAGCTTGGATTC
The DNA here is from genome assembly GCA_007115665.2 of Sequoiadendron giganteum. NCBI lineage: Eukaryota > Viridiplantae > Streptophyta > Pinopsida > Cupressales > Cupressaceae > Sequoiadendron > Sequoiadendron giganteum. Next base: position 119,302,061 of record VCHN02000014.1, read on the forward strand.
GAGTACCAAAAAGATTCTACCCTTATACATGATCAAACCATCAACCAAATGACCTTCCATAATGCTAGTTGTAAACTGATTTTTTGCATAATCAGCAGCAATCAACTCTTTCCAATCTGTTGAAAGCTCACAAAGAGACTGCAAATGAGGCCTTCTAGATAAGGCATCCACAACTACATTGTTCTTTCCCTTAACATACTCAATATCGAAGTCATAGGCCTGAAGTTTGCTTACCCAATATCGAAGTCATAGGCCTGAAGTTTGCTTACCCATTTTTGTTGCCTTTCATTCAAATTTTTTGGCGTATGAAATGTTTAAGACTATTATGATCAGTCTTAACCACAAATTTACTTCCCACCAAGTATTGGCGTAATTTGGACAAATCATGCATAATGGCAAGCATCTCTTTGTCATAAATTGAATATAAGTTTTCTGCTCCTATCAATTTTCTGCTCTCGAAGACAATAGGGTGTTTGTCTTGCATAAGAACAGCTCCAACTCCTTCACCTGAAGCATCACATTGTAATTTAAAAGGCTTTTTGAAATTAGGCAAAGCCAATACTGGACATGAACTCATAATTTGTTTGAATTTATCAAACACTCCTTGTGCTTTGTCTATCCATAGGACGGCTCCCTTTTTGGTGAGATCTGTGAGAGGGGCCGCCATATGAGAATACCACGTAACAAATCTTCTATAAAACCCACACAAGCCCAAAAATCCCTTCAAGTGAGTCACATTTTTCGGAGGTAGCCAATCAACCATGGCTCTAATCTTCTCAGGATCAACTTTGACCTCCTTAGAACTGATAATGTGGCCGAGATAGAGAAGCTCAGTCATCCCAAACTCACATTTAGATTCTTTAGCAAACATGCATTCAGCCTCCAGAATGCTAAGCACTTCCTCCAAGTGCTGAAGCTGCTCCTCCCAAGACTTACTGAAAATGAGAATATCATCAAAGAAGATAAGCACAAAATTCCTCAACTGCTACCTGAAAGTCTTGTTCATACATGATTGAAATGTTGTTGGAGCGTTAATCAAACCGAATGGCATGACAAGGAACTCAAAGTACCCATAGTGACATCTAAAAGCTGTTTTCTCAATATCCCCTTCTCTCATTCTGATTTGATGGTAACCGGATCGAAGATCAATCTTCGAAAAGAACATAGCCCCATGGAGCTCATCAATAAGCTCATCTATCCTAGGAATAGGATATCCATTCTTGATGGTTTTTCTATTCAATGCACGATAATCAACACACATCCGCATTGTACCATCTTTCTTTTTAACCAATACCACTGCTGAAGCAAATGGGCTTTTGCTTGGTCTAATGAATCCTACCTCCAAAAGTTCTTTGATAGTCTTTTCTATCTCATCTTTCTGCTTCTTTGGATAACGGTAAGGAGTAGTGATGACCGGATTTGCACCCTCTTCTAGTTCAATCACATGCTCACACCCTCTTTCAGGTGGTCTCCCTGAAGGTAAGTCACCAAAAACCTTGATCTTTTTAGAAACAAGAGCTTGTATATCAGGCGGATATTGTCTTTTCTCTACGACCGAATCAGCTGGTAAGATCATACACTCTGCTGCCCATTCAACTTGATCATGACGGATCAGCCTTTCCATTCTTTTCAAGCACACAATCCAAGGACCTCCATTGGACATGCCTCTCAAAACCACCTTCTTCCCATCAGCTTGGAATTTCAATTCCATGGTTTGCAGATTCAAAGTGATCTCTCCAAGAGATCGCAGCCATTGTATTCCCAAAATAGCATCAGTATGACCAATGCCTACAACATAGAAGTCGTCCTTCACCTCATAATTTCCCAATTGCATAGAAAGGTTAGGAATTTTCTTTGTGCAAGATATGGTAAAGCCATCCACTACCATTACCTTGAATCCTTCAAAATCTTCAATCTTCAATCCTCTTTTGGTAACTAGGCCTTCATCAATGAAATTATGAGTTGCTCCTGTATCAATTAGAGCAACAATCCTTTGAGAGCTAACCAATCCACGAACTCGAAAGGATTCATTCTTTTGGAAACTAGATAGTTGGGCAAAAGCACTACCATCTCCAACTACTGGTTCCTCTTTTGGAGCTTCTTCTCCTTCATCACTTGTTGTTTCATACTGTTGATCATACGGATCGGATTCTGATCCATAATCAAAATAACCCTCCATTTGTTGTACTTTACCTTTCCCATAACAACGGTGACCTCTTGTCCAAGGTTCACAACAAGTATAGCAAACTCCTTTTCTAAGCTGATCAAGGAGTTCATCAGATATCCTTTTTGGATATTTGTTGGGCTGATTCGAAGGGAACTTCTTCTTATCCTTTTTGAATGGTTTAGACTGAAATTTTGGCCTTGGAGCAGCCAACTCCATGCTCCTTGCTTTCTTGATTACTTCATCCAATGATGGTGGATCAAAGGTTTTGACCCATCCTTTCAAAGGCTCCATTAAACCTTCCGCGAATAATACCACAAGTCTTCTTTCAGTAATGTTAGGCACCATTACTGATAGCCTTTGAAAATCAGCAACATAAGTATCTAAAGATCCGTGTTGTTTCAATTGTGCCAATTCTCGGAAACTCAGCTCAGGATCTTTGGTATCAAATCTTTCAATTAATTTATTGGTAAACTCTTCATAGGTATGGATAAGGTCATGGCCAAGAGTAACCAAACCGTGAGTCCACCATTCATGAGCCACTCCATCCAAGTCTAGTGTGGCAAACTTAATTGCATCCTCCTCCGGCTTTGGTCTAAGTGAAAGATAGTTATCCAGTTTCTACACCCATGCCCTGGCTACACTCTTATTACTTCCATCAAAGTGGTCCAAGGTAATCTTACCCAATGCTTGTTCAAAATCATTTCTATGGTTCATTGGAGGACGTTGTTCATTCCTTACACCATTCCTTCAGCTTCTTTGATTCATGAATTGATCAAAGGTCCATGCATCTCTCATATCAGGGGGTAAAGAGACACACTCCATATATGCTTGCCTAGCATCATCAGCAAAAGGTACCCCAACTTCAAGTGGTTGTTCATCTCTCGGAGTGAATATAGAAAGAAGAGGTCTAGATGAAGATCCTCTTGTGTTTGTGACATGCTGTCCAACAGTTCTATCCCTTCCATTAACCACTGAAGCATTATGACCATCAGGAACATAAGTTCCATTAACACCACTATTTCTACTGTTTTCACCAACTTGATTTGGTTGGAGCTGAATATTATTCTGAGTCGCTTGCTGATCCAATTTAGCCAGCAAACGTGTCATCATCTCTAACATGTTATCAAACTTCTTTTTTGCTCGAGCATATTTTTCTTCCATTGAAAGTCGGGACTCTTTTGACATTCTCTCAATTGTTTTACCCGTTTCTCTCAAAGCTTCTGACAAAGTATCTGCTTCTGGCACTGGCGGAAATTGTAACTAAGATCTGGCCTGGTTTCTAATGAATTATCTGGTTGCTCTGTCACTCATCTGTCAACTGATAGACTAGTAAACACAGGATGGCAGGAACTTTTGCTCCGATACCACTGAAATATTCTCTCTCAATTTTTTTGATTTTTAAACCAAACATTTACAATAGAATCAATCACCCGTTAAGGTTAGCATAACCCAAAGCGTACATGAAAGAACTCTAACCAAGAATGCGCCCTCAAACCACTTAAGGAGGAGGGGCGGGCATATGGTCAGAGGATCCCTAGGATCTACTGAATCAATGAGTACGAGATTACACTGAAAGAGAAATATTAAACTCAACACCAAGAATGTGCACTCAAGATCCTTTGACAGTTGAGGTGCTAACATATGGTGGAGTACTACTGCTGAATTCAAATGAGACAAAGTGGATAACCAGCCAAAGAACTTTCCATGCTACCACCAAACAGTGGGGGGAAAAGATTGCAAAATGATTACTTCTTCTGTTGCGGCAGGCATCCACTCAAGAGTGGGGATTCACCACTTGAAAGTGGGCATGAAAGAGATTACAAAACAAATTATCCACATTGGCGGTATACCATCCAGGGGTGCTTAATGTGAAGTTAATTAATTATTGCAGCAAATGCTAAAACTGAAACAGTACTACTGTTAACAGTTTGTACAAAGAGGAAGGCTGCAATTTACATTGATTTTCACTATTTTCAAAGCACCACGTTATACAATGTTTCCAAGTTAGAATATAATAAGAAAAGAAGAAAAAATATGGAAACAGCAAATGAATTGCTTATATCTCAGAAATCTGTAATTCTGAAAATGGCAATCAGCAACTACATAAATTCATAAAATATTCATAACTCAACCAAAATATATTTCAATGGCGTGCAACCAAAATACCTTTGAATGGCATGCAACCAAAGGCTATGATCAACTGGAAGCTAGGCGCCCCTGCTGAGATGAAGAAACAGCCTCGAAACACCAATAGTATTTAATGACACGCATCCCAATGCAAATAGAAGGTACAGCCCTCTTTGAGGGGCGATTTTGCTCTTTAAAATTCCGCACTCCAAATTAAATTCTGGAAATTGGTAAGAATGGTCGCCCAGACCTTAGAAACAGATGGACCAAATACCCAGAACAAAACAAAATTCATACAAGCAGCTGTGAGTGAATTCGACTTTCAACTGTGTGCAAACAGCAACTGCAAAAACTAGTAAAAACTCCAAAATTTCACCATGAAGCTCTATCTGCTAATCTGGATGAGAAGCAACAACAATTCGATTAGGTGTTATCTTGCAAACACGAAATTGAGATAAGAACTAGGAGGTCAGCATTCCTCGAAGTATAAAATGATAAATCATTTTGACAGCATAAGTTTAGCAAAATATGAGATCACCAAAAGCTGGAGCCAAGCCTCAATTTTAAAGGAGGAGAGGAGACTATTCAAATCCCAGAGAAGGTACGCCAAAAGCCAACACACTTTTCATTTTCAAAACAGATATAATTCTCCACAAAAATGCATCCCACTTGAGACAAGGAAGAATTAATTAAAACCTTTTTTAATTCCCTTCATGAGGCGCCACCCTTAAAGTCCCCTTTTTAACACAACTTGAAGTTAATACCTTAGGCCAAGGGGTCAACTGCAAATTAGAACAATTTGCCTTTTTAATGAAGAGATTCATTAAAATAATATTTTCAAACGGCCAAGGCTTAGTACTGAATACTGCTCCAAATGACATGATGAACTGAAGGCTAACAACTGCTAAATGCCAAAAATAGTATTTACTATAAATAGTAAATATTGAGGAATGATCACAAAACCTCCAAAACTGGAACCCTTTGATTCACCTCAACGAGCCTACAGGATTTCGGGATAGGCTAATGAGCCACTGACAGGATTACTGCCAAAAGGGGAACATTACATCACCAAAGCATAGACGAAGAAACCTATTTATCCAACCCTCGTACGGACAAAGTAAGACTTCGAGAGGCCAGGGTGGAAGTGGAATAAGCAATGGCCAAGGAACGAAGAACCTCCAACAAAGTAACTAGTACATCACTGCAATCAGAGTCGGAAAAGAACATAGTAATAGACCTTTTGCAAACAATGCCACAACTGAGAGTAGCACTCACCAATATTGTCGAAGACAATCAAACTCATTAGAAAGGTCCGATCGAGAGTACACCACAGCCAACAAGAGAGGCTATGAGCCCAATACTACTCGCAATAAACGTTGAGAGGAATCCTACCATCGTATAGATGGAAATCATGGAAGGAAACTCTCCAACACCATTGTCGATGGAGGTCAGGAATGAACGTACTACCAAAAGAAACTTGGAAGTGTTTGGGGAAGCCAAATTGCTAGCCCCAAACATTCAACCTGGTTAGCACGGACCATCACGACATCAAACCTGTCGGTACACTGATGGCACAGAAAGTAATGATCGGCAAACAAGGATTCCTTCGAAACTTTGTCATTATCCCATTGCAGAAGAAGGCATATGATGAATTACTCGGGAGAGGATGGTTGATTGTCACCAAGGACAATCACAACTAAAAGCATAACACACTCTCAATTGAAAGCAACGGGAAAAATTACATCATCGATTTGAAGAACCAAGCCATGAGTGAAGAATTGGCATCCTCTGAATCAAAATCCGACAGAGGAGAGTTAGATACGAACAAAGGAAGGCTATGGAGCCAAACGATGAAGGTGTACTTGACCTCGAGAGTTGCTCAAAGGACTAGACAAGCTCTCTAAATGGCCTATTTTATTGGCAAATGGAAGATTATGAGGTGTTCCACTCGAAATGTAACATGCTAGATGTCGGACAAATAGAGGAAGAAGAAGATACGGGTACGACCACCTAGACATTTCCACCTAAGTACAGAGAATATAAAGAAGGCGTAGCATAATTGGATGGTATAACAACCCACAAGTTCGAATGTGACAAATTAATCAAGTACGAGGAACCAAAGATGAAAAAGGTGAATTTGAGAGAAGAAGACAAACCAAAGACAATCCTGGTTGGTGATGATTGGGATCTCGTACTAAAGGTGGTTGCATTCAAAATCTTCATGGAGTACAAAGATGCATTCACCAGGACGTACAAGGCCCTTAAGGGAATACCACCAGAATTGTGTGTACATAGGATCCCTCTCGTACCAGGAGCACAACCCATACAAAAGAGACCCTATAGAATGAACAAGAACTACGCTGCCAAGGTACAAGACGAGATTGAGAAAATGCTAGAAGCAGGCATCATATTCAAGGTGGAAGTCAGCGATTGGGTGTCATCGATCATCATTTCATTGAAGAAGGAATCTGAACAAATTTGGATATGTGAACTTTCTGAGTTTGAATGCATTAACAATCAAAGACCCCTTTCCAATCCCCTTCACCAACACAATCCTCGAATAAGTGGCTGGACATGAGATGTACTCATTCATGGATGGGTTCTTTGGGTACAATCAGATAAGAATTGCAAAAGAAGACAAACTGAAGACAACCTTCGTATTCGAAGATGGGGTGTACGCATACAACCGAATGTCATTCGGGTTATGTAATGCGCCGACTACTTTTCAGAGAATAATTTTGCATATTTTTGATAGAATGTTTGTTGGCAACTTTAAAGCATTCTTCAATGATTGGTCAATTTGCAGTGATAAGGAGAAGCACCTAAAAGTGTTGGGAGAGTGTATGGAGAGGTGTAGGGCAGCCCAACTAGCACTAAATCCAAAGAAGTGTCGATTCATGGTACCACAAGGAAAACTATTGGGACACATTGTTTGTAAAGTTGGACTAAAGATATACCCGGACAAGATAAGAGTCATCATACAGATGGAAGCTCCGCAAAAATTCATTGGCATAAAATCCTTTCTAGGACATGTGGGGTACTACAGAAGGTTCATTAAGAGCTTTGCACAAATTTCCTATCCACTCGACATACTCACTAGGAAGGGACAACCATTTGTGTGGGCAGCCAACCAAGAGAAAGCATTTAATGAATAGAAGGTACGGCTAATCAGTTTGCCGATACTGGCGTACCCAGACTAGAACAAGGAATTTCACGTACATGTGGACGCTTCCAATTTTGCAATCGGCACAACATGGCGCAACTAGGATTACAGGGGTTGGATCACCCAGTGTTCTTCGCAAGTTGGTTGTTGTCAAAGGCAGAGAAAAATTATAGTATGATAGAGGGAAGCTCTTAGAATGGTGTTTGTAGTACAGATGTTCAGACACTACCTATTGGCGACACCGTTCACATTTTATGTTGACCACCAGGCTCTCATGTACTTGGTCAACAAACCCATCATCCAGGGGAGAGTAAGTCGATGGCTTCTCTTGCTGCAAGAGTTCACATTCACAATAATCGTACGTCTTGGGAAGAGTCATGTAATTGCTGACCAGTTGTCAAGAATCTAGTCTAGTGAACTTGCCGAAGGTGGAGTGAACAAAGACTTTCCAGACGCTCACTTATTCCAAATAGCAGCACTTCCCCCTTGGTACAAGAAGATTGGAGAGTACTTGTCGATGTCAACATTCCCAAAAGAGATGCCACCAGCCGAACGAAGAAGCTTATACTGAAAAGCAAGACTTTCCAGGTCATCAACGGGATATTGTAAAAGATGGAGTCAAACCAAATCTTACGCAATGTTTTATGGAAAAGGAAATTCCCAACGTACTAAAAGAAGCGCATGAAGGTCTAGTCGGAGGGCACATGGGACCGAATGCAACAACATGAAAAGTTTTCTTTGCAGGATTGTGGTGGTTGATGGTACACACAGGTGCCTGAGAGTGGGCAACCGGTTGTGACACATGCCAAAGAGTGGGAAAGCCTCTCAAGCGGGGCTACATGCCATTGTTCCCATCCCAAACTCAAGAGTTGTTCGAATGGTGGGGGCTAGATTTCATTGGGCCACTGAATGTCGGCCAATTGCATCAATGTAGATACATAGTCGTCGCCACCGAGTATCTATCAAAATGGGTAGAGGCTCGAGAATTACCAGAAAACACCGCACAGAGTACGACAAGATTTATCTATGAGCAGATAGTTACATAGTACGACATCTCAATACAAATCACTAACGACCGTGGAGGGCATTTCGTCAACAATGTCATTCAGTTGATGATGACAAAATTTTGGATATTCTATAATCTCTCAAGTCCATAATACCTAAGAGCCAACGGCCAAGTCAAGTCTACAAACAAAGTACTTGTTTCCATCATTCACAAGTCATGCAATGTCAAAGAAGCTGATTGGGAAGAAAGGTTACCCGACGTACTATGGGCATATCGTACAACATACAAGGTGACGACTGGGCACACGCCGTTCCAGCTGATGTACGGCCAAGAAGTGATAGTGTCGGCCGAGTAGATGGGGTCGAGCCTAAGAATAGCGTTTGAGAATAGACTAGGTGACACAGAGAGTTTGAAGGAGTACTTATTCCAGCTCAACAAACTTGACGAATGAAGAATTATGGCACAGTGGGCGACAAAGGTAATACAAAAGAGAAGAAAATACTAGCACAATAAACACCTCCGCCGGATGAACTTTCAACTAGGCCAATTAGTTTTTAAATATAATGGTCGTAACGAGATCAAGACAGGGGAGTTCAAAGTTAAGTGGCTCGAACCCTTTAAAATCAAGATGGTCTGCAACAACAAAGCAATCAAATTGGAGAATGTAGATGAGACTTTGCTACCAAACGCCATTAACAGGTCAAAACTCAAGCCGTATCAAACGAGAAGAGAAACGGTCACCATCAATATGTTGGGATACACAACAATAAAGGATTGGAAAATGAGTGGAAGTGAAACCAATGCTTTGTTCGAGACACCCGCCCTCTGGAGAAGGGTATGGGGTCATTGGAAATACCAAGCACCCTACGAAGGCAAACAGAGGGGTTACATGTCTTATGAACTAGATGAGGAAGCACATAAGGAGAAAGAGGAGAAAGCAGAAAGAGAGAGAAAGGAAAAAGCAGAACAGACCGAAAGCGATGAAGACGAATGGTGGGACAAAGATTGGAACGAGTACTCAAAAATAATCGGACCATGTTTGAAACCGATAATGATGATGAAAGATATATTTGTTGGTGCCCAGATAGACGGATACAATGATGACTTAGGCAAATATGCCAAAGAAAATGGTTGAGAGCCACCCACTCTAGTGACCGCATACGGATTATGGCAAGTGATACAAAATCTTGCAGGCCCACCAATCGTGGATGGGGAAAACATCATCTAGTACTAGAAATACAACAGAAGATATGTAGACAAGAGTTACAAAGGTATGGGCCCCACGCCATTGGTCGACAAAATTTTTTATTTGCAATACTTAGGAACATGCTATGAGGAGTGTTATAAGAGGCCGTCATTTTCTTGCAAATGGCGGTACACCTCAAAAGTCAAAGTACGAGGCGGCAGGAGAAAAATACAAAAAAGAAAATGTGATGAAAGAGAAAATAAAAATGGTAAAAAGCAAAAAATAAATGGAGGAAAGTCAAAAATTGAAAAATCACAAAGGTGAAGTCGAAAAATGAAAAAAGTGAAAAAAATAAAACAATGGAGCCAAAGAATGAAAAAATTAAAAAGCAAAGGCCAAAATGGAAAAATAAAATACAAGGAGGAAAAGTCGAAAAATAAAGGGAAGGAAAAAATTATTAAAAAATTCATAAAAGAAAAAAATATAAAAAATAAAAATTATTATTAAAGTGAAAAAGGTCAATAAATTAAAAAATGCATTGAATGAGGCAACAAGGGCCATACGTAAAAAAGGAGTACACTGACATTATGAAGACATTATAGAAAAATTATCAAGAGATAGTACGACGAACTATTCAACGAAAGGAGGGTGACATACAAAAAGGAGAAGTCACAAAAAAATTCTAGAGGATGAGTAAAAGGATTGCACAGGGGAACCGTGAGGCCCATAAACGTACGCAAGGAGAAGAGGACATACCATGGAGACAAACAGAGAAGAATGATTGGAGAGCAAAAATCAAACAACAAGGCATAACTCAGAGGGTGGAAGTCGTACGATTTGCACAGAAGGAGATAGCACAACGAACACAAACAAAGAGATTGACTATCATACAAAATAGGGAACACATCATCACCATCTGAAGCAGGCAACTTATCACCATACGACCATCATTGGAGATCGTACAGGAATTAAAATGTATTCAACAAAGGATTGTACGAAATTCACAGGAGGGAGAAAGAGTTGTACGAAATCGTAGGGTGAAGATCGTATGCCAAATCCAAACTCGTACAGCAAAAGTGAATAGAGCATAAGTGAAGAGAAATTTTGTACATCATACAAATGGTGGTGTGAAGGAATCCGTACATAGTACAGCGAGAGGAGTTCCATCAAAGACAACAGTGAGAGACAATAGACATCAAAATGTACGACCCGTACGAGTGAGGATAGTTGTGGAAGTACAAAGGAAGCAGGGAAGCGTACGAGAAGTTGGAGTACGAAAGAGCACAAACGAGCAAAGTACCACTAGTTTTGTATAGCGTAAAACTCTCAGGCGACCCCTAGGTCACATAGTATGGCAGCCCAAATTCAATTGTCATAACGGCCTTAGGGAAACACATCGGCTATATAAATCATGTCGTGTGTCAGAGGACTATTATTGCCAAGAGGACATGGTAGCCACCAGCAACAATAAAGGGAAGAGGCTGCCACCATTTCGTCCAAGGATAGCAACAGGAAGCATGACAAAAGGCAGTGATGATGTATTCACGACAGATAATATCACGTGGGAGAGTCTCAATGGCATGGAGTGCCATTCCTGGTGGTTGTCTACTCAAGATAACCACATCCTGAAACAGTCATTGGAAAAGGCACAAGTAGACAAAGTAGCACAAATGCCACTTTTTAACTTTGGGGAGTTCGAACGATATCTCACGAAAATGATTATCCACTACGACCGACATGGCCACAAGTCAATCATCAGTTACAAAGGATGCCAGGTAACCATTTCATATGGGCCACCAAAGTTTACGAGGGTATTCGGGATACCTTCTCAAGGGGCTTCGGCTGCAAAGTCCTCGAGGAAGATGTCACAGCAGATGAAGGAGAATCTAGTGGCGAGGGTGTGTAAATCCACTCTCACCCAGGAGGAGAGAGATAGCTCTAGAGTGTCGGTAATAGAGGGTTGCGAAAGAGCTTCCTCAACAATGCCGAATGGAAGTGTCTACTGGATTTAATTAAGAGTCAATTGACTGGGGCAAGCAGGGCATCGGACATCATAGTGTAGATGATTGGCTTGATGATGACGTTGTATTTAGGAAAGGTGTACAACTAGGCAACATTACTCTCAAAACAGATTCGAGAATTCTTGTGCCTACGGCACAAAGCATTTTACATGACACAGCATGCCATTGGGCTACTTGTTGACGTGCTTTTTATGACAGCGCCAGCACAGAATAAAGTTGCCCAACGGTCACTCTATTCTCTCTTGATCAAAGTGCCCCAGATGCTAAGATTGCTTGAAAGTTCATGTGATCGACTCCAAGGTTCCTTTTATCGCGAATAGACTCAGTTGGTTGATGTGTTTTGCTGGTTATTTCAAGGGGACTTACGTGAGTTGCTCATTCAGAAGAAAGGATTCTCAAATTTCAGGAGATTTGTCGATGACGCCCGGGTTCTTAAACTAACCGGATAATGCTGAATGTAAAAGGATATAAGGATTAGAGGTGCTACCATCTACTCCTAAAGGGTGGAGGACGAGGATCGGCTTAAACAATCTCCAAACCAGACTTCGCTTCGTCTCCCTTCGGACAACTCTGACAAAGCTGATGCAATCTTCAAAGGATGAATAAGATGTTCAAATTGTGATTCAACATGTGCACTCCGTCACAACGACGCAAATGAACACACGAATCACAACCGAAGTTAGGTACTGATATTCCAATTGACCACACAAGGCGAACTTACCATCAGCAAGCCCGCTAGTGGTATGGATGAAAGAAGATATGCTCAAACCACAACACCACACTCCACAACTAACAATGATTTGCATAAAATAAAGTCTACTCTACTCTATCAATTTGAATTGGAAAGACAAAAAGGCCTTGCTAGCTATTCACAACAAAAGATAGAACCACCATGCAATGATAAACCTTTGTATTATGAGAGTTTTCCACAACAACCTCTTACAAAACTTTCAAAGGGAAAGTTTTCTTTCCTTTTCAAATTAAGCTAACTTCTAAGCTATCTCCATATCTACTCTAACTCCTATTCTCTCTACTCTCAATCTAATATCTACTTCTAATAATTTACAAATGAGGGGGGATGCCCCTTTTATAGTTGGCCCAGTCCAACGGACGGCTTAGATTGAATTACAATAAAGGGCTCAGATCGAGCCACATATGCCCTAATTAGGGTTCTTGCCCTAAAAACCGCCACAAAGAGGAGTGGGGCAATGAATGCACAGAATATTCTCCACTCCTCTGCAGGAACCATTATCTGCAATTAATGCCCACTTTCTTCCTCTAGAAGATTCTCGTCCAGAAACGCGTTCCCACTGTCTGTCTGCCAATTTTGTTGCGTTAGGAGGAGAGGCGAGTACGTGGTTGATATGAAAGTGATGAGCAAAGAATTCCTCCTGTTCGGCCCTCCTGTTGCTTTGACTCCAGGACGCACTTCTTCCTTGCAACTTTCATATTTCTTTAGCCCATTGCCTTGGGCGCATTTGCCTCTTTTGCATCACGTTCTTAGTGCCTTAGACAAATCTTCACTTTCGTTTCCAAAGTTGCAACGTTGTCTAGCTTCATCAAGTCCTCATGCCTTGGCTTCAACGTTCATCCTGCAAAACAAAAGAAGAGTATCAGAACACTTTATAATCTAAATTCACTTTACTTACCTTATTTCCATGTTCTGACCGCTTGATCTCCGAATCTTGATAGAATTCATCATTTTTCTAGCAAACTTTCATCATGGGTGTATCCACCACCTCGCCTGGAGTTTGTGCCTTAGAAGATATTTCATCTTGGGGGGTGCATTTGAACGCTTGATGTTCGAGCTTCAGTTTATTTTCAAATTCCTTCATGCCTTAGACAAATTTCTTCCCCGTGAGTGCATTTGACCCCTTGAGATTTATTTTACCATTCCTTAGAAAATTTATCCCTCTGGGCCTTAGGAAATTTGCCAAACGGGTGCCAGGCAGAAATCCTTGTCGAAACAACACGCGCAAGGTGTGGAAGAACCTTAAATCATCTCCCAGTGGGAAATGTTCAATACCCAGAAGAAAATTCCCCTCAGAAATCATAATTTCCATGTGTATCCAGACGAAGGGGTAAGTTTAATTTTTATTATTTTTGAAAAATAATAAAAATTCTTAAGTTTTATTCCCTTTTCACTCTGGAGGAATTCCACGCCTGTAATCTCCATTTTTCCTGCCTTAGTATTTTTCTTGCTTCCTTGAAGAAATTCCCTTTCTCGCTCACGGGCACAGTTCACCTTGCCTTTGGAAAATTTAACATCACCCCCCTAGGCATACCTCACACTTTCACCCTTGAAAATACCTTAGAGAAAAATTTAAAATTAATTTCTTACCCATGAGGGGCGCCTTTGAGGGTGTGAACTTCCATTTTATGCATCACGCCTCAGCAATTTTATCTCACATCCAGTAATTTTCCCCTTTCAAGTCTTAACTCTTTAGGGTGCATATCACACATGATGGGGGCATTTTCGCACTTAATCTACTTCAAAATCACACCATCCTCACCTTTACCTTAGGCGCAAATAACATATGAGGGGGGAAAAAAAAGTCTTGGGCGCATTTGACATTTGCTAGAGGGACTTCATGGCGCATTTAGCATAGTCAACTTCCACTCTACCTTTGCTGGGCGCAAATTACATGTGATACTTTCATCTTATGTCTAAGAAAATTGCCACGCCTTAGGCAAATTTTATGCCTTCTTACTTCTCCTAGGGCGCAATTACTACCTCAAACTTTCATTTTCATTATGGGCGCATTCCCATGTGTAAGCTTTTATTTTGAAGGTGGGCGCATTCAGGCATGTCCACTTTTATCTTCAACACTTGGAAATTTTTTTTTCAAGACCCCCATGTTACCTTGGGCGCATTTGGAGGGCCAAGCTTCCATTTTTGCCTTAGGCATTTTTTTTTTGCCAACCCCTCAACTCACCTTGGGCGCATTTAGCATGTGTGGCTTTTATTTTAGACAAATTTTGTAGACCCTCAAACCCCTTTGCTTTTCCTTGGGCGCATTTTGACCCCCATGCTTCCATTTACCTTAGAATATTTTCAGGTCATCAGTATTGAGGTGGGCGCATTTTAGCTAGGAAGCTTTTGTTTTATGCCTTAGAATTTTCAAGGCTCTCATCATCTTGACTTGCCTTGGGCGCATTTTGGAGGGGTAACTTCTATTTCTCTTCACTTAGAAAATTTTCAAGCCTTCAGCATTTCCTTGAGGGCGCATTTGAGGAGGCAAACTTTCATTTTTGACTTAGAATATTTTTGAAGTGTCTTCAACAACTTGAGGGCGCATTTTCACTAGCATGCTTCCATTTTGTTGCCTTAGGAAATTTTCAAGGCTTTCATTAATCTCTTAAGGTGAGGGCGCATTTGAGAGGGTATGCTCTCACTTTCTCACACTTAGTAAATTTTTCATGCCTTTGTCTGCCCTCGATCTCACTTTCTATTTTTAGCAAGTCTTTGATTTCCTTGACCTCCTCAATTCCGTTTTGCCTGAAAATTTCACCATCTGATCTTCTTCGCCTTGTGAACCTGTTTCGCCAGTCCTCTGCCCTGACCTACTATTTATAGCCACCTACTATTTATAGTAAGTTTTGACCTTCTGACTTCAGTAGCTCCGTTTTGCCTGAAAGTTGCAACGCTTGATCTTGATAGCTTGAGTGTCGCTCTGATGCCAACCTCGGGTGCAGCCCTGCTATTTATAGCCGTGCCCTGACTTACTAAAAATAGTAAGTTCTCCGATTTCGCTCAAATTTTGCCAGCAGGTACCTTGAAGTGTGCTGACATTGGTGGGGTGCTTCGTTTCGGTTATTTCTGGATTTTACCCCCTATAAAAGTGGAAACCCTAATTTGACTTGTATGTATCCCGAACGGTCTCCGTTTGACTTCGTTCCTTCTGCATGTCGTTCTGTTTGCTGAACTGGAGTGTTGGGGGCGGCTGCCAGAGTGTACCTGCTAAAAATAGAAACTGCCTGAAAAGTGACCAATCTGTTGCCGGATGATTTTGCATGTCATATTGCCCGTGGGATCTCAAAAAACCCAGAAAAACCCAGAAAACTGGTCAACTTTTCGGCACTGGCTAAAAATAGTAAGTCCCCGAAATTTGATCCCCTCCGCTTGCATGTCACACTGTTGCGTAGCTCTTGAAAAACCCAGAAGGAATATCCGACATGCGTTAGAGAACTCTGCATGCAAACCCTAAAAATAGCCTCTGAAGGCTGAACTCTGAAAGTGGTCGTCTCGGTTTGCATGTTACATCATCGTGAAGGTCTAGAAAAACCCAGATCAATTCTCTTGTCATTTATCAAAATTGTATGTTGAAGCCCTGAAAATAGCTCGTGAAGCCAGAATTGCTAAAAATAGCCAGTTGTCTGAATCAGCTCAAATTTCATGCGTAGGCCCTTGGAAGCTGCCTAAATGTGTTGAAGTAGTCAGAATCCCGAAATCCTGATGAAAAGCTCACAGATTGAACACTTGCTAAAAATAGTAAGTCGTCAGAACATGATAAAAATTCAGTGGGAGCCTCCTGGAAGCAATGTTAAGCTTAGCTGCCAATTTACCAGTCTTGATTTAATCTCAATCCAGCCTAAGGAACAAAACCCTAATTTCACAAATTCACTTCAGACTTAGCCAAAATTTCAAATTAGGTCAAAGAATGGGGACATCCCCGGAAGGACAAAAGATCAAAGAGAGAGAGAGCGAGACGCAAAACTAAAGCCAAAAGACCAGAATGGAGCAAAAATTGGGGGTCCCCATTTGAATGGGGCGATGTGTGAAAAGGTCACAACACTACTGTTGGATGCCATTTACACTTAGGTGTTGATCGACAACTACAGGAGATTGCAACTAGTCGGCCAACTAGACGTGGGTTGGCCGACCTTATTCTATTGGGCGAACTTGGGGGTGCAGACTGTGGGCGAAGACATACCTCACTCGGTACCACCAATGAAGAGGTGGCAGACAGATGTCTCACCACCTCAGCCGGAGATGCCAGTGGGTAGAGCGGGGATGACCATACATTGAGTGTAGAGGAGGCCATTGAGTTGTCCTCTTCGGAGGAGATGAGCACGAAGGAGGTCTCCCTAGTGGGGGATGCAGGCTCACAAGAGGTGGAGGAGGTGATCCCCTTGGTGGAGCCACGACCAACCATGCTGATATAGCCGACAGTCGTGCCCATGCCCGTACCATCACCAATTGCACAGACAACAATGGCCATGCTCGTACCATCAACAGTTGTAGCAGACGAAGGTGTGGAAAAGGATGCAAAGCTCGATGCATTGTTAGGAGAGATGGGTGCACTGCCAGACATCCCTCCACCATCGCCAGAGCCACACGATGAATCAACTGAGGGGGAGGTCACGCACCCATCGACTTCGTAGATAGAGCCACCCTCACGACTAGAGCAGCCGAGTACACAACCGAATCCACACAAAGTATACAGTCGACTCCATAGCCGAGTACAAGTACACAACCGACTCCATAGTTAGCTTGGCTCATCGTGAGGCTAGCCCAACCACCTCCACAACCAGCCTCACAAGTAGCCCAACTAGCCTCATGGCCAGCTTCATAGACAGTTCCACCACCCTCACGACCAGCCACACAACCAACTCAACTAGCCTCATAGCCGACCTACACAACACCCTTACGGCCAACACAGATAGGGGCACATCCAGGAGAGCCAAGGGAGGAAGAGTCTAGTGAGGACAAGTCAGAGGGTCTCTTTTAGATCAGCCAGCTAGATCCTCATGACCCCCTTGGTACGGTACAAAGATATCTCAATGATTTGCAAGGGATGGCTCGGAACATGAATGAAATGGGGGAGATAGGATAGGAGTTACTAATTGGGATCGATCCTCTGGTGACACGGGAGGCTAAAAGGATCTTGGCATTTATGCAGCATGGGTGTGAGAGCGAATTCTTCTAGTGCTTTAATTTGAGAGGATGGCCAAGGGTGGAGACTGGGGAGATGTTGGCCACCAGGCAGCCAACCCGACTCAAGGCAGTTGGGAGACATGGTCGGGTACAAACAGTGCTCCATGGGATGGAGAAGAGTTATAGAGATATATTCCTTCAATGGTGCCGACAGATGCTTTCCATTGAGGAAGCTACTAAGGCCAGAGATAGAGCACTGGCGCAGGCGAAGAGTACCAGGGCAGAGTTGGCAAATCAAATCTGCAAGTCACAAGAGCAATTGGCTCAAGTGACTGTTGTCGAGCATATGAGAGTCATATCTCTCGAACAAATAGTGGCTAAGAAGGAGAAGTTGTTGGCGGAGCATGATGCACAATTGGGCGAGGAGAAATTGTTGGCAAAACATGACGCACGGTTGGTCGAGATAGTGAGACTTATAACAAAGAGGGAGAGCTAACTGAAGGAGAAAGACAAGGAGTTTGAGGGAAGGAGTTAGGAGCTCGAGAGAATGAAGGCCAAACTTTCAGAGGCAATGCAGATGGTGAAGAAAGCACGAGAGAGGCAGCTAGCAGCCAACCAAAAACTTCACCGTCTACAACAACAACAACCAACGACCACCACCCCTACGTCATCAATACATCCAAGGGTACCCTCTCACCCTCCTCCTCGGCAAACATTTTTCTTTGTAGTCCCCATTTTGTTTTTCTGTTATTTGGAAGATGACATTCATTTGGGGGGGATGATGTACTCGGTCAAGAGTGATCATGTTTTTAATCGGCCATTTAATGTAATTGAATAAACTATATCGTATGCAACAAAATATTTTACATTATAAGTTGTCGAGAATTCAGTCCCTGACCATTGGGATTAGTGTAATGGGTAGTCGCAACGGTCGGTGTTCTCAACCACCATCGGCAACTATATATATGTTTGTTTCATTGTAGTCGGGGACATGACATGACATGACATAGCATGGATGATTGTCTACTATATCTATTGTATTAATGAATGAAAGTACCATTATTCTATGCACTTTATGCATTCATGAATATTTTCTATGTACGGTCTGTAACTTATATTCTCGTTTACTCTAGCACGTTGTCAAGTCATTCCTATGAGTAAACATTTATTTGTTTTGTCTTCAAGTGTCTGATGAGAAATGTATATCTGATTTGATTTTATCCTCACAATTTCTAAGAGCATGGCTGATCCTATCTTATCCTCATAAGTTCAAGAACTATATCAGGTTTTAACTTATCCTCACAAGTTCAAGAAGTCTCCAAAACATGGAGAGTGGTAAAAACAGAACCTATATAAAGATGACTAGGTAAACCATTCGTACAGCTTCTTCTTCCTGCAACTGAAGGCTGCCTTCCTTTGTGTCCAATAGAGATCTTTGAGATTGGCTGCATATTGATCAGCAGAAGTATAGGTCTGAATGACCAAGTTTAAAGGCAGACTATTTGTGATATCAGCAGAACTCTCTAAGAATTGTGAGCCTAAGTTGCTGGGATTTTCTTTCCAATTTTCATTGTGATCTATTGTCACAGCCTATGTGTCTGTATATGGGACTAAGATGTCTTGTCCTAAGGTTGAACCTCATTGGCTTTGTATTTGGAATTAAGGTTTTAACAGAATTTATGTTCATTTTATTTTCATTCAAAATTTTTTAAGCTACTGCTGTGTAACTCTGGTCTATGCTGCTTGGAGTCTGCTGGTTTTCCCTGACCCAGTCCACCTACTGCACCACATTGCTTTGGGGTGAATCAGACATGACTGAAACAAACACTTATCTCTGCTTTCCACTGCTCTGTCATTCTTCTGCAGATCAGATGATGAGAAAATACCAAATTGTAAGTCATGTAAATATAAACATATTGCTTTGATGATCGATCAAATCAGGTCAGCTCTAATTGAGCTCTTATACAGCAAGGTCAGCCCTTATTAAAGAAAATTTTGTTTTTCTTGAAATATTTTCACAGCTTTCAAATAAAATAAACATCTGAGATACGTTTTAATATGATACTTCTAATGGCATGAATACAACCAATAAAAGAACCCACATCTAATTCAAATAATATATACTAACTTGTTTATGCTTACCAGTATTAATTTTGCCCCTGCCAAAAGCACAAGACTATATGTTGTATTATGTATATGTTAATTTATGAATTGATATATAGAATATATTTTTGAAAAAGGAAAAATATTAAAATATTATGATTTTTTTGTTATTAGATCTTAAGAATTTCTTGAAGAACAAAGAACAGGCATTCAGAACTTGTTCATATTGTCATTATTTGCCAGAACACAAAAAATACTATTACTTGTATGAGCATCGATGGAGAGATAGGGCTTGACATTTGTATTATAAACATCATAATAATTATATGCACTGATAATATCTCTGGCTACAAAAGATAAACCAGATTAGAAACGTCAAGAGATAGCACAAACAATTAATGTCTTTAAAATGCATACACATGATGTTTTAAGTTACTGACTCACAATATCTCCAGATTCTTGAATTCTCCAATGACCGGTGGAATATCTCCAGATATCAAGGCATTTCTTAGCACTCTACAAAGAGAAACAGATATACAGAATATGTTGGATAATTACATCACTCTGAAGTTCTTAACATATTAACCCTAATACTTCCATGTAGACTTAATACACCAAACAATTGATTTTCTTCTACTCACAATGTTTTTAATTTCTTTAGGTTGCTCACAAATGATAAGTTTGATCCACCACTAGTTAGATCACTTATCCTCCTGTTTGGATATGTAATCATATAGAACAATTGACAGACAAATCAGACTGTCTGAATATGTTCAACGAAGCTAATATAAATATAAGTATGTATTTGCTAATGATGATAAAATGATATGAACTGGCAAACTCAACTTAGTATGATATGAAACTAAAAGGAAGAGTACCTTTGCTCTTAATGCTCAATTTCTAGGCATATTATATTAGAAGTAAAATTTTGAACAAGTGGACAAATTGAGGAGAAAGAAATCCTTACAAGTCCTTCAAATTACTCAAGCTTGAAAATTTAGATGGAATTGGACCCTTGAGAGAACTAGCTTCAAGTCTCCTGCAACATCGATAATTCAATATTCTTTCATTTCAAACATTTGCAAACTAACTTCTATTTCATTGGTTCTCTCTCTTTCGCTCTCTCTCTCTCTCAAAGGCACAGAAATTAATTTTGTACTATTCCTTTTGTATATGGCATCTCTATAGAGAAATATAAACTAGTATTTGACATCATATAGGACAAAATTCATCTCACAAGATTGAAATCTTCTTCCATTCAGCAATGAAATCTGGTATTTCACCCTCAAAGTTGTTGCTAGATGCTCGACTGCAAGAAAAGAATTTTATTTTGTGTTAGTCTTCTAAACTTTGAGATATTAACATTGAATCTTTAAAGAAGAGAATCACAAGGTAGAGGCTTACAAATCTTTCAAAACCTTGAATCTGGAAAAGCTTTTAGGTATGCGTCCACTAAATTGATTATTTCCAATATGCCTGTAAATGAAAAGACACAAATTATTTTCTAGAATGTCCAACTTTAATCAACACTTCTAAAAGGACAACTACTCTATACACAAGCATAAATAGAGGCATGCATATTCAATTTCTTTCTCTATAAGAATTCCATAAAAATAACATATCTTCGAGCTCATATGCCCAGGGACCTTCTTCTATCCATGAATCAACTAGGCATCCATTTTCTTGCTCAACTCATTGTGTGGGAAGTAAACTACCTGAAATGGTCTCAACTTAATGGGCTATCCAATGAACATCAAAGAGAATGGTCTCTTCGTTTACAAGCTGTTGTAAGGGTTTATGTCAAGGAAGATACTTGCAAAATTCTGAAAATTTGAAAATTAGGCTTTCTGACCCCTGTTTTTAGGAAAACCCTAAAAAATAAGACCTTTCCATAAATGATTGAAAATGATTTTGATAGGATAAATTGACTTCACGATCACACTAGTTAAGTCAAAATCATCAAAAAGCATGTTTTACTCTGGTGGGTCTATTTTCATTTTTCAGGAAGAAAGCTAGAACCTCTGCAGCCATTAATGGCAGAATGGCCAGTACCAGGTGGCGAAATCTAAGCTTCAAAAGCTTCAACGAGGAATCCATGGCGAAAATACTCAAAAAGACGCTCTGCGACGAATGGGATTTTCAAAAGTGAAAAATGCTGAAAATTGGTTGTCTGGAAAATGAACGCCTTGCTACCAAGGACGTTGTGTAGTTGAATGCCTTAGTCATTTTTCCAACACCTGTACACGCAACATATTGGAGGTGTTTGCTAAGTTGCATGTGTCGTCAACAACAATGAACAAATCAGTAACGATGCACGACGAACGCAGAGTGCGAGGAGATGATTTTCAATGCAAATGATGAAACTGCACCTAAAAGGCACCCCTGCTGGGAAAGGGCACCCTTGAATTCAGAGGGTCAAAGATAGTCATCAATTTTCACCAAGGCAGTCATCTTCTTCACGTTGTTGTTGGCTTTCCGACACATCGTCAAGTGAGATCATCTAATCCAGCAGTCGTCGGCAAACGAAAGCAGAAACAAGAGATGTTGAAGGAAAATAACATCAAAGATAGCAGGCAAAGCATGAAAAAGGAGCCCCTGCTAACCAGGGGCGCCCTTGAATTAGATGCTCCAGATATCAGTTGTTGAACAAGCTTGTCTTCAAGTCATCTATCCGAAATCAGCCCAGCTTTGCAACGAACTTGTTTGTCATCCTGCGAGACACATCAAAAGACAACAGCTGTTAATCATTCAAGCATGCCAAATGGAGGGAAAACCAATGCACATCAAAGCAAAGGTGCCCTTGCAGGCCAGGGGCGCCCATCATTTTGGGTCACCTGATGAAGCTTTCAACAACTGCTTTCTATAGGGCATTTGTTCAGCCCCCTCTCAACTTCGTCATCAATCCAACTGCACATCCATAAGACTTGTCAGGCATTCGCAGAAGCAGATCAAGCAAAAAGCCTCAAGGATAAAGGTGGAATGAAGAACATAAGAAAATTGAACAAGTGTCAAGGGAAAGAGCCCTTGTTGAGGAAAGGCGTCCATCTTTTTGGGTAGTCAGATGTTGTTTGCAAGCTTAATCACCTCCAGGATAACCTTCTCTGTCTTGATCCGTCTCAACAATGACATCGTCAATGAAGACAAGAGACAAATCAGACACCTGACGATAGAGACCAAGCTAGCGCAGTTCGTAGGAGCTTGCAAGTTGAAAATCATAAGTCAAATAGTCAAAGGCGCCCCTGCAGGGCAAGGGCGCCCTTGAATTTGAGGCATCCAAATCAACTTTCAAGATTTGGGAAGTCAGTCATCCTTTCTGAGGTTGAGCTGACATTCCATCCCATGCTCTAGCAAGATCAACAGACTCATCAGTCGGTAGAGATCTCAGATATCAGAGCACGAAGGGTCAAAATAAAGAAATTGAAGAACAATCAAGAATTTGACTAAGTCTAAAGCTAAAAGCATCCCTGCTGGGAAAAGGCGCTCTTGAATCTGATGCCTCAGATTCAAGTTTTTTGTCTTTATAGCTCCCGAGCATACCTCTTCAAAGTTGATTCAACTTGGCAACGGATCCGTTGGCAACACTTCAAGGTCAATCAAACAACCGGGATCGAGGATCAAACAAGGCACTTTACCATGAAAAATAATGAAAAAAGTGTTCATCTCCTCAAAGGGACCCCTGAAGTCAAAGAGAGTCTCAGTTGACTGAAGTTGTCTATTTAGACAACCTTTTCATGTCTAAAATGGCCCAAAATTGATGGAAATCACTCTTGGGAACTCCAGATCAAGCATGTTAACTCCCCAATCAGGTTTTGGATGCCCAATTGATGCTTGCAACTCCAAATTGACATATCAAAGAATCTAGGCGTCCATTCTTCATTATTTCTTGGCAAGTTGAGGAGCTCAAGAACAAATATTTTTCTTCTCCAACGTTTTTGAAGATCTGACAGAGGGGTTTTCACTGTTCTTCATATTTTTTAAGATCTGTTGCACAAAAGAACCATTTATCAGAGGTTGCACCAAAAGGCATAATTCTTCCAGAATGGCAATTGATAACTTCCAAAATTCTTCTTGTCTTTTTCCTCTATTCATGTCTTAGATCTTCTTGCATGTCCAAGAAAACAACAGATAATCACATATCTGGCCAACTGGGTATGATCAGCACTACTTTTTCAACATAACCCACATGTTAGATTTTTCCAAAAAAAGTAGCCCTACAACCCCTATTTTTTAGGGTTTCCGAAAAAGTCACAAATTTGAAAAACAGACAAACTGGGTTTGTTTAGCTTTAAAGCATGAACAAAACCCATGTGTCAGATTTTTGATGGGAAAAATCATTTTTTAGTGCCTCGCTGCCTCTGCCACTGAAGGGCTCTTGCATGTCATAGAAAAATTCATTTTTTCGAATTTCTAATGATCTGGGTTTGTTTAGAAAATTATTCTCAATGAAACCCACGTCTCAGAATTTTTCGTAAAAAAGTTGCCCTGACAAGGCTATTTTTAACAGTTCCAAAAAAAGTTGTCCGAACAGTGTTGTGTGCACAGTCAATCTTCAAATTTTTCAGAATGCAGTTCTCCCAAGACAAATACAAGACCAAAATGGTCTTACTCCATGATTTTCTGAAAACGACTGGCACCGATCTGCGTCGGGCACACCTAGAGGTCAATTTGGATAGATTGACAAGCATAGACACAAGTCCACAGGTTCCATAATGGTTTCACCTCGTATATCTAATCGCCTTCCAAGGCCAGTTTAGAGGATTGTAACCGTTCGAATTTTACATATGCAGCAAGTTCATGTGCATTTCTCACAGCTAGAGTGTTCACGATCAAACTTCATTGTTTCATCATCAAACTTCGTGGTTTCATCATACAACACTTTTACATTAGAAATATCAAGGAAAACATCATAAATGTAAAGCTGCAAAAGAACGCGGAAGGTAGTCATTCCCAATACAGAGCTGCCACCGATTAACACTACACTACCTTCCACGTCAAAGCGGAAACACAGACAAAAAGACAAGGAGTAACCCTCTTAAGGGAAGTAGAATGAAGGAGATACATACATCAAGTTGCTGACACTGACAGTTGAGGCATGTGACAATCTCCATATGAAGAAGTCAATGACTGGATAGAAGAACTGTTGACTGAAGGTGGTGAGGTGTAAAACACCTACTTAGGATGTCCTACCCTCCAAAGTAGCATTAATGGCAACGGGAGTTAACTTGATGCCTCATTCCAAATTAACTCACCGTCCCACTAATCATGCATGTCAAATCCTACCAATTATGGATGTCTATTTCTAGATCTCCTCTAATTGTGGATCTCAATTTTGGAGGCACTTTTGTAATTGGAGTTGACTTTTAGTTTAGTTTCAGTTAACTGAAGTAGCTTTCCAATTAACTACTAGGTCACCTATATTTAGACATAGGAATAAATCTTACAAATTGGCAAGAACTATTTGTTAACTCAAAGAGATTTTAGGGTTGCCTACTCCTTTAAGTCTCTATAAATAAGAGCATTTGCTCTTTATTTTGTAACTTTTATTCACAACACAAAATTGTTGCGCCATTGTGCCAACAAGCTTGCAAGTCTATATTCGTTCACTCTTGGATGAGATTTATTTGGTTTGATCGCAATTGTGTATGATTTTGTACCTTTGCTGTCCCAAATCTTTGTAATTCGTTGAGAAAGCTTGAAGAAGGAAATCAAAAGGCACATGTAGTCTGATCTAAAGATTTGAGTTCTTCCAAACGTCTTGTTCTTATAACTTATTGTTTCAATCTCCTCCTTGGACAGGGGTTCCCCCTCCTTAGATATTTTGATGTTAATAGTTATCGTTTGATGTTGTGTAATGAGTTGTCTTTTAGCCTACACTTTGGACAAGTGTCGTCACCTCCTCGGGAATCCTATTAGCTAGGTCATCGTAATTTTTTGTTTCTAGTGAGTTGTTTCCTAGCCTATACCTCGGACAGGGGTTCCTACTCCTTGGAAAGTCTAAGATCCATCTTACCGTAAAGAGTGATTGCTTGCTTGCATAAAGCCTTATTCCAGCACAGATCTGAGAGTTCAGAGCCTCAAACTCATTCTGGCGAGACGATCGGCACAAGTAATCCAACAATCCATTCCCGCTCCTATGCCCTCATGCTCTGTTTATCTTGAGGAGATAGGATAGATTAAAAGCTAGATTAGTTGTAGTTAAGATCTGCAGAAACCAAAGAAAACCTTAGCTGCAATGCATTGTGTTTATGCACCCTTGTGTCTTGTCGCTGAGTAAAAAAGATAGGAACCTTAGTTTACTGTACTTTTTACATAAAACATTAGCAAAGAGGGATCTTCCTCTCTATAATTCAACAAGCAGTTACTAAAACACTTGCAATAGCTGTCTGTTTCCAATAAGCACTCCAGAGGTGCTAATTGAAATGCCAACACAAGCATTCTTCCTACCGAACAAATTTGTACCAATAGCTTAATCTGGGGCAAAATTAAATCCTCTAAGTGCTACACAGTCTGGGTGCTCACTCTTTCCACTAGGCAACCCCCTAACTGCTCCTTGAACATCATCTTGAATATCAACATCACCCCTAAAGTCAAATTTTTCCAATCATTACTCCAGAAAAATAAGGTACTAGTTGGTGAAAATCTTATTAAAAGAGGCATTTTGGGCCTTCACATCTGCTTTAGACGCTTCAAAGATTGTGAAACTCAATCCCACCTTTTCTTTGACTACAAAGAAGCTTCTTCTCTGTAGACCTCTACCTCTCTTTGCTTTGGAGTTTGGTTTTGCAACAAACTAAATCTAAAAAGCTATAATCAGTATTGGAACTCTTGCTATAGCAGCTCTTTAAAGGAAAACCTTCCATTGAATTTTTAAGGTCTTTGTTACCCTCTTTTTGCATAGCTTATTTGGCTTGATGGGAGGAAAAGGATTTTTTAAGACTCTACAACTCTGAAAAGTACTCTTATCCACTGGATTCAGCACAAGATGGCAGCAAATGCCAAAGTCCATTTCAAAAATCAGAAAAGTCCAGCCTAGCTCTCCCAAGCAAAACTCAAACTGCTCAAAAATTGGAAGCTTGAGGGCTTTCTTAGCACTAACCCAATTAGCTACCCTTCTCTGGATATTTGTTTCCACTAACTAGCTCTCTTCTTTGATAGGACTTCCAAATACAGTCCCAACATCACTGCTGCTGGTGGCATGATTAGGCTTAACCTGTACCACAAGATCCTTGATATCTGCTTAAACTTAGGCCAGGCCTCTAATAATATAGCTAAGATTATTGGCTGCAAGTACAGCCTTTCTCTTGCTGTCAAAGAAAATCTTAAAACCCTCAACGTTTATGGAGAATCTAAGCTGATAATCCAATGCCTCTTGGGTTAACAAGTGATTCAATCTATCCAGCTTCACATTGTGCTTGATCAAGTTACTAAGCTTCTCATAACTTTCAACCAAACCAGCTGGCATCATATTCCTAGAAAGCTGAACCATTTAGCAGATAAAAGGGCCAACAAAGGCATTTAGCTAAGCATATTTTATGCGCCCATCCAACATTTCAGATCCCAAAGAACTGATGCTTCTCATGACTTTGATTTTTTGACTATACATTCCCCAACTTGGGAATGGTGTACTTTGTCTTTTCTGATATATTTCTTGCTCGCTCTGTATATAAATAAAGCATTTTTTTTTAAATAAAAAAATATCTATGGAAAATTTATATGAAGTCAATCATATATTCATGAAGAATGAACCCAAAAAAGTAGGATAAATTGCTCAAAAAAGATTCTACATCAACTTACAATTTCTCAAGGGTGCTCAAATTTGCAAGTTGTCGTGGCAATCGTCCAGATAGATTATTTGAAAGAACCACCCTATAAACCTCACAGAGATTTCTCAAATTAAAAAAAAAATGCATATCACTATCTATCTTTAGAGCAGAAATCCTGAGGTGTAAGAGATCAGATAGCAATCTTACAATGAAATCAAGCTACTAAGGTTTCCGAATTCCTTTGGAATATAACCTGACAGACGGTTTATGCCAAGTGACCTGAAATAAATAAATCAAGCTTTTCAAACACACTTAAGATGGTAAGTCAGACAGGCAGTCTCAAAGCACATATAAGATAATTTCAATTCTTATGTGCCACTGCCCATCATCAACATTTATTTGAAGTAGATTCATAATGTTCCAAAGAGCAATGCTACATACTAGATTCAATCCATGAGCAGAATTACAATTTCTAAAGATTTTCTAGTATTTCAACCTGTTAATATAATATCTGTATTTTGATTTGAGAGAAAGAGAGGGGAGACTTTCAAAGATCTAATTGGAAATAGCCTAGGGTTTACTTAACGTTAAGGAACTTTATGTGCGAATGAAAACTTTGAGGCAAACTCCCAAAAAGATTGCTTTGCACAAGTGACAATAGAAACTCATCATAAAATTACAGAGCTTACAAATTTTTCAAATGGACCAAAGATCCCAGCTCTACAGGTATCGAGCCGTTAAGATAGTTCCGAGTCAGGTCACTGTGGAGACAAGAAAATGAATTTGATATGAGTATAACCATTGATTGTGAAAATTCTTATGGAGTTTTAAATTCAAAAGTCTGTTAAAAGAACTGTTTAAACCAAGTCGCCAAACAGAAAAAAATACAAGAGTGCTGCTATAAAATGAAGGTTCAGTGAAAATTATTTCATTGTGTCAAACTCATAGTATAAGGCAGTACTGGTCTAATAACAAAATGTAAAAAAATTGTATGGAACATTGGAAAATAATTAGGGTGTTCATTATGCAATTATTTTTGCTTTGTTATCAGACATTAAAAGTATGAAAATACTATTTAGTATTGTATATCATTTTATTTACCTGAAAATATGACCCTTTTGTACTATCAGAAAAACTCATCATTTCAATAACTGTCTGAAATTGTTGTCAAATTCTGTGTATTTAAACTACCATTTATAGTCCAATGTAAATAGCCTGAAATTTTATTTACCAAGAAGATATGACAAGTACCATCTCCAATTCATACCCCTTCAGCAGTGTGCACCATGCATGTTTATTTATGAGATTTCACCACCCTGGCAGGGAATGAATACTATCGAGATTCTGCAGATTAGTTTTTTGCTTTTATAGATGTTCAAATCAGTATTAAATTGGCCACCATAATCCCCCACATCTCATCCAATACGTCAATGAGTTGCCAGTGCAAATTAATTTCATATGCCAGTCATTTCAATGGCCTTGGCTAGGTTATATGGAATTTATCTTTCTTTCATTTCATAATCCTTGATCTCAAACATTGTTGGTGTTAAATGACCAGCAACCATTGAAATTACTTAACATGACGATCTCTTTTCCTTCAACTCAGTGTAATTGACAAGCCAGTAGTAGCATATCTCTAAGGAAAGCTAGATCTACTTGTCAGCAGCTTTCCCATTTGATTTCTGACCCATATGCATTATTAGTCAATTTGGATTTGTGAATGCAATTGAAATGTCCCTCGAATGGCCATTAGCTCAAATCAACTCTAAATTTTTATAATCAACTAAAATCCTAACTCTTTCTCACCAAGTTCCTTATGTGGGCAAGGTGAGAGCATATGAAGAATAGAATGAGGACAATGAAAATAACTAACAAGATATTGGCATCTTGCCAACCAAATTACATTAGTATCAAACTAGCAGTTAACAAATAGAAATGCATCAATGCCAAAATGACAAACTATATCATCTGATACTGATGCGCGCAAAACAACGGATAATGATACGAAAATAAAAATGGATCCGATGGATAAACCGACTAGGATCTTCTTACAATGACAGCAGGGATCCAACAATGAACCATCCAAGATCTTATATCAAATAAAATCAAACTGGTGCTAAATCATCTAGTGGTTACAATTACGGATTTACATCGATATTTATACATCAAAGATCTTTTCTATAAATTCCATTGAATTGGCAAACAACATTCAAAAAGTGTATAATGATTTGATAGCTCTGAAAATAAAATGAGTGTCAAACTGAAAACTAGACATAAATTGCTGCAAACTAAAATGGATGGCCCTGAAATTTGTACAGCCCAATCTAGAGAATAAGTATGGATAGATTAAACTGTTATTGTAGGTTGTACTATAGATTTTGGTGCTCATATCAATCTACAATATGCTGGATTTCTCCTAGAAACCTAGACAGCTCCTTTCAAATGAGGTGTATGGCCTATTGAAACATAGAAACCCAACTGTATGGCCAATGCCAAGGACAAAAAGAGGCTGTGATCAAAATTAGATTGTTGGAATGTTTTTCATTGATGTCAAAGGTGCATACAAATGTTATCATTGATGACAAAAGACGTACAATGCGATCGTTGGGAGATTACTAGAATATATTGTCATTGAGGTCAAAAGGTTTGAAGATTAATTGTCTAAAGCAAATGAACAAGAAGAATAAAGGCCATGAATCGTTGCATCAAAGACCATCAAAGGATAGAATGTCATGACAACACTCCATTTATAATTCTATGCAAAAATGGTGGATTTGAGAAAGCATCATAAGGCAAAATCAAATTTGAAATGACAGAAATTATCAAATATGGATTGACATAATAATAACAAGGTGAAGGCACAAAATTATACCAAACACTCAAATGTTGGCTGACCTCCAAAACCTGGCCAACTCCCTTTGGTGCCTTAATCATTAATGAATAGATAAAATTTAACTTTCATTAAGGCCAACTACATTCTTAATCTCCCAAGTCAAATGCATAAATATTAATCAACCTAATAAGGAATAAAAGATTAATGATAATCAGATTAATGGCAGCGATTAAGGACAGAAAAAAAAAGATAATTATAAATGCAGCAATTAATGGAATAAAAAAGAAGCAATTGATTGATAAAAGGCAGCGAACCATTCATCAAGAACAGCAATCATGATTAAGAAATTTATGCAAAGAACTATGATAAAGGAGCAGCGATTATAAGGATAAAAAGGCAAAGGTTTGTAATTTTTCCTTGAGCCGACCTCCTCTAGAAGTTGTTTACTCGCTAAGTGGTTTAACTGATGAACTCAAAGTAAACGAGAATGTATAGCAGAATATATAACAGAAATTATGAAACATAGTAATCACACAGAGATTGCACAGAATATAGCATTGCATTCATTCATCAGGTAATAGCAAATACATCATATATCAAAAATGTAAGGTCCCTTACTACAATTGAATTAGTTTCTTGATTACAACTTATACTTATCTATTGTTGTGCACAAAGTAATATTTACTTATTTTAAGTATTATTTGTTTGGCCGACTAACAACTTAATTATTTATGGTATGGCCGACTACATCATCCCCACCACAAAACAAGCTCGATTTTCAGATGACTACTACAAAAATTGGAAGACAAGTACATAGTAGACTAATTCTAATGAGAGGATAGTTGAGATGACGTCCTTGGAGCCAAATGAATCTGATAGAGTTTTTTAAAATGGTTACAAATCTTGGCTAGTTCTATGTCTTGTCTGGCTATTACCCTTATGTTTTAGGGGTTGAATGTTAGGGTTTAGGGGTTTATTAACCTTGTTTCAAATCTTCATATCTTTTGAACCCTCACGTTATGTTTTCATATTGACCTGTTACTCTGGGTTGCCGGTCACTTAAGTCATCAATGGAGCCTTTTATGTCGTGCATTTACTGGCCCCTTTACCTAGCCTGTCAGTCTTTTCCGTGTTGGGAATTAATATAAACTTCGCCTAATGTCGGGTTGATAATTGTTTAAATTTTAGACTTATGTCTAAAATTTATGCCTTAAGGGTTTCCCCCCAGTCTACCTAGGTCAGCCCCTTTTATAAATAATTTTGTTTCATGTGCAGGCTTGTGGACCGTCAAATCGATGGTCTTAATCTCGGTCGTTCCCCGTTGGCCTCGCAGGGTTTTCTGATGACGTCACTAAAGTGTGGCGAGGTGTGTGAGATGTCGCCACTTGTCTTGTACGGTAATGGGGCCTGACCCGAATTCACCAGTTGTATTAATAAGGGCTTTCAAATCGACAGTTGTCTTGTGCTAATGAGGATTAATTGTGGCCGTTCCTCGCCAACTGCACATGATTAAAATAATTGTTTTAGAATTGTTGCGAGGTGTGCGGATGGATGACACATGGCCTCGCTTGGCGGCACAAGGTGGTTGGTTGTGGCTCGTAGGTGATGTGCTTTTTGTCTGACTGGGAGGTATGTCATTGGCCAATAGGCCTGCCGTGTGATGGCATGGGATTTTCAAAGAGGTTTGACTCAATCCGAGTAGTCCAATATGCCAACTCGCCGATGCATCAATGGCCCGAATTCAAAGCTTTGAACCAGCCATGTGATGGTTGTTTGATCTTTATAAATGACATATATTAATGGCTCAAGCTTTTCAATGCATATCATCCTGATTTCCATGCGTGCGAGCGGTTATCTCCTAGCAATCATGATGGATTATACGCCGTTTTCCATGAACCTGGAAATTAATAGTGATGAAATTGATGTCAGCCATTGATTGTTCGCTCGCTCATACTACAATTGGAGCATTAATGGTTGTTGCATCAATTTGCTCAATAAATACTTGTCGGTTGTTCATTTCGATCATAGCATTTTTTAGTCTGAATTATTTTGTGCTGAAGTATTAAGTGGTTCGGCAAGGGCTCTGGTTTCGACTATAAGATGAGCAAGCAAGTTGGTTTTGGCTCACTATTGCGTAGGTCTGTGAGAATGAGTATAAGGAAGTCTCGGGAGGAGACAAAGCAACGTGAACAGAACACTACTCCTGGCATTCGTGATTCCAAAGAAGAAGATACAAGGCCCCTCCCGGGTCTTACTAGAAGCAGCCCGCGGCTTAAAGGTAAATTTGCAGATGCAGAGGTGACAGGATGTGAGCAAGAGAGGCGGTCTTTGGAGCATGGTCAGGGTTCTATGGGGCAGCAGGAATCGCCCATTGAGATCACTAGTGGCTCTGGTAGTGATAGTTCTGAGACTGACTCAGACTATCGCAGTTATCTCGCTACTTTGACTAAGTTGGTGGGTATTGATGAAGAGGTCCTCGAGGTGTCTCCTATTGCCACGGCAGCACCGTGTTCTGGTTTTGTTCCTGGTGTTAAGGGGGAGGTAGGCAAGGATAAGGTAGTGTTTTCGCCTCTCACTGAGGCTAAAACACGAAGCGGCCGTTTCTACCATGGTCGTGGTGTTGGTTCTAGGTCCATGTGTTGATGTGGTTGTTGGTTTCTCTTTTTTGTCTTGGTGTTGATGCTCTATCTTTTTGGGTGTGACGTGGACGAAGGCGACAAGGCCTTGATGGTGTTTTGCTGTGGTTTGGTGGTACTGAAATATACCGAGCAATTTTCTTCAATTTTTCACAACTAAATTCACCCGTTAACGTTAATGAAATATCAATCCAACTGAAGGGAACCCTTTCCTCTGATCAACCCAAATCCCAATGCGGGGAAGGTGAGAGCATACTCGAAAGGGGATCTTTAGCACAACAGAAACTTGCTGAAAGGAGTAATAGAAAGTAAATGCAATCACTCTACCACTTATTCAGCAGGAGGACTGAAATGGAAAGTACATTACTGAAATTAAAGATGCAACTCGACCACTTATTCAGTGGGAGCATGTTGACGGCTCAGCCGATCAGCAATATGATGAAGTGATGCATTACATTAAATAAATAGGCGGCAAGCCAGCCTCTTCCACTTGTTCAGCGGGTGATGCAAGAATTGAAACCTGAAACTACAGACTGAAACGAGGCTAGTCTCTTCTACAATCATGGGAAATGGCAAACAGTTAAGAATGCTGACAGTACTACTGTTCAGCTTACAATATTAGAGAATTGCCTGTCATGAGATCAAGATCAAAGTATGTGGTGCTACAATAAAATGGAGAGACTCTCCTATACCTATCTGGACTTCTCAAACTCAAACCCCAGCTCAAAAACCTAAATTTAACAACTTGATTTTGATAGACCTGCACTAAAAGTACATAATCAACAACACAAAAATTTGCTAAAATGCTGATAACTTATTCAAAACCTATCCAAATCACATGAGATAAGATGCAACAACTTCTAATACTGATGGCGCCCAAGATGAAACCAAGAAACCACCCCAAACGGTTCATATTTATTTTGCACGCATTTCAATGCATTTCCAAAATGGTACGGCCCTCTAGAAGGGACGATTTTGCTCTAGAAAATCAGAAACATGACAATAAAATCTGAAAGTTGGTGGAAGGGGTCAGCTCAACTTGCCAAACACATCCCTCAACTACAATTGTGACCTTTTTTCACATCACCCCATCAAGATGGGGACCCCCTAAATTTTGCTCCAGTCTGGTCTTTTGGCTTTGGTTCGCTCTCTCTCTGGTCTCTGGTCCTTCCGGGGATTGTCCCGTCGTTTGACCCGGGTTGAAATATTGGTCAAGTCTGTGTAATTAGGGTTTTCATCCTTCAGGCTTATTTAAGGTCAGACTGAGTTATAAAATTGAAATCTAAGCTTAGAGCAGCAGTCAGAAGACTTCCAGCAGAGTCCCCCTAAATTTTCACTATATTCTGGCAACTTACTATTTTTAGTAAGTATTCAACTTGGGACTATTTTATTGAGATTTTGGAATTCTGTCAGTTCCACTGCATCCGAGTGACATCAAGCTGTCTACACGTAAATTTTGAGCCAGATCAGACGACTTACTATGTTTGGCATTTCAGGCTTTAAGAGCCAAATTAGGGTTTCTACATGAGCTTTTCAGATGCATGTCTGGGGAATCCTTCTGGGTTTTCCAAAACCTTCGCAGTGATGTAACATGCAAACCGAGACAACCACTTTCAGTGTTCAGCCTTCGGAGGCTATTTTTAGGGTTCGCATGC
>VCHN02000014.1:119336698-119389016 GCA_007115665.2 Sequoiadendron giganteum
GGATTTCGTACAAAGAGCCAATCGGCTGTGCCCCTGGTCAATTCAAAATTCATGAAGCCTGCACACAGCTACATTTGGCTAACATTGCCAACTATAACCGGGCAAATGATGCATTCACAATGCACATTGCAAGGACGCTTCAGCAAAGGACGCAGCAGAGAATATCTAAAGAAGCACAGACGCTGATTGAGGAATATGGGTATTGGCTCATCCAATTCCCGAAATTCACATATATTAGGTTGCAGGGGTTCACTTCGTATCCGTATCGGTTACCGCGATACCCCACTGATCACATAGTAATGCTTGAGATATCTAGGCAATTGATTGCCTACGATAAGATTCAGAAAAAGAAAAAGAAGGGTGGGCTTGATTTCCCTATCACCATGGGAAATTCCATTGAGGTGTGTCCCTCTTTGCAGGCAGCCCGAGAGGAGAGGACGAGCTGCAATCTTATCATTTGTCATATCACACAGGCAGGTAGGATTTCGATCCTTACGGGAACATCCGGATGGTACAGAACGTTGAATACCGGCACAGAGCTCATCTGGAGGACTTTTGGGCAAATGCAGTTGATGAGGCTGAGATAAGAAGAAGGATGTTTTCCAGACTTCCTCTCAAGTTGATTAGAGAATGTGAGATTATTCCAGTTCCCGACCAGGTGGAGGAGGATGTCAACGTCATGCAACCCGACTATGGGTCAGTTAGGGATACTCCTGTCCCACCACCTGATTGGTCCGAGCCAGAGATCATGGACTTGAACACTCTTTCTATCCCGGTGATGACTTTTACCAGGACTTGGGTCGACAGACATGTATGCAGACTTAAGAGCAAGTCGATCGCCTTTACTTATAGCTTGATGGGTGACCCAAGGCCGTTATCGGTAAAAAGAGGGAAACAAATTGTCGGCACAACGGCGTTTCTGTTCCAATTTGGCTTAATGCCAATCTTCGAGTTTAAGAGTAGTTTCATTATTTGCCGATGAGAGGGCAGGATTGGAGGAAGAGCGGGGACTTGGGGAGGTAGATCAGCCCAACGCCCGAGAATCAGCTAGTGTCAGTTTATCCAGGGGCGGCCAACAGGAGGAGGAAGAGGAAACAATGGCCGACACCCATTTTCAGCAGATGTTGGACACGGCTTTCGAAGAAGAAGAAAACACAGAACAGGGGACCCAAGGGTCGGGAGATACCCAGCTTATAGAGGAGGATGAGCCCGAGCAAACCAGTGCAAGAAGAGAGGAAGTGCACGAGATGGAGGCAACAGAAGAGCAGCCCCTTGTCGTTTGTAATCCACAGCAGACAGTGCCTGATTGGCTTTCCGACAGAATGAGGAGAGAACCCGAGGATGACACGGATCCAGCCATTGAGATGGAAGAGTTCCTCAGGAGGATCAGTGCGCCACCAGAGAAGAAAAGAGCCCGAAAGTTTTCAAAGATCTCGACTGACGAGTCAGGCTCTCGCACGCTTCAGGTGGCTATTCCGAGGGAAGATTGTGATCGAACCGAGGAGAGGCCTGAAAATTATGTGATCACCACAGTAGAGTTGGGTCGTCCTACGGGAGCCCAAGCTATCGAGGAGTTCGATAACTCCTATCAGGCATTGAAGGATCAGTTGCTCCGCACGGAGGGGAAGTATAAGAAATTGAAGAAGGAGCACAAAACCTTGATAGGATATATGCAGAATCTAGCACGTCCAGGTGAACCAGCGAACCCGGCAGTGGAACGTCCATCGGAGCTTCCGAACGAGTCAATTGTTGCCTTAGAGGATTTAAAGAAAATGGAAACGGAGGCAGACAAGTGGGTTAGCCGTGTTCATACTGAGACAGGAAAATTCATGGAGGACCTTGCCGATGCTTATCGACAAGCCTCAAATATTTTGGCACGAATGGATATAGTAGATCAGGCCTGGGGTGATACTCGCATCTATCAAACGAAGACTGTACTTCGTTTGGGGGCTTTGATGCATGTACCTCTAGAAACCTTAGTGGATGGAGGTGTAATCCAGAGAGGTGATAGGTACGATTTCACCAGTTGGTACTCCTCGGTGGTCACAGGCCGTGGATTTCACGACGCAGCAAGGGCAGATTCAGCTAAAGTGAAGAAGGCAATGGGCAACATCTTGGGGGGGAGTCCTCAATACATTAGAAGCCATATTTGCTAGAAAGTTGGTCCCAGAGGAGATAACTGCTGATGGTTTGAAAAGTAGACTGCCTCCATTCTTCTCAGCTGCGAGGTCACTTGTCCTGGATGACTTTGAGAATGTCTCCACGTTCTCTAGTATAATTCAGCATACCCAGGATGCCTTGGTGACATGGAAGAAATCTTGCATCAGATACGGACAGACGGTAGCAGTCTTGGAGTTCCAGCTCAACCATATTCCACCGATCTCTACACAGGAGGTTGAAGCAGTATTGGCCCGGTTGATCGAGTTTGCTATCCGGGAGAAGGCCAGTGGGAACGCTCTCATGGATGAGGATCTTCTTGATGATGGTAGTGGGCATTAATTGCTCATTATGATTCCTGTAGGGGAGTGGAGAATATTCTGTGCATTCATTGCCCACTCCTCTCTGTGGCGGTTTTTAGGGCAGAAACCCTAATCAGGGCATAGGTGGCTCGATTTGAGCCCTTCATTGTAATTTGATCTGAACCGTCCACTGAATTGGACTTGTTATAAAAGGGGCATCCCCCCTCATTTGTAAACAATTAGAATTAGAATCAGAGATAGATCAGAGCTAGAGAGTATTGGAGATAGAAGTTAGAGAGTAGAGCTTAGAAGTTAGCTTAGATTGAGGAGGAAAGGAAGTTTTCCCCATTGAGGACTTTGTAAGAAGTTGTTGTGGACACTCTCATAATATAAAGATTTATCATTGTTTGGTGGTTCTATCTTCTATTGTGAGTAGCTAGCAAGGCTTGTTCGTCTTTCCAATTCAAGGTAGATAGAGTAAAATAGATTTTATTTCATGCAAGTAGTTGTTAGCTGTGGAGTGTGGCGTTGGGATTTGAGCAAGTCTTCTCGTCCATACCACTAGCGGACTTGCTGATGGTAAGTTCGCCTTGCGTGGTCAACTGGAGTATCAGCACTTAACTTCGATTATGGTTCATGTGTTTGTATGCGTCGTGTTGACGGTATGAACGTGTTGTGTCATAGTTTGAACATTTTCTCATCCTTTGAAGATTGCACCAACTTTGTCGGAGTTGTTCGAAAGGAGACAAAGCAAAGTTTGGTTCGAAGATTGTTTAAGTCGATCCTCGCCCTCCACCCTTTAGAAGTAGATTTGTAGAATCCCTATCCCTATCCCCTTTAAATTCTGCATTTTCTGAGTCAGTCTAGATACCAGAACCATATTGCCAAATCATTCACGTCCTAATTGCTTCACGGAGTTGAACAACTACGTAAGTCCCCTTGAAATAACCAGCAAAAACACATCAACCAACTGAGTCTATTCGCGATAAAAGGAACCTTGGAGTCGAACACATGAACTTTCAAGCAATCTTAGCATGTGGGACACTTTGATCAAGAGAGAATAGAGTGACCGTTGGGCAACTTTATTCTGTGCTGGCGCTGTCACAAAGGCACGTCAATTCGCAATTCATAAACTAATAAAATCATTCTTAAACATATAAGCAAAAACCCAGTTCAGCCACAATCAATACAGCAACTGTAAAAATCGATTGAAATACAAAAACTCAAATACAAAATGCAAGACAGCTCTACTGTAACCAATTCTCAACTAGCTGCTATCTCTCGAGGAAGAAGTTAAGCCAGATAGGAGGTATCCATCCCTCGAAGCAACTCTGACATCATTCCGACAGTATAACAATACTGAAGACATAAGATAATGAAGTGAAGAGAAGAGACCTCCTTAAATAGATTTGGGGAGCATCATCCAGAAGCATCTAGAAGGGCGCCCAAACCAGAGTCAAAGCAATATTTGAAATGAGGTTGACTTCTTACCTCTCCAAAGTGGAGTCCCTTTTCATGAGGCAAGAATTTAACTTTTTAATTTAATACAACCTCCTCTTCAAGTTGGCATCCCATCTCCAAGAATAATGTGACTTTAGAATTAATTAAATCACCGCCTGATGAGACGTACACCCATGAGGTCCCCCCTTTTTAAAATAACTTAAAGTCATGAAGCTAGGCCAAGGGGTTAACATTAAAATATAACATTATTTTAATTAAATTAACTTATTTCTCCAGAAAGCATCCAAGAGCCAAAACACATACTGCCAATTGATCAGAACTGAAGAGGGGAGCCAACTGACCACAACCATCAGAACCACTGCCAGAAATAGAATTTACTAAAAATATTAAATTCAGGAAGTTGCTCAGAACAACATGCCAGCTATACCGTTGCGAAGGTCTCACAAAACCTAGAAGGAATCCACAAACAGAACATCGGAATTCCATGGGCAACCTTCAAAAAAGCTGAAACAACCTCCACCAGAATAGGAAACCCTAATTTCCACTTCCGAGTCGCCTACGGGTCTCAGAAATAGGCTAACGGCCATCACCAAGATTACTGCTGAAAGAGGAACATTACAGCGACTGGTGACAAGGGTTGTAACTGTTTTGATTCCCCTGTTTACTGAATGGTTGTATCCAATTGTGGGGAATTACGAAATGCAAATGAAATCCAACTTTTGAAACGAAATTTTGCTAAAATGTAATGGCAATGAGCCCGAAGCTTGTCACTCTCCTGTTCTATAAAGGAGATTTCAAGGTTCATTGTTAAGGTCGGATTTTTTGAGTCCTAAAGGTATAGGAGGTATATTCTAAATATGTATAATACAGAATTCAGGATGACTTAGCTAGTAAATTGTTTTGGGTAGGGTATGTACATGAGGTAGTCGTAACAGGTGTTATGAAATTACTGATATGGAAAAAAATCTATAAATTTAAGGCAATTGCTCTCCTATGTATGTTGTAATAGGTTATAAATGAAATTATCAAGGGTTTTTTCATTTGTCTTCAATAGTATATTTGAATGTATGATTCTTTTTCTTGCTTTAACTTAATGAGTTAATCAAACGCTTGAAAAGGGATTGTAAAACTGTAATAATGTACTAAGGATCTGATAAGGAGTGTTGTTTTGAGTACTGTGGAGTCTTATGATGTAAGGCATTGTGAGAGTCATTCACTGATATCAGGGTTAAATCTTATGTGACTCCTGCCCAATTTGATGAGGAACTGGTTAATTCATTTAGGGTTCTTTTAATAACTAAAATCAGGAAGCACCTACATGTGGATTCAAGGTCAAAACATTATAAATTTAAATTCAATTCATTCTGAGATGCAAATCTCATATAATACCTATATTCCTAGCATTAGGTGGTTATTTACTCAACGGTCTGCCAAGTCCTTGGTGAATGGTATCTATTCGCATTTGTAGGAATTTATCTGTGTGAAGTGTTCTTGAAGCAAGAAATATCATATGAACACAAATAGGAATACCCTCCTTGGTCTCACAGAGCCTAAAGAGTAGGGGTAAGTACTTGAGAAGCTTTACCTATCAATTGACCACTAATTTTTGACAATTCTTGAACAAAGAGATTGGCTACCTCTTAGAGAGTTTTAAAGCTTAGCTGGGAAAATAAAAGAACCAACAAAATGGCGACTCTACTAGGGAAAACTTATGAGAAATTTAAATAAAAAAGGGATCCCAGGCGCAGATGGTAGTATCACAGAGTCAAGCATTTGGAGAGTCTAAACCTTAAGCTTAGATGTTGGAAATTTTTGAACCTGGAAAAGGTTCGGTTGCAGCAAGATCTTAATGAATTTAAGTGTGACTCCATTATTGGAGAAGACCCAGAACGAGATTTACTCTTGAAGTAACTTCATGTCTCCTTGAAGTTCAGTCCTCTGTGAAAGAGGTGGCGACTCTGTCTAAAGAACTAGTTGAATTGTGAAGAAGACTTCCAAATATGCAAAATTTGCAGTCAGGAAGAAAAGGTTAACGACTGCTACAAAGTTCCAGGTATTCTCATAAATCTAAAGAAAGCATTATTTTGTTTAAAGAGGTTTATGAGAATTTTCAAGGCTTAAGGTGATAAATGGTTCCCTATTAGATTAATTTGCATTAAGACAGCGAGTAACAGTAGTATTTCTTTTCATACTTTTGATAAGTAGTGATTGTAATGATTTGAGAAGTATGCTTATTTTATGCTTTTAAGAAAACTTTAATGCACAAGTATTCAATCTATGTTTTAGAATCATGGTTGAATTTGTAAATGATGTAATCAATAACCATGTTTTAAAATATGCAGGGCAAACAAGTTTTGCCAAGCCCTCAAAAGGATTTTGTTATTGAAAGGTATATGCTATTGATTTTTAGTGGTATTAAGGGTTTCCCAAACCTAATTCCTAAGAAGTTAGGAAGTATTTGCCCAAATTCACAAGGCAAAGTTCAGAATCAGCCTCTAAACATCTGCAAACCTTCATAGATGTGATGGGGGATTATGAAGTGAATCATGAAGACGTTGTCATGAAGCTCTTTGTTCAATCCTTGAAGGATGATGCCAGGGATTGGTTCTCATATTTACCAACATGTTCTATTGCTTCATGGAATCAATTTATGACAGCACTGAGCAATTTGGTGAAAGGGTAAATCCAAGTGTGGTGAGGAAGTTTTTTATAGAAATCCACATAAGAGAAGATGAATTGGTCCCTGTTTTTAATCTTCGACTTGCAAAGGCAATCAAGGAAATTCCAGAAGATATAAGACCAAATAAGGTTGAGTGTTTGGTTGTGTATCTTGGTGCATTTGACAAAAAGATGAGTTTCTTGTTAAGAGATAAGGAGCCTGCAATATTACATCAGGCATATCAAACTGCCATGGATATTGAGAACAATCTGAAATACTCAATGATGAAAGGGTATTTGGCTGCAAGTGTTGATTATCCTAATATATCTCATGCAAATAGAACTCAAGAATCAGATAATGGAAATGATTGTCAAGATGACAATGCTTTTGCTGTTGTGATTTCTCCACCATCACAGTATGAAGATCGTAGTGAGCTTCAAGTTGAACACCAATAAATTTTGAGTAATGTTGCTCAAAATTCTTTTGTGCGAGAATTGTATGAAATGAAGAGACAAGAGGGAGAATCACCATATAAGTTGTTTTTGAGATTTTTGGATGCTTTGATAGAAGTCCCCAAAGATTTCAGACCTATGGATGCTGTGTGCATTGATTTGTTTTGTGAGATTTATGAACCTGGGCTGAGTACTTTGTCAGAGGAATTGAAGCCCCATAGCTTTGACCAAGTTCCTGATTGAATAAAAATTGTAGAATCAGCCAGGTGTGGTTGTGAACAAAATGTGGATTCTCAAAATGGAGACAATAGCTGTCCTCTTGAGGAAAATCAGACAACAATTGAAATATACCAGGCCAATTTTTTCAATTTTTCCACAATTCAATTCACCCGTTAATGTTATGAAAACTCAATCAAACTGAAAGTAACCCTCTCCTCTGATCAACCCAGATCCCAATGCGGGCAACGTTGAGAGCATACTCGAAAGGGGATCGTTAGCATAACTGAAGCTTGCTGAAAGTAACAGAAAGGAAATACAATCACTCAACCACTTATTCAGCGGGAGGACTGAAAACTGAAGTACAAAACTGAAAGAACGATGCAACTCGACCACTTATTCAGCAGGAGCATGTTGACGGCTCAGCCGATCAGCAAAATGAAGAGATAATGCATTACAATAAGCAAATAGGCGGCAAGCCGGCCTCTTCCACTTGTTCAGCGAGGAATGCAATAATTAAACCTGAGCTAAGACTGAAAGGGTGCCAGTCCCTTCCACAATCGTGGGAAATGGTTCACAACCAAGAATGCTAACAGTACTACTGTTCAACTTACAATATGATAGAGTTGCCTATCATCAAGAACAAGTATATAATGCTGCAATAAAAAGGAGAGACTCTCCTATACCTATCTTGATCCCCCAAACTCTAATCCCAGCTTATAATCCCAAATTTAACAATCTGATTATGACAAACCTGCACTGAAAAAATGCATGA
The DNA here is from genome assembly GCA_007115665.2 of Sequoiadendron giganteum. Taxonomy (NCBI): domain Eukaryota; kingdom Viridiplantae; phylum Streptophyta; class Pinopsida; order Cupressales; family Cupressaceae; genus Sequoiadendron; species Sequoiadendron giganteum. The sequence goes on from VCHN02000014.1 coordinate 119,344,721, forward strand.
CCAACAAAACAGAAAATCACAAGATTATTGATAACTCCCTCAAAAATCACTCAAATCTTATGAGACAAATTGCAACAAGTTCTAAAACTGATGGCGCCCAAGATAGAACCACAAAACCAACCCCAAAGCTCTGTATTTATTTGGCACACAAAACAAGGCACTTCCAGAATGGTATGGCCCCCAAGAAGGGGCGATTTCACTCTATAAAATCAAAGACATGGAAATAAAATCCAAGAATTGGTGGAAGGGGTCGCCTCAACCATCCAAAAACATCCCTCAACTACCCACAAGCAGAATAAAATCCATCACAAACATATGAGCAAAAACTCAGTTCATTCACAGTCAATACATCAACTGCAAAATTCGACTGTAATATAAGAACTCAACTGTAGATTGCAAGACAACTCTAAAGTAACCTATTCTCAACTAGTTGCTATCTCTCAAGCAAGAAGTCAAGCCAGCTAGGAGGTGCGCATCCCTCGAAGCAACTCTGGTACCATTCCGGCAACATAACAATACTGTAAAACATAAGATAATGAACCCAAGAGACAACCCCTCCATATATAGCTTTTGAGAAGACTTTCTAGAAGCCTCTAGAAAAGTGCGCCCATTCCAAGAGTCAAACAAAATTCAAATTCCATGTTGACTTTGATTCCTCCTCAATAGTGTCGTCCTTTTTCATGAAAGAATTATTTAATAAAATGAAATAATTCTATCCCCAAGTTGGCGTCCACTTAAGTAAATCACAATTTCACTTTGGGAAATATTAATCCTACCTCTTGATGAGGCGTCCACCCATGGAGACCACTTTTCAAACACAACATTATGTTATGTCACTAGGCCAAGGTCAATATATTAAATATAACATCAAAATAACTTATCTCACCAAACGAAGTAACCAAGGGCCAAATCAAACACTGCAACTGACTGCTCGAAGAGAAGGCTCAAAGTACTGATATCACAGGGCCACTGCCAGAAATAGAATTTACTAAAAATAGTAAATTCAGGAAGTTGCTCAGAACAGCATGCCAGCCATACCGTTGCGAAGCTCTCAAAAAACCCAGAAAGAATCCCCAAACAGAACTTTGGAAATCCAAGGGTAAACCTCTGAAAAAGCTAAACAACCTCTGCCAAAGAAGGAAACCCTAATTTTCTCGTTCGAGTAGCCTACGGGTCTTAGAAAATAGGCTAACGGTCACCTCCAAGATCACTGTTGAGAGGGGGACATTACAACAATGCAAATAAGTGAAAAGAGTATGTCAGATGATGAACATTATCATCAGCTCACAATCAGCACATGTGCAAATCCTTGCAGTAGTGAGGAAGATGAAGACACATGGGATGATGACAAAGTAAATATGCAAGAATGCTTCTCTTGTGATGTCTCGGATGATGGAGAAGTGAATGAGATACAAAGTGTTATTCCATGTCATGATGTGATCAGCGATTACAATGCATGTGTTGCTGATGTTTCATTACAAACTAGTGATTATGATCCTGGAGGTGCAGCCTCAAGCATTCATTATGAAGATTTTGAACATGATTTATGTAGTGAGAAGTTTTCTTGTGATGAAAATATGATGAGGTTGATAATTTTGATTGCTCCTCTGTAGATTGTGATTGTTTTTTTGAGGATGATATGGAAACATATTCCTCACTTGAAGAATGCAATGATATAGAAGCTCATGATGTCACTTGTCCACAAGTGAAGGAACAAATTACATGTGGTGAATACCTAGAGTGTACTCCAAGTTTGCTATCAATGGAGCATGTTCATTGTGTGAGTGAGGCAGAGTTTGAAGACAAATATGTGTATGATCAGTATGTTGATTCGGAACATAATGCTGAATATGATGATGATGTTGATGAGTGTGCTTATGCCCCTGCTCTTCACAATTGGTTGTATTAAGCAAAGATGGAGATGTTTGTGATACATGAAGAGCGTGATGATGAAATATTGGCTTCATTTTGGAATGATCAAGTGGCACATTGTGACATGTGTGTGGATTTTGAATCAACATCATTACCCATTGATGATATTGAAAAGCGTGTTGATTCATATGACAATAAAGTTGCAGATTGTGTTGATACTGCAGAAATTCTTGATCCATGTATAGGGCAACCGAGAAATGAGAATAATGGTAAATCTCACATTGGTGAGTGCCAAATTAAGTACAACTGCTTCTTGTTTGATGTTCTTGATTTTCAAACTGTGTACATGGACATGTCGTCATCACATGTGAAAAGCATTGATGTGAAAGAAAATGAAGTTTCTAGTTCTATTGCTAATAAGAATTTTTCAGCTAGCAAGCAATCTTTCACTTTTGGATCAGCACACATACCAATTGATATGTCACATGAAGTTACCAGTACATATGGGTGTCTTTCTGCTGTCCTTGTTGATGTTGAATTGCTTGAGCCTACCCTTGAGGTATTTTGCATTGAGTTGAATGATAATGAGAAAAATGCATCAGAATATGTTCTCAAACCTGAGATGAGTGCATTTACTCATTCCCTAGATGTAAATGTTGCATATGATCCATGTTTCTATGATACCAAGGTGTGTTATGATATACTTGAACACAATTGTAGACAACTATGCCCATGTTGCAGTGATCAATATAAGGATGTTCCAGAGTATGCATCTTTTGTATGTGATATATTCAAATCTGATTTCCATGACTCACCACAAGTTGTTTATGAGAACTTTCAGTTTGATGTGCAAACTGATTTCAATGATAAAATCTATGATGTCAAAGATCAAATGGATTGTGAAGGTTTCTATCTCTCAGCTCAAGTCAATGAGCAGCTTGCCAAGGAAAAATGTCACAATGATTATGAATTTCAGTAGGTGTCTAAATGTAGATTGCAGATTGACAGAATTGGTGGTGATATTGGGAAGCACATTGATATGGTGGGACATGTTTGTGACCAAGCTATTTTGTGGGCACTAGGTGGCAGTATTTTCAGACTTGGCCTACTTTAGACAATGGAGAACTTTGTTTTTGACAGAGGTAAATATTGGTTTTTCTTTGTTGGCGGCCTGGGGCCACCAAATGAAGTTTGAAAAATGGGTTCTAATGTTGCATGATGGAGCAGTTTTTAGGGCACCCATCTATTTCAGTGTCTGGTTTGCTCCCCAGAGATTTGGTTTCTTGCTATGCCCATAGGGGGCATACATCCCCAGTCGAAGCCACTAATAGAGTTTTTTAAAATGGTTACAAATCTTGGCTGGTTCTATGTCTTGTCTGGCTATTACCCTTATGTTTTAGGGGTTGAATGTTAGGGTTTGGGGGTTTATTACCCTTGTTTCAAATCTTCATACATTTTGAAACCTCGCGTTATGTTTTCATATTGACCTGTTACTCTGAGTTGTCGGTAACTTAAGTCATCAATGGAGCCTTTTATGTCGTGCATTTATCAGCCCCTTTACCTAGCCCGTCAGTCTTTTCCGTGTTGGGAATTAATATAAATTTCGCCTAATGTCGAGTTGATAATTGTTTAAATTTTAGACTTATGTTTAAAATTTATGCCTTAAGGGTTTCCCCCTCGTCTACCTAGGTCGGCCCCTTTTATAAATAACTTTGTTTCATGTGCAGGCTTGTGGACCGTCAGATCGATGGTCTTAATCTTGATCGTTCCCAGCTGGCCTCGCAGGGTTTTTTAATGACGTCACTAAAGTGTGGCGAGGTGTGCTAGATGTCGCCACTTGTCTTGTACGCTAATGGGGCCCAACTCGAATTCACCAGCTGTATTAATAAGGGCTTTCAAATTGACGACTGTCTTGTGATAATGAGGATTAATTGTGGTCGTTCCTCGCCAACCACACACGATTAAAATAATTGTTTTAGAATTGTTGCGAGGTGTGTGGATGGATGACACATGGCCTTGCTTGGCAGCACAAGGTGGTTGGTTGTGGCCCGCAAGTGATGTGCTTGTTGTCTGACTGGGAGGTATGGCATTGGCCGATAGGCCTGCCATGTGATGACATGGGATTTTCAAAGAGGTTTGACTCAATCCGAGTCGTCCAATATGCCAACTCGCCAATGCATCAATGGCCCGAATTCAAAGCTTTGAACCAGCCATGTGATGGTTGTTTGATCTTTGTAAATGACATATATTAATGGCGCAAGCTTTTCAATGGATATCATCCTGATTTCCATGCGTGCGAGCGGTTATCTCCTGGCAATCATGATGGATTGTACACCATTTTCCATGAACCTGGAAATTAACAATGATGAGATTGACGTCATCCATTGATCGTTCGCTCGCTCGTACTGCAATTGGAGCATTAATGGTTGTTGCATCAGTTTGCTCGATAAATCCTTGTCGGTTGTTCATTTGGATCATAGCATTTTTGAGTCTAAATTCTTTTGTGCTGCTATATTAAGTGGTTCGGCAAGGGCTCTGGTTTCGACTGTAAGATGAGCAAGCAAGTTGGTTCTAGCTCACCGTTGTGTAGGTCTGTGAGAATGAGTATGAGGAAGTCTAGGGAGGAGACAAAGCAACGTGAACAAAGCACTACTCTTGGAGTTCATGAGTCCAAAGAAGAAGATAGAAGGCCCCTCCCACGTCTTACTAGAAGCAGCCTGCGGCTTAAAGGTAAATTTGCAGATGCGGAGGTGATGGGATGTGAGCGAGAGAGGCGGTCTTTGGAGCAGAGTCAGGGTTCTATGGGACAGCAGGAATCGCCTATTGAGATCACTGGTGGCTCTAGTAGTGATAGTTCTGAGAGTGACTCGGACTATCGTAGTTACCTCACTGCTTTGACTGAGTTGGTGGGTGTTGATGAAGAGGTCCTCGCAGTGTCTCCTATTGCCGCGGTGGCACTGGGTATTGGTTTTGTTCCTAGTGTTAAGGGGGAGGTAGGCAAGGATAAGGTGGTGTTTTCACCTCTCACTGAGGCTAAAACACGAAACGGCCGTTTGTACCGTGGTTGTGGTGCTGGTTTTGGGTTCGTGTGTTGATGTGGTTGTTGGGTTCTCTTTTTTGTCTTGATGCTGATGCTGTGTCTTTTTGTGTGTGACGTGGACGAAGGCGACGAGGCCTTGATGGTGTTTTGCTGCGGTTTGGTGGTACCAACTAGTGACAAGGGTTGTAACTGTTTTGATTCCCCTATTTACTGAATGATTGCATCCAATTGTGGGGAATTACGAAATGCAAATGAAATCCAACTTTTGAAACGAATTTCTACTAAAATGTAATGGCAATGAGCTCGAAGCTTGTCACTCTCTTGTTCTATAAAGGAGATTTCAAGGCTCAATGTTAAGGTCGGATTTTTTGTGTCCTAAAGGTATAGGTGGTATATACTGAATGTATAATGCAAAATTTAGGATGACTTAGCTAGTAAATTGTTTTGGGTAGGGTATGTACATGAGGTAGTCATAACAGGTGTTATGAAATTACTGATATCGAAAGAAATCTATAAATTTAAGGCAATTGCTCTCCTATGTATGTTGTAACAGGTTATAAATGAAATTATCAAGGGTTTTTTCATTTGTCTTCAATGGTATATTTGAATGTATGATTTTTTTCCTTGATTTAACTTAATGAGTTAATCAAACGCTTGAAAAGGGATTGTAAATCTGTAATAATGTACTAAGGATCTGATAAGGAGTGTTGTTTTGAGTATTGTGGAGTCTTATGATGTAAGGCATTGTGAGAGTCGTTCACTGATATCAGGGTTAAATCTTATGTGACTCCTGCCCAATTTGATGAGGCACTGGCTAATTCGTTTAGGGTTCTTTTAATAACTAAAATCATGAAGCACCTGCATGTGGATTCAAGGTCAGAACATTATAAAATTTAAATTCAATTCATTTTGAGATACAAATCTCATATAATACCTATATTCCTAGCATTAGGTGGTTATTTACTCAACGGTCTGCCAAGCCCTTGGTGAATGGTATCTATTCGCATTTGTAGGAATTTATCTGTGTGAAGTGTTCTTGAGGCAAGAACTATCATATGAACACAAATAGGAATACCCTCCTTGGTCTCACAGAGCCTAAAGAGTAGGGGTAAGGACTTGAGAAGCTTTACCTGTTAGTTGGCCACTAATTTTTGACAATTCTTGAACAAAGAGATTGGCTACCTCTTAGAGAGTTTCAAAGCTTAGCTGGGAAAATAAAAGAACCAATAGAACCGAGGAAGTTGGAGTAGGTGTCTAAGTACTGATTTGTCAGAGCCGGTATACTTCTTCAGTCCTCAGCTTCAAGTGATGTGTTTCCTTTAACTCCTTCTCTCTGGCTGCCTTCACCATGTGCACAGCCTCTTGTAAGGTTTGGAGGATGGCTTGCTTTGTTTTCTCATTTTGTTCCATGAAGGCCCTCATTTTATTGCTCATTTGTTCACTCATGGTGTTGTTGTTCTTCCTAGGGTGTCTCCTATGGTAAGTTTGCATTAACCAATCTTTCATAGGATGGCAGGATTATGCTCCGATACCAATTGTAATGTCCCCTTTCGGGATTTCCCTATCACAAGATTAATGTAGTTAGGGCTGTAACTTACCACTTAAATGCTTCAAACAAGATAAATCTCGGCTTTAGGTCCTGCAATCATGTTGGATAATATTGGAAATGTAATTCGTGTGGTCAGAACATAATAAATGTCTAGTCTATTTAAAATACATAACTATTCCAAGACTATCTAAACTACCAATATTCATAATGCATAGTGGAAGTCTTAGTCATAATAGGACTTGGATGAGAAACATGATAAGTCTTCCTGAAGCTACCCATCTAAGCCCAAGAGCACGAGCGTCTGACCAAGACAACCCACCCCTTAGCCCCAAGCGGCAGGAACGTCTGAACCAAGACAATTCCACCCTTGGGGTGGCCTACTTAATGGATACACTTGTATCTGCTTTCCCTATCCATGTTGTCTTATCCATCCTCCTTGTGATTGAGGATCCTTGAATCCATCGTAACAATCAATCATAGTTTGACTTGATAGGGGAGCCTTGAAAGGGGTGCTTGTAAACTACTCAACCCATCTAAGCCCAAGAGTACAAGCATCCGACCAAGACAACCCACCCCTTGGCCTCAAGCAGCAGGAATGTCCAACCAAGACAATTCCACCCTTGAGGTGGCCTACTTAGCATGGGAGGCCTGTAAACTGCATCCTCCTAACTTGCTTCCCTCAACCTTACACTTGCTTGATCATAGGATAAAGACATATATAAATATACATATATAATCTATTCATTTTTATATTAAGATCATAATTACTTATAAGGCTCAATAATTTTTGTAAGCATCATTATTGTATACTCAATATATATATATATACACATATTTCATATAAATACATATATGTAATCTATTTCCTTAAAAGGAATATAATCTAAGTATTGATTCATTACAGCAATACTATGAAATATGCATATGAGAGAATTCAAAATGTATTCATAAAATAATTACTGTATATTGCCCCTCTAATTCGTACCAGACTGTATTAGATCTATGTATGCCTGCAGATTTATATTAAAACTTATTAACATTCTTGGGTTGCAGATAACTTAATTTCCTTATAGATGATTACTGACTAATATTCAAAAGATATTACTTATTGTTGATGGTTCCACAATTTGCTGATATCCCTGATCTGATTTTCAAAGGATATCTTTTATAAATGATTTGTTGTTTAGAATATATTCTTTTCCCCTTATCGATGTCCAATTGTCTGGGATTCCTCTTCTTTTTATATGCCAATCTCCAAGAGTCATATTTACCTTTTGACTAGGGACGTGTCCCTTATGCAATCGCTGCCCTGTTGGAACCGGTTCATGACTAACAACTATAATTGCTGCATCTCTTAATAAGCCTTTATCGCTGCTTCTTGTCAGGTTTAGGAATCGCTGCTTTTGGTTTCAATAATAATGTTTTCCCTTAATGGTAATCATTGCATTCTTTAATCTGTTCGCTGTGTATAAGGGACTGCTTCATATTTATTATTTGTTTATTTAGCTTATATTTTTTTATTGGTGTATTTAGTTTATTTGTTTATTTGTATATTTATTATTCAGATTATATTAGTTTATTGAATCCTATAGTAATTACCAATATTATATCTATTGTTTTATTTATGATATTTATTTTATAATTATAATACTATCTAGGATAATAATAGCTAAAAGATCATTTATATTTATATTTATAATTATAATATTATCTTGATAATTATAATTATAATAATGATGTTTAAATGGCCATTAATTATATTTATATTTTGGTATTTATTGAATTTTGTTATTTGTATTTCAATATCTCAAATTTAGCATTACAATTTCGGGGACATGACAGTTTCATTCAGTTTTTAGTTACTTTGATGTCTTCTAGTTTGGCTTTGGTGTGTTTACTCTTCTTGCAGTGTTTTGAGAACCTTTTTGGAGTTATATACCAAACTTTCTTGTTGCTGGTTATTGCCTAGCTAACCCACGTTATTGCTCACGCTGGACAAAGGAGTTGCTAACTTTTTGTGGATACTAATCCTATGTATTCTTCATGCTTGGGCACCCCTTTCCCTGAGGTTTCATATTTTTTGGTGGAGAGTTGGATTTTTAGTTGTTGGTCACCCTCCTTGGGGGTCATACAACTTGGCTGTTGGTGCAGTGGATTGTGTGCCAGAGTTTTCAGTGCTTGTTGGTGACGGCCAACTTCCTAGACTTGGATGCCTAGCTCGTAGGGATCATATGCAAGTGGTTTGAGGTGATTCGGATGAGTATTGGAGGAGTAATGAGTGTTTGAGGGTGGCTGGTTGGTGTTCGTGCTCGTTGTCCATTTATATCAGACTATTGTTACAGTTATATCAGACCTGATATAACCTCATATTTTCATGATTTACATTGCCTAATCACTCTCATGTTGCAGGGATAGTTTATTGTTTCATTGGGCAATCATTTTGATATATATTTCTCATGTTTTACAAGTACTGGGCATCATATTTGTTGTACCCAAAATTATTTTTTGGCATTTTGCTTAAATTGAGCTAAATCATGTAAAAATGTCGTCAAAATTATGTTTTAGGTCAAACCAAACCTAAGGTTTTTGTGGGTTCTGGTCAAGGAACCTATAGTTAAAATTTTGAAAAAATGAAAATTAGGGTTTCGTGCCCCTATTTTTAGGGAAACCCCCGAAAATAGGACCTTCCCGGAAATGATTGAAAATGATTTTGATAGGGTTAACCAACTTCACGATCACACTGATCAAGTCAGAATCATCAAAAGACATGTTATACTCTAGTGGGTCTATTCTCGTTTTTCAAAAACAAAGTTAGGAGCTCCGCAACCATTAATGGCAGATTGGCCAATACCAGGTGCTGAAAGCTAAACTTCACAAGTTCCAACAAAGAAGCCATGGCGGAAAAGGTTAAAAAGATGTTGTTCAGCGAAGGAAATTCTCAAAACGAAAAAAGCCAAAATTTGGCTAACTCTAGAAGGTGGATATTTTGCTACCAAGGCAAAAATGAAGTCAACAATTGAAAAGGCGCCCCTCTTGAAGAAAGGCGCCCTTTGATCTCAAAGGGAAAATGCAGTCACCTGACATCTTCAAAGTAGTCATCTTCTTCACGTTCGTGCTGGCTCATCAACGAAACTATCAACAAGATCATTTGATTCAGGGATCATTGGCAAAATGTCAACGAAGTATGGAGAGTTTGCAAGCAATGAACATGTCAAATCAAAGAACTTCATGGCAAAAGCGCCCCTGCTGGCCAGGGGCGCCCCTCATTTCAAGGCATCTGATGAAGCTATCAATAGCTGCTCTATACATGACATCTGTTCAACTCTCTCCTAGCTACGTGATCAATCTGACAGCACATTTACAGGACACACCAAATGATCAGATGCTGACATCAAGCATAAAATGCCAAAGAAGAAGACTGAAAGGACACGCCAAGAAATTGGCTAAGTACAGAAGAAAAGCGACCCTCTTGAAGAAAGGCGCCCTTTCTTTGGAACATGTAGATGCAGCCTGATTGCTCACTGACCTCCACGATGGCCTTCTCAACTTTGATCAATCTCGACAACGAGACTGTCAGCAAAGGAATCTGACAATTGAGTCATTTGATGACAGAGATCAAACCAAGACAGTTTGAAGCATGGAATTATGAGTCAATAAGCCAAAAGCACCCCTGCTGGCCAGGGGCACCCTTGGATTTGAAGGGCATAAACTTGTTGTCAGAAGCTGAGAAGTCAACCATCCTTTCCAAGACTGAGCTGGTTACCCGATGCACCATCAAGCAAGAGTTATTTGACTCATCAATCAACGGGAACGTCAAATCAAAGGACAAAGGGTCTAAAGAGGCCAAAACGAAGAACAGTCAATGAAAATTCACTAAGGCAAAGCCAAAAGCGCCCCTCTTGGAGAAAGGCGCCCTTTTATCTGAAGGCTCAAACTCAGTTTTCTGAGTTAATGACTCCCATGCATATCTCTTTAGTATGGTCTCATCTCGACAACAGATCCGGGAGCAGCTGCCAAAGATCAACATAACAACCAGGAGCGAAGATCAAACAGAGGCAATTCAGCCTAAAAAAATGATGAAAAATGCTCAAACTCAAGGATGGACACCTAGAAAGTCAAAAAGAAATATGTTGACTTGAGTTAAGAAAATTTGGAGGCAAAAAGAGGCCAAACACTCCACAATCAGTGGAAATCAGCTTTTGAACTCCAAATCAAGCCTAAATCATGAGTTGGCACCCATACTTGGTGGATCTCAACTTGAATCATTATATATTCAAGTTAGGCATCCCATTTTCACTTACTCTTTTGCAGGTTGAAGGATAAAATAGCAAATTGCTCCCAAGAACGTATTTTCAAGATCTGGCAGAGGTTTTGAACAGTTCTTCGATATTTTTTTAAGATCAATGGCAATAAAGGTTTTCTTCTCTGAGGTTGATTCCAGAGACAGTTTTTGCAAAAAGGCGGATAATAACTTCCAATCCACCTCTTATCTACTTCCTCTCTTCTGTCTAAAAATTCTTTGCATGTCACAGAAAATAGCAGGCCACCTCAGATCTAGCCAACTGGGTATGATCAGCACAATTTTCCAGTGAAACCCATCTTTTCAAATTTGCTAGAATCAGCAAACTTGCTGCCCCTACTTTTAGGGATCTTTCTAGAAAAGTCTCTAAATAAAAAATCCAAGAAACTGGGTTTGTGCTGCCCCTATTTTTAGGGATCTTTCTAGAAAAGTCTCCAAATAAAAAATCCAAGGAACTGGGTTTGTTCAGCTTTGAAACACGAACAAAACCCATGTGCCAGATTTTTCCCGAAAAAATACTTCTCAGCAGGTGCTATTTTTAAGGGTTTTCGGAAAGTGTCATAACAGGGTCAAGTGCATAGTCTATCTTTAAGTCTTTCAGAATGCAGTACTCCGAGGTGCAATACAAGACCAAGATGGTCTTGTACCATGATTATTTGAAAACGACTGACACGGACTTATGGCAAAAGAATTAGGAGGTCAATTTTGAGGACTTGGAGGGCATGAATCAAATTACATTGCAGAACATAGAAGAATTTGGGTTGTTTCAAGCTGCATCAATCCCTATCACATTACAAAGTGTGGAGCTTGTAACTGCTTGCATTAAGCATTACAACCCTACCACAAGAGAAATCCTATCAATGGATGGGAGAGTGATCTGCAGTTTGAAGCCGAAGGACATCGAAAAATGTTTTGCAATTCCACCATGCCCTACCAGTAAGGTCGTATCTGTGATGGAATGCGGAAAGGCATTCGAGGCTTCAAAGGACAAATGTTCGCTGAAAATGGCCGAATAGTGGTTAAAGGTGAAGAAGGCTAGCTTGCCCAAATTGGTTGGACGAGGAGAATTTAGAGATGAGTACGCAGTGTTAATCACTCTACTCAGCAAAGTCACTGGACAGGAGGAGGGCAATCATTTTCAGCCATGGATGTTCTATATCATTGGTAGAATTATCAGCAAGAAGGAACATTATGACTGGGCCTCTCTAATCAGTGACACACTCCACCAACAATTTACCGGGTTCCTAGAAGCTCATAGTTTCCACATGTGTTCCTACCTAGTATACCTGATTGCCTTCCAAGGCGAATTCAGAATACTAAACACTGTGGGAACCTTAGGTGTGCAAAAGGTCCAAGAATACTTTCCTCGTCTTGAGTTTACTCAAGCGGAAAGACACTTCAAGAAGATAAACGACCTCTTCACCATGCACACCGTGCGAGAGCTAGACCATGAGATACATGTACGTATATCACCTGTAGCCAAGGAGGCAATGGTGGACTAGGCTGATTGGTTCATCCAATTTCCCACCTTCACCTACATACGCGTGTATGGATACAATGGTCACCCCGCCATGATGCCACGCTACCCTTCAGACAAGGTAGTGTTCATGGAATTCCTGAGGCAGTTGGCCAAAGTTCACACTTATCTACGCCAGAAGAAGAAGTCAGCTGCAAACTTTCCCATTCAGATGGGACTGTATAGATGCAAGACGACAACCGATGTCAGGTTGATGAGCCAAGAAATAGTGAGATTTAATCTCAAGTACCTCATTGAGAGGAGGTCATCATACGATCCAAGAGGGCTCTATTCAGCACATCTCGAGCAACGCTCATCACATGAATCTTCCATAGAATATTATCGGGTCAATTGCGACGATGAATTCGAGGTGTGAAGAAGGAACTATAGCAGGTTCAAGCTCTCACAAATTGTTGACTTTATGTCAGAAGACATTGAGGGCTTATCTGAGGATGAGGAAGAAGTCATTCTTCCCTCCTTCATGGATCAGGTGGATTCACAACCACTCGGCAAAGTGGATTGGTATGCAAAAGAGAGCATGTCTATAGAGGAAAGAATAGGTAGAGTAGTCAGACGCAGTCGACTCTACCTTGACAGCAAGAGGACAAGGAAGGTAGTACTTCCCCGAACAGAGCCGCCAATGGTTCAATCTACACTACCTTCCATGTCCAGGAAGAAAGCCAGACAAAAGAAGATGAGCATCCTTCCCGAAGGAATGCGGATGTCAGGAAACACATGGGGAAGAAAAGGGATTGCTGGTACAAATCAGCAAGAGGTACAGGTGGAGACAACCACCAATTTACCTGAGATAGTTGAGACAACTACTGTCGAGCCGGAGCTAGTGATTGAGATAGTCACAGCAGAGATGGAACCCATTGTGGAAGCAGTTGCAGCAGAAACGGTGCCTGTAATAGAAACAGAGCCGCCCACTTCACCACCATCACAACGGTCACAAAGTCCCATCGACTTGGACTCGCCACCACGAGACATCGCCACGACACAGTCTCATTCATCCAACATTCAGGGGCCTAACGCTCCTCCTTCCAATGAAACTAGTCGGGATTCTATCTGGCTTGAGAGTTCTCTTGGAAGTAAGAGGGAAAGGTCATCCTATCAGCTCGACTTCACAAAATTCGACCATGTCCCTCAAGACATGCCGACAAAGAAGTTGAAGAAGAAAACACATGTAGGAAGGAATGCGGACAACGAGGTCATCATAGAGACTGCTGCCCCACCTGAAGACAGAGATATACATAATGTGAGGGTTGAAGATTTCATGCTATCAAAGGTGAACCTTGGAAAGACCACTCGTCAGGTGGAGGCAGACCTTCTCGGAATTGCCTCAGTGAGCACCCAAGAGAGGATGACAAAGGATGGACAGGACAAAGTAGTCGTAAAGGCCGAAAATCGGAAATTGAGGATGTATATTTCAAGCTTAATACACGACACTCCCAGCTCCTTGGCTTTACCTCAAGAGTTGCTAGATCTCCCTGTAGAGCAAAACCATCATCAATTGATCACATATGGAAAACACTTGATAAATCAAGTGGATGAGTTTGTTATCAGAGGATGATGTGTATTGACGGAGGCATACCAATTGAGAGATAGAGCACATGGACTCCGCGCAGAGATCCAACAATCAGACTTGAGGACAGCAGAAAGGAGCCAGGAGATGAAGCGACAGTTGTTGATTTACAACTGGCATATCAATCAATTACCACCACAGAAAACAAACGCCATCTTTTCGATTGGAAGGAACAACTAGCATAGAAGGTGAAAGCCTACGATGCCAATTTTGTGGAGCTAATTGACTACAGGCATATTGTCGTAGATATTATCAACTTCACAAGAACGTTGGTAATATCCTTCCCTCACATAGGATATCGGCATGAGGGAGGAGAATACATTAAGCTAGGAATAGTGCAGAAACAATTTCGAGATGTCATCCATAGCACTTTCCTTGATGATCCCAATGGTTGCAAGTTAGCCAAAATTGCAGCCATGGCTATCAAGTTGGATGAAGCAGCTGCCAAATGCTTAGACTATCAACAGCAACTTGTAACAGGTGAAGAGATGCTGAGACGTCACGCCGTCATCTTGAGAAGCATTAATTTCCCAGGGGCTGAAGAGGTCAACGACTGGATAGAGACACTATTGACCAGTGGTGAAGATGTAAAGCACCTCAAGAAGGACATCCTACCCTCCAAAGTAGCAATAACTATGACTGAAGTCAACTTGATGCCCCTTTCCAAGTTGACTCTAGATCTCCACAAATCATGCATGTCAGATCCCACTAATCAAGGATGTCTAATTGACTCCCACGATTTGTGGATCTCAGATCTCCTTTAAAGGTGGATGTCTATTTTGGAGACACATTTGTAATTTAAGTTCACTTTTAGTTAGATGTCAATCAACTGAAGTAGAATTCCAATTTGACTTTTGTTTAGTTTTAGTTAACTGAAGTAGATTTCCAGTTAACTTCTTGTTCACCTACTTTTAGACATAGGAATAAATCTTGTTGATTGGCACGAACTGATTGTTAACTCAAGGAGACTTTAGGGTTGCCTACTCCTTTGAGTTTCCATAAATAAGAGCCTTGGGCTCATTGTTTGTTTAACCTTTATTTACAACGCAAAATTGTTGCGCCATTATTGCCAGAGTTTGCTTGTTTGTACCTGTTCACTCTTGGATGAGAGTTTGTTGGTTGATTGTAATTGTGCATGATTTCGTGCCTTTCTTGTCGCAACCTTTGTAATTCTTTGGTGAAAATTGAAGAAGAAAGTTAGATGATGTATGCATATTTGATCTAAGTTTTGAGTTGATCCAACGTCTTTGTTCTCAATAGTTTATTGTTTCAATCTCCTCCTCGGACAAGGGTTCCTCCTCTTTGGATATTTTGTTATTAATTGCTATCGTTTGATGTTGCTTAAAGATCCAGATTTCAGCCTACACTTCGGACAAGGGTTCCTCCTCCTTAGAAATCCTGATATCCATATCTTTGTACCTTGTTGTTTCCAGTAAGCTGTTTCCAAGCCTATACCTCAGATAGGGGTTCCTCCTCCTTGGCAAGTCTTTGATCCAGCCTACCGTAAAGAGTGTTCACTTGCATAAAACCTTATCCCAAGCATATATCTGAGAGTTCAGAGCCTCGGCCATATTCTACGGAGACGGAGGATTCAAGTGATCCAACCCATCCATTTCACTCCTATGCCCTCATGCTTTGTTTATCTTGAAGAGGTAGGATAGTTTAGAAGCTAGTTTAGTCGTAGTTAAGATCTACGGAAACCAGAGAAAAGTTTAGCTACGGCGCATTGTATTTATGCACCCTTGTGTCCTGCCACTGAGTAAAAATGATAGGAACCTTAGTACCCTTTTTTACGTAGAACATCAGCAAAGAGAGATCTTCCTCTCTATAATTTGAAGAGCAGTACTATAACACTTGCAATAGCTGTCTGTTTCCAATAAGCACTCCATAGGTGCTAATTGAAACGCCAACAATATTGTAACACTGATTTGGTAGTACCAAGAAGCTCTTTGCTTTCATGTTATTTGGTTACTTACCTCACTGCATAAGTGGTTGCTCCCACTGAAAAGTGGTTGAGCCTTTGCTTATTATACTTCACTCCTGCTGAATAAGTGGTCGAGTTTTCCTTATTTCATTTCTTGTAGCCTACTGAAAAGTGGAAGTGGCTAGCTTTGCCGCCAATAGCTTTACTTGTTTACTTTCTAGCATTGTTATTGCTACTTACCCCACTGAAGAAGTGGTAACTTAGCCAAGTTGTTAAATGTAACCCAACCATTATATGCTCTCACCTTACCCACACTGGGATTTGGGTGATCAGAAAGTGGAAGGTGTTCTTTCAATTAGCTTTATCACTTTCAGTATTTGCATAGATTCCCTTACACTGTATGCTCTCACCTTGCCCACTCCGGGATCTAGGTGATTAGAAAGTGAAGGGTTGCTTTCCAGTATATCTATCATTGCATTTTGGACTCACGCTAATGAGTGCAAATTGTGAAGTTTTTGGGAAAAATAAGGGTGGGATTTTACAACTACCTTTATACTATTGCCATGATATATTTAGTGTTGTTAATATTATTTTGTCATGTTATAATGTTGTCAAGATATATTCAACAGTCTTTTTTATAATGTTATGAACGATTTTTTTAAAAACATATTAAAAAATTGCTTTGCTATAGGGGATTCCTAGCTGTCACCAAGACAGTCGAGGGACATTTGAGACATCCCTAGCCATCTCAGGCATGGCCAAGCATCCCCTGATTTTTTTTGTCATCCCCTAAAATGGGGACATGTTTTCAAAATTTGCATATTGGGGGGGACAGCCAAGGGACGTCCCCTGGCATCCCACCATCCCCAAAACACCTAAGGGGATAGGGACAAGGGTTTGGGGGGTGGGGACATGTCCCTATATATA
Source organism: Sequoiadendron giganteum (assembly GCA_007115665.2). NCBI lineage: Eukaryota > Viridiplantae > Streptophyta > Pinopsida > Cupressales > Cupressaceae > Sequoiadendron > Sequoiadendron giganteum. The sequence continues at coordinate 119,361,434 of VCHN02000014.1, forward strand.
TATATGGCTGAATGGAAGGCATTTGCAGACCTAATATGGGTAATTTATGGGGGTTTGTTGTTGATGTTGCATGCATTATTACTAATCACATTGGCTGGCATAAATAAAAATCAGATTGGGGATTCTAGCAACTCATTATTTAATTCTACTTTCGTATTTGGTTAATTTCAATGTACAAGGGTTTCATATATAAACATTGGTGAATGATAGTATCATTGTCCATAAGAAATCGGTCGTAACTCAGCAGTCATATTTGATATATTTGACACATACAATTCAGATCTGTTGTTTATGTTGCATTTGAGGATGTATAGTAGCATTATGAGGGGTTGAATTTGTTATTTGGAAGTGGAAGATTGATTTACAATGGTTTGCAATATTGCATTATTGCTAATCAGCTAGAATTTAACATTTACATTAATCATTTGATAAATCATACATTTCCTAGAGTTGTCCGATCGGGGACTTTACAATTAAAGAGCATTTAGGAACAGCAGATTAATCCATGTTGGTAAACTAAATATTGATATGATGAAGCTAATTATAGATCAGTGGGAGTACTTTTTGTCAGCTTTTTCTTCTTCATCAGCTTCCTCATTGGTTACTAAAGGAAATATTTTGATGCCACAAGAATCACTCATCAAGGCCCACTAGCATAGACCATTCTCCGAGATATAATGTTCGACAGGGATATGGTGATAACTTCACAGATCTTGCATTTGAGGATGAGGATGTCTAGTTACTTTTACTGTCCTACTTGTTAAGATATACTTTGTATGATTGTATCTCGTTTACTAGTTTTGTATCTTTGTACTCAATGTACTTCCTTTGCTTTTCATTTTTCTTTTTAACATAGTTTCATTATTCTGAGAGGTACTTCCTTATGCTGACACTCTTGTCCATGTACTTCAGTCCTGTTAACGGGCTTTTGTAACTTTGGTTCTAATTTTCAATTTCTGCCTTCTCCATAGAGATCACCCATCATAAATCTACTTCTTATGGTAAATCATACATTCAATTTGTTTGGTTGGTGCAATCTGTTGTATTATAACCTGTTTTATCTCTGTATATAGTGTCCCAGTCATGTTAAGGGATATACAACATGCCCATTTTTTTCAGTTTATTATCTTCAATTCAAATAAAAAAGTTTCATTTTCCTACCAAAGCAAGGAGTCGAGACATTTGTTGGTAATAAGTCCTCTAACATTAGTATTTATCCATCAGTTGACATCTCTAAATCATCTAACACCATGGTTTTACCAGATTGGTCCCCCAGATGGTATATTGCAGTAGAACAGCGGGAAGGAAAAGGCAAATTCCGGAGCATGCTAATCTGGATTACCAGGCAATTCAAGCAGCAGCTTCCTTGAGCCAAACTCATCAAAATGGAAAATGAAATGAAAGGTGCTTTTAAGGTTCGTTACACCTTATGCCCTGTACACCTAAATGCGCAAAAACTGCACAGTAGATTACAGCATAGGACACCGCTCTGTGCACCTGATTATGCTTAGACTAAGTAGGACAGATACCCTCCCCCCTGGGGCTTTGAACTATTGGAACTCATAACTTCGAGCCTGTCGATATTTTGTTAACCAAAAGAGAAAGCGAACTGGGCAATCAAAGTTATTAGTCAAACAGTACTAGATGAAGTAGTCCCCAATACTTACAGTTCTTCAAGGTACGTGAGATTGGCAAACTCGGGGGGAACCACTCCAGAGAGGTTCTGCCTCTTGAGAAGTCTGCGATCAAGTACCTCAATGAACAAAAGTTAAAACCATAAAAACATCCTAACAGTCCAACGAAAACAGAAACTTTATCAACATACATATGGGTAATATGGCAAAAGCTTTCTCCGCCCAAGGTGCAGTTGCAGGACACGAGGTTTTCAGTATTTTTATCCCGGCTCTTAATCCAGCTTCCATTCTCACTGCAAGGATCTTCACTGAAGTTCCACTTTTTATATTGCAACTTCTTTGCGATAATTTCCAGTGCTTTAACTGTTCAAAAGGCAAGAAAACATAAGAGCTTGAGAACAAAAAAGAAGAAAAGAGAGTTCTTTTAATACCCAATTGGTGATAAAGAAAGCACTGAGTGGATTAAGGAGAATTCAGTCACCTTCTTGCGGGTCTGTCTTATTAGCAGCAGAATCTCCTGGCTGCAAAATGTATGTAAGACCTATACATGTATAAAGCAAGAGCTTAAGGTCTACATGAAAAATGTTGGCCATTGCAGGAGAAAAAAATCACAGTGCTGACTGGTTTGTGCTCTTTCTATTCTGAGATGGTATGAACCTTGATTGCAATGACAATAATAACAATAGAAAAATGAATGCTCCATGAAGACAAGTTGGTGATGATGTAAGCAGAGAAAAATCAAGGAATCTTCTGGGCATGGATTATTTCAGCTGAGATATTCAAACTGTACTAAAATAAATAAATCTATTCAATTTGATTTGCCATCTGTTTGGATAAAGGCTGAATGAGGCTTCCCAACCAGGACAAAATACACGGGCTTAAAGTCTTTGTGACCAGCAAATGTTAGTCATACCTGTTAGGCTGAAGGAGTTCCTTTTATGAAAAAGGTTCATTAAATTATTAGTTTTTTCTTATGGCAGTAATTTTTTTTTAATTAAGAGGACTCAAGTTTAATTCAGCGATCTGGAGCTTAGTTCTTTATAGGACAAGCTTTCTTATAATCTTATAAATGATGAGCATGAGTATTGGATCCTCATCTACACCACGGACAAATGAAGAGGTTAACCCATAATCGGAATTACCTATAGCGACAGTCAAGATTGAGACTAACTCTAAGGGACTGCTCATGACAGTAATATCAATACTATCTAATGGATAATCAATTATTATATAAAATTTTAAAAATTGAACAATAGTTTTATATTTTATGATTAATTTTTATTTAATATTTTTGAAATTATTATCTATTTATTTATTATTAATCTATGTTGAGAATAATTAGTACACAAATAAAATTATTATTTAAATTTTATTATTTTTTCAATACATTAAATTCTCTTAATAAAATTTCAACTATATCAATAATGTACATCTTATTCAAAAATTAATTCAAGATTCAAATGTCAACTCAATTAATATTTGGTTGTTGATCAAATGACATTGAATACTATAATAGCCATCATAATTATAAAGTTAGTTATGCCTTCAATGAACTATTTTAATTGTTGACTTTTAAATTATTATTTTAAAAAATATATTTGCACTAAATATAATTAATTATATTTTTACAAAATTTGCTTCAAACTTGAAATAGAAATAGTGTGTTATTATCTAATATCATTTTATTACTACTAAGAATTTAATAGTTTTGCAAAATTTGCTTCATATTTATTGAAATAGTGTGTTACTATCTAATATCATTTTATTTCTTTCATGTAAAAAAAATTGACTAGCAAGAATTTAAATCATCCATCATTAATGACTAAAAATAGTGCACTATTGGGGTAGTGAGCCAATTGAGCATCCTATTCCAGGCAAGAGGTCACAAGGTCTAGTCTCCCCACCATCCCCATGGCACCGAAGGGCATGTCGCGCCAACGTCACCGATCACGTGAAAAAAGTTAAAAGTTTACTAGATGCGTTGGAATTTATAGGGGGGCAGGTACCCGATTCAATTCTTGCAATCTAAAAAAAAATAGTGCACTATTTATACAATCTACTAGCCACTAACCTTCACTCTAACTACAATTCCAACTATCAAATCACTTGTATGAACCAAATACAATATAATCAAGTATAAGTTAAGTTCACAACTTCATATATTCTATCAATTCTATTGTCATGCTCATCAAAAACAATTACTATTTCATAATTTTTTATCTCCATTAAATACACAAACTAATCAATAATAAAAATCAAATGCAATACATTTCTTATTAAATACAAGATTGTTATTTGTTCAAGATATTATAATATGCTATAATATTAATATTTAAGTATATATTTTTTAATTAAATTTATTCATTTACATTTTTTAAATAAATTTATTAACTCATTTCTTACAAAATATTATTTAATTTAAATTTAATTAAAAAATAATATAGAAAATATAAATTAAAAAATGTGATTAAAAAATTAAACACAAATTCAAATTATGAAAATAAACGTAAATTACCAATTTCAACTAAAAAATTATACAATAAATTCCTACTCTCATAAAAATTATAAATCAATGAATTTAATTTAAAAACTAAAATCAATGAGCTTTTCAAAAACTGCACAATTAAAGATTAGTATAAATATCAGAATTTTACACTAAAAAAAACCATTCTGTTTACTGTGAGAGCTCTAATTAGAACAGCCCTTATGACATCTCCTTATGCCCGCGACCATAAAATCACCCTATCAAAGACGCCAAGTCTGTGGACACCATAAACCCATTTGACTTGGTCGCAGGTCTGCCGACGATTCAGGTCTCGTCAACGGCATGGTGGATCGTGACCACATTCACTTTTTTGATACTCTCGACTTTACAGCCAAACACGTCGCTCTTCTGATGGACAACCACTCATTCTTCTAGAAGACGCGCTAATCTCAATTACTCGTCTTTGTCTCTTCTCTTTAACTCCACCAGTTCTAGGAAAGTAGTGCAAGTTGCGGTGAGCCCAGAGAGTAATAGACGTGGGTCCCGCCTGTTTTAGAGAGAAGAACGAGAAACTTATGTCTCATGTAAGATTTGATAGCATGGTGGTTTCAGAAGAGGATTTAAAACGTTAGGAGAGATATCATGGAAGGCCACGCCCAATTTGGATTTGTTCAGACAGGGAAGGCCATGCCCAGTTTGGATGTGTTGAGCTTCGGCATTCCGGCGGTCACGGTCGAATGGGTGTGCGATCTCTACACTAAAGACAGGTTGTTGGATGCACCTGATCTCGAAGAAGAAGAAAGAAAAACTTTTAACTTTCACGAGGCTATTTAGGACAGTCAGGTTTTGTCTTTCTTGATTTCAGTATTTCATTATTTTTCCTATCAAAGTGATGATGAGCTCCCTTAACTTCTCGATAGCAAGGGAAAGGGTCCGGTGGTGATGAGGGCGATGTGCGAAGGGTTTACGTGAGTAGAAGACACGTCGATCAAAAACAATTGCACGGTGTAGAGGGTCAATCTGGCAACCTTGAAAAATCAAATTGGAAGAGAATTTCGCATGTTTTCCAACTCACACCGAGCAGTTTCTAAAAATGACTTTTTACGAGGCATCGATTATTGATGAATGCGTGGTACTTGCTTGTATGTTTTCTGCCACGCCAGTCCCAACGAACTTAATGCGCATTTACTCTGCATTAACTTCTCCCCTTCCCTCCGTTGTTGGTTTTTTAGCGGATTGGCATGCTTTTCACAAACTAGGATATCATCCTCATCCTCTGCAACACCATTCAAAGTTGGTATCTGCACATAACGTTGTCCATTAAGGGACCAATGGTGGTGCACTTCACGATCAACTACGAAGATGTTGGGAGCGAGTAATGGTGATTTTTTTTCATTTCTCTATTGTTTATGAACACTTCCAAATCATAAGGAAAATAGTAAATTTCCACCATGATAGGGGAGGTTGTCTTCCAACCTAACAATGGCTATGAACCTCTTGTATGTGCTTTTAAATTAGTTTCCAAATGTTTTTTACAGTATTGAAAATCTTATTTTATTTTAGAGATACTTCATGCAGCTATATTGTGGTTGATTGTGTGTGTGTGTATACACACACCCGGCCAAAATATATATTGATATATTTACAATATCTTTAAACATTGTATATATCTATGACATTTTGCTTGTCTATCTCTACAATCCTAATGTATACTAAGAGTATTTGAGGGTGTAATATACTCAATTGTTAAGGGTTTCTTGCAACTATCTTTTGATCAACTATGTGTGTATATATACACATAGTCAACCAAAAGATATATTGATATATCTACAATACCTATAAACAATGTATATATCTCATACACATATGTCTATTTCTGCAAACACCATCTATATATATAGCATTTGAGGGAATCATTTACTCAACTATTAAGGGTTTCATGCACCTATCATCTTGCCGAGTGTGTGTGTACATATATACATACCATTTATGGGTTTCATATAGTGGACTGTTAAGGGTTTCATGCACCTATGGTTTCGCTGACTTTGTGTCCTCTATTGTCATGAACCCCTCGCACACATTACCTGCAACACCACCATCCTCCCTACCCTTTCGATACTACATTCTACATACATACATACATATTCCAATGTATATGTATGTATGTATGTATGTATGCCATGCATGATAGATGCATATGTTTGTATGTATATATGCATGCATACATATATATGTTTGTATGCATGCATACATGGATATGTTTGTATGTATATGCATATGTATGTATGCATATGCATATCTATGTATGTATATGCATATACACATCCCGATTTAAGGGTTATATATAACTTTGAACAACAGTATGATATAATTTTTTATAACCCTTTTTGAAACTAATATACCTGTAAAAGCTTATATATAAATTGAAATAACATTTTCATGCATGTAAGAGTCATTATAATTGAAGAACAAACAAACCATACATCTAATTCATTTCATTGTAAATCAATAAAGCTATAAGTCAAATGAAACAAGCAATGCATCTTATAGTATCATATCCCCGATTCAAATGTTCATATTGCAACTTCCAAAGTATGTATATTTCAAAGTTGTTCTAAGATTACAATTGTATAAATTGTTCAGTGTATGTTTATTATTCATACGTATCATGATTTTCTTCATAAATATTTGCATACATACATATCATTCCACCTATCACCCTTAGTTTATAGTTGTTTTAAGAATGTTAAAATAACCATGCCATTTGCATACACATAATCGACCAAAAGATAGGTGCATGAAACCCTTAGCAATCGAGTATATGATACCCTCAAATGCTATATACACACACACACACACATTGCAAAGAAATATATATATATATGGTGGAGATATATAAATTGTTGTTTCATATAGTTTTGTTCATTTACATTTAAATGAATCAAATGTATGGTTTAATTGTTCAATTACAATGAATTTTACATGTATGGTAATGTCGTTTTCATTTATATCATAATGTTATTTCAAGTTATATATAAATATCATAATGTTGTTTCAGAAAGGGTTCTAAATATTTGTAATAAAAATGTTGTTTCAAGTTATAAATAACCCCTTAACTGATTATATATATATGGTTGTAAGAGTTAGAATTGAGGATATGATACCATAACATGCATTGCTTGTTTTATTTGACATATAGCCTTGTTCATTTACATTGAAGTGAATTAGATGTACAATTTGTTTGTTCTTCAATTATAGTTACTTTTACATGTTTGGAAATATTGTTTCAATTTATATATAATCTTTTATAGCTATATTAGTTTCAAAAAAAGTTATAAATATTTATATCATAATGTTGTTTCAAGTTATATATAACCCCTAAAGCGAGATATATAATGTTATACTATCATATCCCTAAATCTAACTATTACCATCCCTTTTACATTCACATTAAGGAGATATTTAAGGGTTGTATTTCATATATATATATATATATATATATATATATATATATATATATATATATATATATATATATATATATATATATATATATATATATATATTATGATCAATTAAGGGTTCTATGCCATGCATAACGGGATATATCCTTAACTTGAATGTATAGGATTATATATATATGCATGACATACAACCCTTGATTGATAATGGAATTTTTATATATATTATGATCAGTTAAGGGTCGTATGCCATGCACAATGGGATATATCCTTAACTTGAACATATATGATTAAATATGCTAAGAGTTAGTATTGTGCAAAAGATAGTATAACGTGCATTGTTTGTTTCTTTTTATATGTTTATAAGAAGCATTCATTGTTGATAACATAAACTCGGCTATGTTAAGGTGGTTTTCCGTTTAGGGAAACAACAAAGATGAACATATTAGTATTGTGAAATTTTACATTAGTTAGACACATTACATATCACTTGTTCAGGTTCTTGAACTATGTAAATGGAACACCTTCAAAACATTAACAAAAAAAAACTATTTGCAATCTAACATTCCGATTATGAAATGAAAATTGGAAAAGAGAATTCAAATGATGGGAAGTTGTCTATTGATGTGTCGTCGGTCTCTGAATCTTTCCTAGCCAATTGCTCATCCATGTTTGTGGCCTCTAAAACTATAGGACTTTAGACTTCAAATTTATAGTTTTCAATCCATGGCCAATAGCAGACATCTCCTTACACCATTCAAAAACCTTTTCCTCTTAATCTTCATTAAAGACTATTGGGGGCCCTTTCCTCTTTGTAGAAGTAACACATGTCAACCAATTTATCGATGTGGTTTTTGGAAGATTCCGCTTCATTTTTTTCCCCCCTTATTTAAATTCCATTGTCTTCAACATCTCTCATGGCATATTTTGTGTCAGTTGTATACCAGTCTCGTTGCATTAAAACCTTCTGTGTAATAGTTGCATTCACTTGGAATACAGGGTCAATTGGTTGTGGAATAGGAATAACTTCATCCTCTTCACTTTGTGGCAACCTCACACCTCTCTTGTGTGGAGGCAATTTTGTTCGAGCTCTTTTTACAACTCACCTAGTTCTGTCTTACACTTTATTCTTCATGTGCATTGAGTCAAGTGTAAGAAGCAATTCGGCAGACATGGACACATACATATATTCAAAGTAAAGGAGATGGTCTGATGGTGGTGAGTGTTATGTTGTGTGAGGGGTCCACATCAACAAAGGACACGTTGGCCAAAAACTTGAATTGCATACAACCCTTAACTAATCATATCCCCAATTCTAACTCTTACAACTCTTAGTTGATCATGGAATATATCTATAATCAATTAAGGGGTTATATATAACTTGAAACAACACTACAATACAAATATTTATATCCCTTTCTGAAACAACATTATGATATTTATATATAACTTGAAACAACATTATGATACAAATATAAATATAACCCTTTCTAAAACAACATTATGATATTTATATATAACTTGAAACAACAGTATGATACAAATATTTATAACTTTTTTTAAAACAATATCATGATATAAATTGAAACAACAGTAGCATACATGTAAAAATCACTATAATTGAAGAACAAACAAACCATACATCTAATTCATTTAAATGTAAATGAAGAAGGCTATATGAAACATCGATTTATATATCTCTGCCATACATATATATTACAAATATATTATAGTTCGGTAGATATATATCTACTAAGTTGTAATATATACATATACATATATATTACAGATATATTAAAGCTCGGTAGAAATATATTACAGATATATTACAGCTTGATAAATATATATCTACCGAGCTATAATGTATATGTATATGTATATGTATATGTATATGTATATGTATATGTATATGTATATGTATATATATATATATATATATATATATATATATATATATATATATATATATATATTTATTGTAGTGCCCCTCCATTCTTACCGTGGATGTGCAAGTAGTTTGGTGTTGGAACTTGGAGATGAAAGTAAAATAATAAGAATATTTAAAGGTATGTTCTCATGATGTTAAGCAGTTGATGTTGTATATTATGAATTTATGGACATATTGATGTGATGGGAGTTCTTTGGTTACCTTTAGGGTTTCCACTTGATTCTAACATATTATTATGGTGTTGACATGTCATTATGATTTTGATTATGACTATTTTTATTGTCATGAAGATGTACTGACTCGTGTTCAAGGGTTGTGATTGCAGATGGGACATGAGCTCTTGTTAGTGCTTTAGTGAGTATGATGTATATTGTCATGTTATTCTCGCTATGAAAAGATATATTTGGATAGTTAGGTGATGCAATAGTATGTTGTTAGGTTAGGGGGAAAGGGTGGCATCGTACCATTGGATGTATGGGGGACATACGTGAATGAGATGTGATTGCTAAAGTTTCTTTTCTAGTGCATCAGCTATTATGCACATGTGGTCTAACTCTATGTTTTAGTGAATAGGTACTAGGCTACATCTCCACCTGAATTAGCAAGTCTGAGCATGCCTTGAACCCAATGGATCAGTTGATCAGGACATAACACTTGGTCCCCTACCCTATCCATCATCCTCGAAGAGGATAAGTATCTGGTTTGGCACCTTGTCAGTATGTCAATTTGGTTAGTCAAGGTTGCTTGAGGTTTGTATTTTGACCCTAGATAGTGGTCAGGTTACTAATGGGCATTTGGTTTGTTTAATTTTAATTTTCTGATCAGATGTATTTGGTTATCGTATGCATTAAAATAAATTGTTAAATACCTTTATTAAATAAATATAAATATATATATAAACAAATATATATTCATAGTTAATAATAAAATAAACTTATAATGTAATGTTAAAATTAATAAACAATAATAATAAGATAAATAAATAAAATATTATAAAGTTGGAGTATATGATTAATTATAATATGTTGGTAAATGGTTTTACCGTTTGTGGGAACTAGGTTTACCCAAATTATAATTTATAAATAAAATATTTTTAATCAATTCAAAATTTAACTATTGTGTGTCGGCAAGGTAATTTAATAAATCAAAAAAAAAAGCTAACTATAATTGGATATAAAGTTGGTTGGGAAATTCACGTACAACTGTTGTGGGCTTCCGGAAAAATATTTTGGGGGTTCTTTGGGGAGGGAGAAAATTGGCCTATTAAAATTCATTGTGGAACATGTTGGAGAATTGGGGGGTTTTTGGAATGTTTGAATGCGAAATCAGAGAAGTTGAAATTATTGTGAAAGTTGGGCTCGACATCCAATCTGTACTACCAAGTGTTGGATCCAGGTTGGATTTGATCCTCTGTTTTGCTTTTCAAGTGTATGTTCAATGCATTTGATTGAACTTCCCTCTGTAGACACTGAAAATTGGTATAGGCCTGCAAATACCACTTTCGACATAATTTTCTAATGTCCATGGTCATGATTAAATAATGTTAATTATTTAATTATTTCCTATATACATCTTTCTTCTATTAATTAAATAACCTTTTAATTATTTGATTAATTCATTATGACCAGGTTATTCAACTCTAATTAATTAAATAAATCTTATTTATTTAATTACGTCACTAATTAATTAATTTTCTTTCTGAATTAAATAATTTATTATTTAATTTACATCTTATCATATTTCGGCTATAATTAAATATTCTTTTCGAATTATTTAATTATTCAATTAACCTTTTCGACAGTCAATTAAATAAATTATTATTTATTTATTTAATTAAATCATTTCAATTTTGAATGTTGAATTAAATTAACATTTAATTCATAATTATTATTTTTTGTCACATTCTTCTATCGTCCAGTTAACTAATTATTCACTCACTATCTGACTCGAGATCTATTTAAATCAGTCAGTTATCTCCGGATTCGATATCTGATCATTTCTGCGAAGAGGACTCTCTGTCACAACCAGTCAATTAACTAGTTCTAACTCATCTGCATGAACATATTTATTAATTAATTCATATGTGCATTTGAATAGATCATTCTCCAAGTTCTAACTTTATCATTTTCATTTTCATTCTAATTCTAATTCTTCTATTTTCAAAGACTTTCAACTGAAGATTAAATCATTTATTTAATCTTAATGTCTATTCTTAAATATTTTTGAACAATCTTAACACCAGGTTAAATTATTATTCTAATTTAATCTTTATCCTTCAGAATTTCCCAACTTACATTCTGACTAACACAAATCTCAATCGTATGACATTCAATAATATCAATCGTTGATCTCTCTTTCGAATTTGAGCCGATCGTTTGAAAACCAACTTTCTATAAATTGGCTGACTTTTGTCAATATTCCTCCTCCTGAAATCAATACACTTTTTGGAAGAACTTAATCTTCAATTTTTTGCTTAAACATATGTCAGGGCTATGCTTGCTTACATACAAAAAATCTGAGGGCAAGAATACCAACACGGAAAAATGGAGGACAATCAAGATAATTTGAGGAAATGGATTGATATTCGGTGAGACTCTTCTATGTTTTACGTTAATTCTTTTTAATTCATTTGATTCATTCTTTATTGTTTGATTTAGATTTATGCATGTTTAGATTAGATTTAACCATCTTACTGTGCAACGCTATTTTATCTAAGTTACATTTGGTGAACCCGATGTGAACTACTAACCCTCTTGATTGGCATTCTTTGTTTGGAAGTTTTTGGTGTTTTTCGTCTTGAAGGGTGTAGGTACTTTTGAAGAATCTTTCAAATCACACTTTTGGGAGCCTTTTGAGGTCAAATAGATAGCATGGTTGCATCTGGAAGGGTTGAGAGATTAATTTTCATATATAATACTACATATTTTTGTTAAGGGTAGCATTTTTTACAAGAAAAACATGATTTTTTGCGGTTGCAAGCTGAAGTGACACATTTACAAGCCAAAATGATGCATTTGTGGCTTCTTTGATGCATATGAGTTTGTGTGACGCATTTGTGGCTTTATGTGATGCATCTGACTTTCTATGACGCATCTGACATTCTGTGACGCATCTCTAGCTTCCTGCGACGCTTTTGACTGGTAAAAAAAATAATTTTCTGATTTTCAAAATTCTTAATTTATGCATCTGACTTCCTGTGATGCATCTGTCTTTGTGAGACGCATTTTTGGCTTCCTACGACGCATTTGACTAATAAATATTTTTTTGAATTTTCGTCTTTTGGTTTTTAATTTTTAGCTTTTCACAACTAATTTTGTGTTTTCAGCGTGTGTTTTAGGGGAGTTAACATAGTTTTTGCAAGACGTGGCGAAGAAGAAATAAATTTGAAACTCTTTTCTACAGGATGAGTGACAAAGATAATTTATAAACTACTGGCAATTTGTATGCAGAACCAGTGTTGAAGATTATTATTTGAAACAGACTGTTTGGTAGTTAGAAAATTGTCATTTGGCTTAAAATTAACCAATGTTCTTCGTGTTTGTTTATGTTTAGTTTAGAACTCTGATTCAGTACATCAAAGTATCCTCTCCCCTTGAGCATTCGTGTGATCCTAGGTGTAAGAGAACCGGTTACTAACTCTAGAAAATTTGGGCTTGTGTTGGTGGTTAAGAGTAACCAATGCGACTCAAAACCAGTGACGGGCTTTATCATCTAGCCACTCCCAACCGGTATACAAATTTTAATACTCGAGGAAAGCTTAGTATTATGAGGATCCCAATGGACAAGCATTTGATTCCCCAGTACCCTTGTGGTGCGTCAAAACCTGAAGAGTCTAACCTTTGCATATTGGGATGATATTGCCTCTCGCATGGCTCTTCTAAACAGGTGCCCAAATTAAAAAGCCAACTTCTTGTAGTTTTCCAAAATCTTATCTATTTACTGGTGCAGTAGGTCGGACATGTGAAGCCATCTCAAATTCTTACGGTTCATGTGTAGAGATGAAATGTATGCCATGGCAGTTTCATGGGTACAGTAGCTTGGCTACCCTGTATAAGTGAGTGTCCTGGAGGGGAGCCAGTGGGGTCAAGCTACTAGTCATCTGCCTTGAATATGCATAGTCGGAGAAATTCAATCGAGAACTCAGTAAATATTGTCCAACACAGCCTAGGATTGTACATGTCTTCTAGTTTTAACAGATTCATACACATCAAAACTGAAAACACTTTGTCTTCAGGGATTGTATTCTTTATTTTCCAAAACGTGGTCACAAAACAGAGTCAGTTCAAATTATCATTCACCAGAAAATTGCAACTGAAAACTGAGTCACAACTGTCAAATTGCAAATCGCATGTGTCTGTCAACAAAGTTAGTTTTAACAGTGTTTAGTTTATGAGTCGCATCTGATAATTGAGTCACATTTGATTAGTGAGTTGCATCTAATTTAGTGAGTCATATATATTATAAGTTAAACCGCATCTGTTTGAGTCACAATTGTCTGTCAACGACCAAGACTAGTTTAAATTAGAGAGTCACATCTGTAATCTGAAACGTATTTGTCAATTTCTGAACCGCATCTGTAAAACTGAGTCGCATCTATTAACAGTTAAGTTGCATTTGTTAGTGTAAGCCGCATCTTCCTATCAGCAAACCGAGACTAGTTTTCACCAGAGAATTGCATTTGCAAGCTGCAATGCATCTGTCCATTTTTGCGACGCATCTGAAACCTGAACTGCATCTGCTTGTCAACAAAAATTCTAAAATTTGTGATCATAGTCTGAAACCACACTCTCATCTCAATCTCTGTTTTTCACAGTCAACCTTGGACAAAAACCAGAAACTTGATCAAAAACCTTGCATTATTCATTTTTAGGTGTCATAGACGTCTTAGTTGCAAAATTTAGTTACCTCAAAGGAATTTGTATATCTTAGAATAGGCCAACTTTCTGCATATTGGAAAAATTCATGCTTTGATTGTCATTATCACTAAACCTAGTCACTTTTGTCTTAGTAGTGAATCCTTCCAACTCTTCAGTCTAGTTTGGAAATTCACCCTGTCATTTGGTCCTTGTCCTACATCAAGTTATTTGATAGTGTTAACTCGTAACCTTGATTAATCCATAGGCGATAGGTAATATCCTCTTAGAATCATTTTACCGTTATAGTCTACTTAAAATCTTGCATAATGTCATCCTAGTATACGTCATTTTAGACATCCTTTATTTGCCAAGAAAATACCAAAAAAATAGCATCATTCATTCATTATATCCACAATATCTTAAAAACATAGACTAAAAATCATATCATTTATAGACATAATTCCATATCATTTGCATTACCATCCACCACCATGTCTTCCATTCACCTTGATATGCTTGCTAGTCAAGTTGAATACCAATTACTTCGCATGGGTCAATACCAACAAGCCATAGACTTCAAAAGAAAATTTATCCAATCCAAATGCCAATCAACCTCAACCCATGGTCAACTACCCACATATCCCTCTTATCAACAACCCATAAAATCTAGTCTTCCATCCATCTACCCTCATTATCAAGAGTCTCTTAGCACAATCCATGCCATTAATCCACAACAAACATCCATTAATCACCCTTACCTTAACCTTGAAAAGGAAAACCAACCTCCAACTAGTCTATTCCAAGCCTCCACATCCTATCCTAGTCCATCATCCCTCCACCCATTCCAAGCCTCCACATCCCATCCTAGTCAATCATCCATTAATCTATTCCTACTCACTCCATCCCAACCTAAATTTAGTCATGAAAATGCATTTAGTCATGGTCTCCAAAGTCAACTCACATCTACTAAACTTCAGGATACATGTCAAATGGAAAATCCAAAGCATGACATCATGGCTTCACCTTCATGTCAAGATCAAAGTAGTCCATCCCATGACCCTATCTTTAGGTCTATCCAAGAATTCCTTCTAGATAACCATGGAATACAAAATACACCTATCCTTGAACAAGATTTTATTCCCAATCAAGTCATCCAAGATAAACCTATCTTTAACCAAGACACTACCATTGATCAAGAAATCCAAAACAATCCACTCATCAACCTTTATGCCATTCATGATCAAACATTTGACGTTGATCCTACCCAAACTTTGAACACCGCCATTTCCCAAAATGAGACACTTTCCTCCTTTGGACACATAGATGATCACACTCTAGAACAAGAGTCTCCTACTCTAGACATATTTGCAAATGATCAAGCTATAGTTGAATTCATTGGACTCTATGAAAATGACCATAAAGACTGTTGGTACATCAACTTGGAGGCACCGATATCTTCTGAAGAACCGTCAGAATCTAATGTTTCACAAAATCAAACCAAAGATGTTAATCAGAAATATATCCAACATGTCAATAAAGCTATGACATCTTATTAGCTAGGATTATCTATCTTTGTTAGAGTAGGATTTCTTGCAGAAGAGAAGATTCCAAGTAACAGTGTCTACATACACAATGATGGGCTAGCATCTTGTTTTCAAAACAAAAAATACCCCATTGCAAACATAATCTGTCAAAACATGTAGTATCAAGGAAAAGGACTAGGCCTACACGAGCAAGGAATTCTAGAACCAGTAGAGCGTCCAACAAATTTTAGACATTGGGGTCTTGGCTATTCTTCAATCAGAAAATCAAATGATGTTAGTGATACCTCCTCGATATTGGGGGCAACTTTATCTGATACAAACATCAAAATGGGGGCCATGAGTAGTTATTATCATAAGATTGCTTCCAACACTCCTTCCATCCACACCATAAATCGTCATTCCAACATGAAAAAACCTTCTATTTGGAACCAACAAAAAGAAATTTATTACAAATCCAAAGTTCAAAATCAAATGTCAAAGGCCATCAAATCATTCAAAAATCTGAGTGGATAAATGAAGTTAAAATGGATCAAGCAAAGAAAATATTTCAAATCCAAAATTCAATCAAAATGTGGAGCCACAAGTAAAGAGGTCTCCCACATATAATAAATGTCCACCTCCTTTAAAATGGTCATCAAACAAGACATAAAAGTGTTAGTTCCAAATGCTATCCCAATCAAAATTCCTAACTTCGTCATCCAACATCCCAAGTTAGGAAAATAAAAAGTGATTCATCTAAACTTCTGAACAATCCCCCCACATCTACCATCATCCGTCATAATCCAACATCTCGTCTAAAGTCAAAAAATCCGATGTCACAAATCCATCGCATCTTGGAAGCAACTCTTTATTGTAAGGACTCTAATGACACTCTATCGCAATGTGTGTATTCTGATAAGGCCAACTCTAGTATCAACAAGGGTCACAATGACATCGATGAGTAATATGCAAGCACTATGATCCTAACAAGACAACTACTTCATAAAGGTCATTATTGGCATATCATGGCACCAGTCTCTATAAAAAAACCATCAATGGATTCAACACAGTCAGTGATCATCTAAAGTATCAAGGCCATCCAGAAAATACAAAAATAAAAATTGAAATAACAAAAAAATTGTTACCTTGATGAAAACTTGACAAACAGGCGTCTTGGTGACACCAAAAAAAAGATGAAAAAAAACAGAAAAATTTCATCCAATAGTGAAAACCATTTTTATGGCGCTTTGGATAAGTATCATGATGAAAACTTGACAAACAAGCGTCATGCGTAAAATAAATTATCTATGTGGACCATAACACTTGGGGGCAGGTTATCTCATCTCCCATACCTTTCGAATGACATTTTTTTATGACATTTCCATATATCCATTTTAACCCATATCATTTTCATCCATTTTTCCACCTACCTTGATCTTGATAAGAACTAGGGTACAAACTAAATCATGCTTTTGGAAAACCCTTGACAAGACTATGCTTTGGTCATACACTATCCATGAAACATCATGTCATTACCTTCATAGCTTCATTATCCCTATGCGACATTGTCCTTGGAGACCAAATGATAATTCTCCCAGCCAATAATCCTCATGTCTCCTATCTTTCACCAAAAATCAATCCATTATCCTTTTATACCTATCACATGCCTTGGTTTTCCCTTGTCAATCATCTAAGGATTTTAATCCAACATCCTTCCATCATCCCATCTAGTCCTATCCAAGTTATTCCAAATGCAACAAGCCCAATCCATACAATCTTGCTAGGCATTTTAACGCATCATCCAAAAAATTCCTTGGCTTTTTTTCTCACCTTGTTGTAAACCTTGATCCTTAAGTCACATTATTGTCATCCTCATGTTGTTTCGAGATGTGTCCTTCCCATGTCAAACAACATCGTCATCATCATCACCTGGTAATTGGTTTTCAGTTTGACTAGGAGCAAGATCATGGTTGTCCTTGGATTCTTCTGTGTAGGCATCATTTACATTTATTTGTCACGATCATCATAAAATATCTTCAAAAAATCCAAAAACATTAGAAAATGTCATGAAAAAATCCCAAAAATAGATTCAAAGTCAGACATGTTAAGTCAGTCGTAGACATAGTCGAACTACGTTGTCTTTGCAACTGGACGTAGGCAAGGCCATCAGTTGATGTGCCCCTAAGGCATTAGGTCTGTCTGTCTAGGTTTGTCATGTATCACACACATAAAATCATGACTTATTCTTTGTATATATCAAAGTTAGTGGTCGTGTCGAACTATGAGGTCTTTGCGTGTATAATGTAGGCAAGGTTATCAATTGATGAGCCCTTGAGGCTGCACTATTTTAGTCCAATTGGGTTTATCACACTCACTATCACACACGTTGCATATCATCAACTTAAGTACATATTTTCAGTTAGTTATGTCAATTAAAGTCTGGTTGAACTACGAGGTCTCTGCGTGTACAACGGAGGTAAGACTATCAATCGATGAACCCTCGAGGCCGCACTAGATCAGTCCTTTAGGGTATATCATCTCAAGTCCACATAAGTCAACACACACACACACACTCATAACAGTCAAGGAATCAAAACAAGTTGTGCATCAACAAGACAAACATTTCAAAATTGTCATCAAGTCAAAATCAAACACATTGTCAGAGTGATCAACTTATGTCTTAAGCAAGATATGTCTTTCTTGAAAACAAACATCATCAATCATCATAGCCTCATGTAGCTTGTCGCATCAACGACATCAGGCTCAACATTTTATACGACACGTGTCATTCTAAAACCAGGCTTTGTCATGCCTTACACAGATGATTACAAGGTCGAGATCAGACTCAATATCTTATACGGTATGTGTCATCCCTCACATCGAGCGATGTCAAACATCAAACAATTACATAGAATCAAGTTTTGACAAATACTTTTATTTGGCTTTTTGACTTTATATCTTATTTTATTATCGATTTGTGCATAAGTCCGATTACTAGCTTTCTCAAGGATGTCCCTTGAAGGATTTAGAGAAGCAAGGATGTCTCAGGACTCTTTTTTTTTTGCTGTTGTCTGTCAACTATCTTTTTAACTTTGGATTTTGAGTCATGTTACTAGTTTTCTCAAAGATGTCCCATGAAAGATTTAGAGGAGCAATGACATCTCATGAACCATTTTTATTTGTTTGTTTTATGTGATTTGTCTAAGACAAAAAGACTGGGGCAATCTTGCTCTTAGTATGAGTTAAGACACTCCTTGTTTGTGACTGTCTGTTTTTTGCAAGTGGATGACTTTGTACACTATGATCTATTTTATATCATGGTGTGTACTATCCATTTGTGCCACTCCCTCCCAATGATGATAAAATGCAAAGCTGAGTATATATATGAAAAAATATCAAAGATCATATGTCCTTCAAACAATCTTCTTTGTTTTGTACTAACATTTTTATTTATCCATGCTAACATTTCTTCTAGTCTGTATCTTCATCATCCTTATCTATTTTCCCCTATTCTTTTGTCCTTCATATTCTAGTTCTCTCATCCATGTCGAGAGGACACTCATGTTCTTTGAACCTACTTGTCCTCTCGAGGGGGCATACCAATACCTCCTCGTCATCCTTCCTCACCCTACTTTCACTGGGGCATATTTTTGATTAATTTTCTTTGATACAACGCTGAAACAATATTGTATCAAAGAGGGGCAAACTATAGACACTGAAAATTGGTATAGGCCTACCAATACTACTTTCAACATAATTTTTTAATGTCTATGGTCATGATTAAATAATGTTAATTATTTAATTATTTCTGAAACACATCTTTCTTCTATTAATTAAATAAACTTTTAATTATTTGATTAATTCATTATGACCCTTATTCAACTCTGATTAATTAAATAAATCTTGTTTATTTAATTATGTCACTAATTAATTAATTATCTTTCTGAATTAAATAATTTATTATTTAATTTACCTCTTATCATATTTCGACTATAATTAAATATTCTTTTCGAATTATTTAATTATTCAATTAACATTTTTGACAGTCAATTAAATAAATTATTTATTTATTTAATTAAATCATTTCAATATTGAATATTGAATTAAATTAACATTTAATTCATAATTAATTGTTTTTGTCACATTCTTTTATCGTTCAGTTAACTAATTATTCACTCACTATCTGACTCGAGATCTATTTAAATCTGTCAGTTATCTTTGGATTCGATATTTGATCGTCTCTGCAAAAAGGACTTTCTGTCACAACCAGTTAATTAACTAGTTCTAACTCATATACATGAACATATTTATTAATTAAATATCTTTATTTAATTAATTAATTCATGTGTGCATTCAAATAGATCATTCTCCAAGTTCTAACTTTATCCTTTTCATTCAAGGTCTAATTCTTTTATTTTCGAAGACTTTCAATTGAAAATTAAATTATTTATTTAATCTTAATGTCTATTCTTAAATATTTTCGAACAATCTTAACACCAGATTAAATTATTATTCTAATTTAATCTTTATCCTACAGAATTTTCCAAATTACGTTCTAACTGACACAAATTTCAATCGCATGACATTCAATAATCTCGATCATTGATCTCTTTTTCGAATTTGAGTCGATCATTTGAAAACCAACTTTCTATAAATTGGCTGACTTTTACCAATATTCCTCCTCCCGTAATCAATACACTTTTTGGAAGAACTTAATCTTCGATATTTTGCTAAAACATACGTCAAGACTATGCTTGCATACATACAAAAAATTTGAAGGCAAGAATACCAACACAGCAAAATGGAGAAGGACAATCAAGATAATTTGAAGAAATGGATTGATATTTGGTTGGACTGTTCTATGTTTTACGTTATTTTCTTTTTAATTCATTTGATTCGTTTTTTGTTGTTTGATTTAGATTTATGCATGTTTAGATTAGATTTAACCATCTTACTGTGCAACGCCATTTTATCTACGTTACACCCTTTGTTTTCTAGATACAAATATTTGATTGTCTTATTTACTTGGAGACGAGACATTGATTTAATTATTCTTGAATAAAACTATTGGTATATGCATTCGAAAATATTGTGTAATTCAAATATCTTTACCTACTCTATAGCGCGGATCTCTCTTCTTGTCTACATTGCATCATTTTGTTTAACTCCTTAAACTCAATGCACTTCAGGGGCCTCTCTACATATATCCTACCATCATTGCATTCCATGAGATGATGGCTAGTTACCCTAGCCAATCTCATTTGCTTGAAAGTTCCAACAAATCCATTTTGTGCTTATACTCCAATCATCGCACTTCATTAAATAATATCTTTGTGATGTCGCGCGGCTTCACATCTGCAAGGGCATTTTCTTGAAAAATTTATCATGTCTTTCCAACACATCCATTTTGAACTTCGGACACCATTGCAATTCCACATTTGAAATTATTCTATCAAAAAAATTGTGTCATTTGTGTTTCTAAAACCTTATCAGGTCCATTTTCTGCATTTCTTGTTTGCACGGGAAACCATTATTCCTTGAGGCATTCGAATAGACATGTTTCTTGCCTTATATAAGCCTCCATAATTTAGATGTATGTCTGCCAACGTAGTTGCAATTACAACATCTCACAAAACTCTGCTATTCTTTATGCTTTGATGGGTATCCACATGTTGTTCCATAGCTCTCATTTTGTCACAGGCGGTGAGGATGCCAGTAAAGGCTGTGGAATTTGGATTTACCTTGCCAATTGCATTTTCTTGAAAGTTTCTAAAGCCTTATCAATGAATCTAACTTGCGCGCTTCCTGCTATCCTTTCATTTCATGAGTTGAGATCTCTTTGAGGTCTTATGTCTTCAGCTCATACTCCTCCTCGTTGGTGTGCCACCGCTGCCTTCGCAGCCTTCCTCAATGGCGCCCTGTGGTAGTCGTGTGTCCCGGGTCCAAGCTACGGGCTTGCTGCCTTACAACGTACCTTAGGGCTTGACCATTGCGATTCGATAATGAATATTATTATTTCGTTTTGAATGACTTTGATATGTGGTTTGTTGATGTCCTTTGTGATTTCCTTCCATCGATAATATATATATAGCGATTGGAAATGAATTTTACTATGATTCCAGTTATTATATATATATAAAAGGTATCTGTTTCATTTGCATTTTAGAATTTGGTTTATTATATGATTCCATTTCATTGATAACATGATATATATATATATATTGTATTATATTTTGTTGACATTGAAAGTATGTTTTAAAAGATATAAAAAGCATTATTTATTAAAAAGATTTTAATTAGATAATATAATAATTTCATTTTATTGATATATATATATATAATATTGTAATGTGGTAAATAGTAAAAAGATGGGTTTGTCTGAATGTGGTAGATAGTAAAGGATGTCTTTTTGCATTTCAATGAAATACAAGTATTTTTTAATAAAAGATTGTGTTGGATGATTGTTAGTAAATGAGTATTTTAACTGAAGTGAATTGAACTATCTTATGTATATCTGAGAATTAGGGTTAATTATTAAAAGAATATTTTGAAGGAATAAGGAATTATTAGTTAATAAAAGAATTTAACCAAATAACTATTATTAAAATGAAAATATTAAAAAGAATTGCGTAATTAATTAAGTGAATTAACTTGATATGTAGATAGATAGGTTATTAATTATGGGATTAGAGTAAATATTAAATGTTGTGGATTACTCTCTATTGATTAAATAGTAGGTGAAAATTGACTAGTTTTTATAATTATTTTATAATTGAGTAGTAAAGTTGCTTTGTAATTTAATTAATTAGAATATTATCATTTTGGTGATCTGCAAATGTAATTATTGGTGGTAAATAATCTATCTATGGAATTATGTGGTTATTGAGTGATAATAAAGTTGTAAATTAAAGGAAAGTCTTCATTATGTTTAATTGTTTATATTAGCAATGAGTCTTGATTAATGCATCAAGTACTGCTTATGTAACTATTTTCAATTGTGTAATGTGTGTTCAAGTTTCGGTGTCATTGGGAAGTGTGTTTAGTATAATGGTTTCCAGAGGCCTAGGAAGCGGTATATTTGCATGAATAGTCCTTAGGGTTGCTTAACCTTGGAAGTGGTTGGCTTTGTTGTGGGTCATGTCTATTGTGTGGACACGATCCCTAAGGTTGTTTCCTCCTGTTATGTATGGATCCTTGTGATGTGCTAATGATATTATATTGAAGGTTTTTTTAGTTACAAGTAGGGGGAATGGCTCTCGATGGGGATTGGAGTATAGTGAGAAACTGCTGGGATAACCCATGCTTGGACCATGCGATGGCACTCCTCCCTATTACAGTCTAGCACTCACGAGATGTGTTTCCTCTTTTTGTTGTGTGTGTGCCTCTGGAAGTGGTGTTAGTGTTGTTGGCAGTGTTGTGTAGAGGTCAAGTATAATCCCTTGTTTATGTTAGCATGTTGCTCTCCTGGTTGCTCATGGGATGTGGGACCTTGTGTTATCTCCTAGCACGAGGGGTGGACCTCAGGGTTCCACATGGTCAGAAGGTTGGTGTTTTTTCATCCATTGGGTATTCTTGTTGAATGTTCATGAGCTTGGTGGTTGAGTATTGCTCTTTGGACTCCAATTCTTGTTTCAATTATGAAGGCATCCTATCATGCATTTGTGTATTGGATTGTATATATGTTTGTATGTTAATTTAATATGATGTAATCTTCCTGCATGTACTTAAGGAAGCAATGTTGTAAATATTATAATGATGTAACAAGTATAGATGATCTCATATTGTAAAGAGTATTGTAGGTAATGTATCTTGCATGTGTTAGTTAGCTAGGAATTATCTTTAATGTTGTTTATCAGTTGTTATGTGATGAAAATAAATAATGTAAAATTATTTAATATGATGCCTTAAAATGAACCTTTCATGTTAGATCGTTCTTGTATCTTTTATTGTTGATGATATGCTTCTAGTAATATTGATGTTAGATTGTGAGTAGCACAGTCGAAGAACCTTAGAGGACCTAGGTTTAGATTGTTATGTTATGTTATGCATTCTAATGTTATTTGTTGTTTTAAAAAATAATTGTTTTGTTAATTTGGCATAGTTGTGTTGTCCTCTAGGGTTCCTCGATGGGGGCGTTACACTTAGTATCAGAGCCCAAGTTCTAACACTGGGCACTCTGGTTTCATGTGAGCCCATTATGTTGTCCTAGTTGATTTTTATTATCCGACCTTGTTTTATTTCCATGACTTCCAGTTCTTTAAAAGTAAAAATTTAGAATTGGAGTGCATGTGTAGGTTTAGATTAATTAGCTGACAAGTTGGCATGTAGATTATTTTGTTTGACTAATTGTGCATTGGGATGAGATGTTATTTTGCGTAGTTAAGTTACTTATGTTGTTCAGTGCATTTTCATAATGTTAATAATATACTGCATGTAAAAGGGTTGTTAGAATAGACTAAGGAAAATTATGTAGGTAGTTTATAAATGAAATTATTGTTTATCTTTTGTGATTGCTATAATGCATGCAAAGTGATGTAATGTCTTTCTCTCTTCTTCCTTTTGTATAAATAGAAAAGATCTATGCGTTGGATGTCTTACATGTTGAATTGTTTTGAGGGGGTAACTCGTGAATTAATTAAGATTAGGTATGGGATAGGGATTTTTCAGTAGACATAATCATTGTGTAAAGATTTAGTGTTACTTGTACTGGCTTGGGAACAAATATGTGAATCCTTTTGTTCTATGAAAATTTGAATAACTTGTGCAGTAGTAAGAGTTAAGTGCAGGATCATTATTGTTCTTTTGTGAATATGGAACTTGTGTATAATTGTTGAACTCTGGATGCATGAGTGTTGATGTGAAAGTATTAATGATTGTTGGATGCATTTAGGAATTCATGGTGCTTATGTAAAATTCTTATTGCGTGGAAGAAAAGTTAGTTTTCTTATGCATATGTTAGGAAGATAGAATGTTACACCAAATGAAAAAAAGTGAATGTGAATTTGTTAAGAGGAGTTGTTAAGCGATCATGATGAGCATGACATTGGCATTTAGCATCTTGTGATATATGGAAAAGGGTAGAGTGAAAGAAAACTGATAAAGGTTTATGGATAATATGTAATGATATGAATCACATTGATTATGGAAATAAATGTACTTATGGTATGTGATCTTCTTAAAAGTAATGGAATTTTGTATGTAATTGTCCCCCTTGTAAATGTTAGAAACCAGTAACTATGCATTGGTTGAGTGTTGTGAATACCCCATACTTGCTTTGTGTGCCCATGGGATGGTGATACCATGTACCCATCCATGGGGGAATATGTTGTATTTGTTGGTATGGGATTAACCATACCATTATGTGTGCTTGTATTTTTGTTACCTAATTGAGGGCCAACCCACGTGTGGTTGAAATTTATATATAAGAGTAGCCAAAAGATAGTTTCATAGATTCTTTTATTTTGGTTCTCTAGTCCCTCAATCCATGAAGGGATAGTAGTAGCCACAAAGTTCCTTGGGTGGAGTGTGTAGCATACGCATATTACGACGCAAAGTAGTCTTAGCAAAACCGATCCCGAGGAAAAGTACTCACTACTTCCCCTTATGATGGATTAGGGTACTTGATCTATATGTACTAGCCTAATCCCCATAGTTCTTGAGCATATTGATGGTATTTCTTATATGATCATCTACCTTGTCTTCATGAAAGGTATGATATGCCACATGAGTTGACATTTGGGGGTCGAGGTCTAGGGTGAGAAGGACTTGCATGGATAACCCAATCGGAACTATGTGATGAAATGTGTCACCACTTGGGGGCTGGGGTCTAGGGTGAGAGAGACCTACATGGACAACCCAAGTGAGACCATGTGCCCCATGTATATGTATATTTTGAGGTCTAGCATGTGGAGGGAGGTTTTTTACCCATGTTGAGATGGATTATGTATCTGCACATGTTCCAACATGATGCAATGGATACGATGGCACACCCCACTAATGTTCTGACATAGTGTTGGTGATGATGTCATGATGTTGATGGTAGCGAGCTGGGCTTGAGGACATGATGCCACATGCATAGACACATGAAGGTGCACTATGAGATTATGTTATGATAGCCTACTTGTGTGACGAGCATAATGGGGCCTCGTACACTTGTAGAGGGATACTCATGTTTGATTTCGACAGTGTTGGGTCGGTTAGCATATGGGTATGTCCTAGCCATGTATACCTCTAGCTATGACAAGTACTTGTGTGTGTCTTCTCCATGAGGTATCGCTATGTGGGGTTTGTTTTGTGTGTGCCTACTTCTATAGAGCCACAAACACATTGTCATGCAGCATACGACCAATGCGTTCCTTCACTAGTTGGCGTATGACCATGTTGCATTGAGACATAATACGAGATGTGGTTGAGGTACACATACCATGCAGGCAACCAAGGAGTGTGTGGGCCACTTGGCTAGTCCATGTCGCATGACGACACGATGCAGGGTGTATCCGAGGAGTACACTCTGAGCCATGTGGATGGTGTGTTCACTATGCACCACATGAGAGCTACTGCTATAGCCTAGCATTGTTCCCTCCTTCCTCGTTTGGTGGCTAGTATCTAGTCACGCACTATTGTATAGTGCAATTTCGAAGATTGTGTATTTTCCTTGTGGTATTGACGATTTTCTATTGATTGTGAAGGTCGACACTTTATTTATGTTTGATTGTGATGGTTTAGCCATGGGTACATGTAGGATCATCATGGAAAAAACAGGCCCTTAAGTGGCAATGAAAATTCAGAAAAATCAAAGTTAGGCAAATTGACATAAAAATTGAATAAGTTATCTATATTATTTCAAAAATATGTAACAATAGAATCTATGGAAAATTGAATGTAGTTTCTAAACTACTAGTTTTATTTTTCTAAAAAAAAAATCTATTTGGTGAAAATTTGAAATTTCAATGCAGTAGTATTTAAATTTCAGGGAAAAAATAAGTAGGTGTATGTCTGACCACCCTAACCATAATAAAATGATAATATTTTTTTATAATATTTTAGATATAAGTAGAAGACTCATGTCCGGATGTGATGCATATTTTTTTGTAATTTTTCCAAGTGAATAATTAATTATGAATTTTTTATTACAATTTTTAAAAAATATAAAAAATCATATGTCTGACCACCTTAACTTGGTCAAAACTTCATGAAATTAATTTTTTTTTTATCCTATATTATGCAAAGCATAGAATGTGACACATGTTTTGGATTCAAAAAATGTGATACCGTTTGAAAGCTATAGATGTTTTTCAATCAGGCTATCAATCAGGACTTTAGTCATAATTCTAATAGAAAATGAATAATAATTATTTATTAGATTCAAAGTAAAGTATAAATTATATTGGTGGAAATCTAAGAAGCTCCTTTACAAACCCTTTTCGTTTCATCAATTTTTCCCGTAAAAACCTAATTATGTATTTAATATATAATATTATATTATTATGTATAATATTTAAATATTATTTAAATATTTTAGTTAATGTATAAATATTTAAATATATATATATTACTAATATATTAAATATTTAAATATTATCTCTTTCCCTCTCTCTCTCCATCTCTCTCTCTCTCCATCTCCCTCTCTCCCAAGTCTCTCACTCAATCACTCCTATCTCTCTCTCTCTCTCTCTC
>VCHN02000014.1:119389919-119608194 GCA_007115665.2 Sequoiadendron giganteum
CTCTCCCTCTCCCCCTCTCCCTTTCTCCCTCTCCCTCTCCCTCTCACTCTCCCTCTCTCTATCTCCCTCCCTCCCACTCTCCCTCTCTCCTTCCCACTCCCCCTCAACCTTA
Source organism: Sequoiadendron giganteum (assembly GCA_007115665.2). Taxonomy (NCBI): domain Eukaryota; kingdom Viridiplantae; phylum Streptophyta; class Pinopsida; order Cupressales; family Cupressaceae; genus Sequoiadendron; species Sequoiadendron giganteum. The sequence continues at coordinate 119,390,032 of VCHN02000014.1, forward strand.
AACCCTTAGGTCTATGTGGGCACAAATCGGATATCTAATTTGTAAAACTCTGATGTGTAGAGCTAAAATCTTATCGTTGCAAAACATTTTAAAATGATTTCCAAATCAGATATCTGATTCAAATCGGATATCAGATTTGTGGGCCATTTTTGTACATTCCAATGGACCCTACATTCTGTTTGCAACACTTTGCAGGCGATAAACATGTGGTTTCAGATAGGAAGAGACAAAGATCAACTTTTTGAAGCATCTTCTACTCAAATTTGTCATAAGCAATCATTTTTTAGCATCTTTTTTTAGGTATAATGGGGAGCAGCAATCGTCAGAAGCAAAAACATAAGAGAAAGCTTACAAAAGAACAAATTGAAGAATATAGACAAAGAGATAGAGAAGTTCATAGGAAGAGAAGACAAGGTATGTTGAATATTGGTGAACCTAATCCCTATGGTCTTTCAAGTGAAGACGAAATTGAATATGTTCAAGGTGAAAATGTAGAACATGATATTGAAATTGGGAATAAAAATGTTCAAATTGATATTGAAAATGTTGGAATGAAGATGTTGAGCATGATATTCAAATTGGGAATGAAAATATTGAAATTGATAATGAAAATGTTCAAGGTGAAAATGTTGGAATTGAAGATGTTGAACATGATATTGAAATTGGGAATGAAATTATTCAAATTGATATTGAAAATGTTCAAGGTGAAAATGTTGGAAATGAAGTTGTTGAACATAATATTGAAGCAAGTGTAAATTATGTTTCACCAGATTACATGAGAAATGAAGAACCTTGTGTGGAAGAAAGACATATTCCAAATTCAAGACCTTAAAGAACCCCTAAATGGTTACTTGAAATTGATGATAACATTATAAACAATTTTGAAGGCAAGAGGTCAACACGAACTGTTCGGTTGTGGGCTAGAAGACTTTTCAACCAATATTTTAGCAATAATACATTGACCGCTCGAGCAATGCCAAATTTTTGTACAATTGCTAAAGATGCAAAAGATGAGACCTTTGCTAGCCAAATTGAATATTCATGTGAACAAGAAGACCGAAAAAAATTCTATTATTGTCAAAAATATTTTTAATGTTCTCAAGTCTATTGGAAAAAATAACAAGGAAAAAGATAAGAGAGTTGCTCGAAGAGTCATTACAACCACCCTAGTAAGCCATCAATTGAAAAAGGCTCGCTTTATGAGACAAAATTGTATTTATTTTGACATAAATCATAAAACTTTGGATAGAGCACTTGCAAGAAGAGAAAGAATAGATGATCCTCTTCAAAATAATACATGGGATTTTTCCGGGAGGCTTCCACATGTTGATAAAAAGCTAACCGATTATGTAAAGCAAGTAATTCAAAAATTTTGGCATGATAACTCTAGAGTATCACCCAATGCAAAGGATGTTTTAAAGTTTAGAATTGGCAATCGAGACCGTACACTGCATCCTAAACATTTCTTGGAATCAAGCCAAACAATGTTGTTCAACAAATTTATTGGAACACATCCAAATATGGAAATCTTACAAAGGACTTTTGAAGGTTTGAAGCCATTTTATTGTGTGCCTCGTAAGATTCGTAATACTTCTTGTTGTAAATACCATGTGGAGTTTTCAAAGTACCATGAACTATTATGCTATATCCGTTCTACTTTGCATACTAATGAAATGTTGCAGGAGTGTGGTGCAATGCATCTTCTGAAATCATCAAGGGACTTGCTAGATCTATTTTTATGTTCTAGAGATGATGGTTCCTTTTTCTATAGAAATGATTGTTTAAATGTGAAGTTATCACAATGTGGTGGCTTGTCAAAGTTTGTTCAATGTTTTCATGAGGGTTCCGAACATGAATTTGGAAAGAAGCTTGTTGAGAAAAAAAGATATGAGATAGTCAAATATACTTTGCAGAGTGGAGGTGAAGGTTCTAGATGCGAGTTGGTTACAAAAGAATGTAGTGTTGCTGATTTTATTTCTGATTTTAAGGACAATATTTTCTACAAGTATGCAAGGCATAGTCATAGGTCTTAGTGGTTGGATCAACAATTCAGGATGTGTAAGGACTCTTTTTCGATTGGCACTATTATATCAGTGGTTGTTATTGCAGAAAACTACACATTCTAACCACAAAAAGACATACAATCTCAATATTACAATTACATTCATATTGCTATTTTTGTCCACATAACGTTTAGACATGCACCTGATAGTACAGAGGAGGATCGAAAGATAATCAGAGAGTGTCATTTTTTATATGAGTGATGATAGATCGCACTCGTTCGAGTATGTCCAACATTGTTTCGAGAATTTTTTTGAGTTCTTGCAAGAGCATGATATAGCATTGGGCTGACATCTCATTTGGTCAGATAACTGCATAGGTCAATTCAAGAATGCTCGTATGTTTTATTGGTTGAGTAGAATGCATGTAGAGAGGGGTGTACCTAATATTTGGAGTTTTTTTGAAGCTGGGCATAGGAAAGGGGAGCATAATGGATCAGGTGCATTTGTAAAGAGAGCTCTAGTTAAGGAGCAATTGAAGATTTCAGGAGCAAAATTTAGTGATGCACATTCTATTATTGATTGGTGTAGTTCAACATTGTCACAGGGAGGGACACTTGATTCAACAGTGCACATATTTTTTTGGTTGGTTGAGCAGGGTACAGTGGGAGGCAGATTGGATTTTCATACAATCAAAAATTCTTCAAAGATGCATTCATTTCGAAGCTCAGATGCAAGCACATGGACCATTTGGACATGATAGTTGGCTTGTTTTTGTTAGAGTTGTATTTAGTGCGAGTGGGATCAATGCGAGTCAAGTGAGTGGGTGGATACATGGGCTCCACAGTATCTAAATCCTTTATGTCAAACTATATCCATGAAAAATGACACAATGGAAAGTTCACTTGATTACGACCGCCTTTCAGATCTACTACAGCCAGGACATGCTTTTGCAGTTGTTGCACCTCAAGGGAATGAAGAGAGATCAGAATATTGGTTGGCTCGATGTGTTCAGGTAAAGCACAAGCTAACACAACCAATGAAAGATTATGATGGGTGCGTGTATCCTACAAGTTCAGTTGTGGTTGCAGGAACTTGGTTGTGAACATACATGATTATAAAGAATGGCATAAATGCATTTGAAGACTACGAGAAACACAAAACCATTCACATGTATTCACACCTTCATATAGCAACAAATGTTAAGTTGTTGAAGCATCATGCCAAATGAAAGACAAAACAACTATGGACACTTAGTAATGTTGATCATGAAGCAATATTGGATACTCTTAAGCAAAGAGATGATCCTTTAGACACACTTGAATAGAATATTCAAGAATGGAAGGTATAATGCTTAGGTTCATTATGCTTAAGTTAATTAGTGTTTTTTATTTAATACTGATATTTGGTATACTATTGTAGGTGTCTTTAATAGTTATATTTTGTATGTACTTTTGGGATATTTTTGGCACGATTGATCATGGACCTAGTGCAACAATATCTAGCTCTGATCCTTTCGAAGAGGTATGCGACAGATTACAATAATATAGATTGGTTATTCAAAGCGTCTTTTATAGTTTGCATTACCATCTCATCATCAATTAGGTCATTTAGAATAATATAGATTGGTTATTCTAAGAATATTTTATAGTTTGCATTACTAATTCATCATCATTAAGGTTGTTTAGATTAATATAGATTTGTTATTCTAAGCATTTTTTCTGTTGTGACAATATAGATATATCATTAGACAACTTTTACAATATTCCTGGCATGATTGATTATGGATCTGCTGCAACAATAGGTAGCTTTGATCCTTTCAGAGAGGTATGTGACAGATTACAATAATATAGATTGGTTATTCTAAGCATCTTTTCTATTGTATGTAGTTTAACTACTACCTTGATGGTTTGTATAGGTGCTTGTCACTCCAGAACATCAACATACTACTCTTGTGGAAGAAAGTGCGATGAATGCCTCCAATAGGAAAATTTTGTAAAATTTGAATTTTGAAATGTGAAACAATGTAAAAAGGTCATAACTGTGTATAGGAATAATCTATATCCAGTGATGTTTTTTGAAATATGGGTCAAATGTTTGGCATTGTATAAAGGGTATGTTTAAAATGTACAAAGTTTTTTGTAATTAATCGAGCTACAACCAGAGGTTTTCTTCCTGGTTCTTTCCTATCGGTATGCTCATTTGAGCCAAGTTTTGTAATATCTCCTATTCATATATATAATAAATTACAGTGGCTTGCCACTTTTTCCAAAAACAAAAATCATTTTTTAGTCTTTGGACTCTTAAGGGAAATCGTCAGTCCAATGTAGCTCGGAGTGATTCGACATATTTGGGTGCAAAAGAGGACCATCCCTAATGTAAACATACCCATGTGGACGTGTTGTAATAGTCTATTTGGTCATGCGAGTTGGAGAATGAAAGTTGCACCACTTTCCAACTTTACACTGCTTGCATTTGGCAACTTTTCTCTCAACTGAAAACTCATCACCATGAGAAAATGCCTCTGAGATAGCAAAAAATGAGAGAGGTTATTGTAGATGGTCCCAACACAATCCCATAGCCTCATATGGAGGGTCTATAAGTGTCACTATTTCCAATAAATATCCCTTCAAAGATTGTTGTCTTTTAGCTCTTTGGACTTTTAAGGGAAATCGTCGGTCCAATGTAGCTCAGAGTGATTCGGCATATTTGGGTGCAAAAGAGGACCATCTCTAGTGTAAACATACCCATCCGGACATGTTGGAACAGTCTGTTTGGTCGTATGAGTTGGAGAATGAAAGTTGCACCACTTTGCAACTTTACACTGCTTGCATTTGGCAACTTTTCCCTCAACTAAAAACTCATCACCACGGGAAAATGCCTCCGAGATAGAAAAAACTGAGAGAGGTTATTGTAGATGGTCCCAACACATTCCCATAGCCTCATAAGGATAGTCTGTAAGAATCATGGTTTTTGAGAAAGAGCCCTTCAAAGATTGTTTACTTTTAGCACTTTGGACTCTTAAGGGAAATCATTGGTCCAATGTAGCTCAGAGTGATTCGGTGTATTTGTGTACAAAAGAGGACCATCCCTAGCATAAATTTACCCATCCAGACATTTTGGAATAGTCTATTTTCTCATACGAGTTGGAGAATGAAAGTTGCACCACTTTGCAACTTTACACTGCTTGCATTTGGCAATTTTTCCCTCAACTGAAAACTCATCACCACGGGAAAACACCTCCAAGATAGCAAAAAATGAGAGAGGTTATTGTAGATGGTCCCAACACAATCCCATAGCCTCAGATGAAGAGTCTATAAGCATCACGATTTTTGAGAAATATCCCTTCAAATATTGTTGCCTTTAGCACTTTGGACTCTTAAGGGAAATCGTCGGTCCAATGTAGCTCAGAGTGATTCAACGTATTTGTGTGCAAAAGAGGACCATCTCTAGCGTAAACGTACCCATCCAAATGTGTTGGAACAGTCTATTTGGTCGTATACAAGTTGGAGAATGAAAGTTGCACCACTTTGCAACTTTACACTACTTGCATCTGACAACTTTTCCCTCAACTAAAAACTCATCACCACGGGAAAATGCCTCTAAGATAGCAAAAACCAAGAGAGGTTATTGTAGATGGTCCCAACATGATCCCATAGCCTCAAATAGAGAGCCCGTAAGCATCACGGTTTTTGAGTAATAGTCTGGCAAATATCGTTGCCCTTCTATGCTTTGGAATCTTACACTAACTCATTTGATTGCAAAATCCGACAAAAATGTCCGACAAAAGCTATATAATCAGATGTATCCTTGAGCACTTGTGCGAAATTTGCATTTTTAAAAAATTTTATCCCTGACGTTCGTCGAAATTTCGACGAACCTTATTTTTTGCCGAAATTTTGATGGACTTGCAAAGTTAAATTATGGCTGGCATAAACAAAAATGAGCTTGACTATTTATTGCGACAGTGTTTTGCTCGATGATTTTCTTGGGTCGAAAATCAAAAAAAACTCAAGAAGATATCGGGTGGTTGAGGGTAGTCATTGTCTTTTTCTAGAATTCATTTGTGAAGTCAGATTTGTACTTCCAAGTTTGAAAATCATATTTTAAAGCAACATCTCATCAAATTTCATTTTTAGTCTTGTGCATTTTCAGAATTTCATTTCCAGATTTTAGACCTGACTTCACAAATTCTTTATAAGGGAATTGTTTATAACTGATGGAAAATTCTTGATGGATTTGGACAAATATTATATTTGCAAGGTTTCAATTTTAACCCTAATGATCAATTTTCAATAGATTTGGAAGCCATAACTAGATAATATCAAAGGCATAGGGATAGTTGCAGAGTGAAATAGCTGTCAAGATTTAGGCCTAGAGGGTTGAACAAAGAATTGGAAATGTTTGATAGTGGATAGTTAGAGCCATTTAGCTATGATATTTTTAAAGACTACTTCATAAAGATGTATTTTTCCCTTTGCCAAGTTTCAGAAATAGATTTTAGACCTTAAATGCCAATGTCTTATAAAAGCAGTTATGGTATATTTGTTGCCTAAAGTTCTTGAATTCATCTTGACTCTATACAAATGTATCTACTTTTTATTTGAACAAGAAAGAAAGAAAGCAACCAATTTGTAAATATTGTGAGATATTTAGAGCAACAAACTAAAAAATGAAAAAATGAAGGTCAAGGTCTCTCTATTTTTCTCAGTTCACTTAAACTTTTTAGATGTTGCCAAACATCTAGCAAGCCATAACTATCATGTAGATTATATGATTTCTATTTGTTTTGTACTTTGGAATAGTTTACAAGATGAAATTGTCTCATGTAGAAGTATAAGCTGCCAAATTCCTTTAGAAGTTGGTACATGAATCAAAAGATGAACCTGTCAAATTGGAAACCAAAATTTTTCTGGTAAGAAGAGTTGATTTTGACATGAATGGCATGTTGTAACAACTTTATTAAGTAATACAATTTATTTAGTTATTTGAAAATTTGGTGATTTGTGTGTAGATATGCCACCATATGAAACTGAGTGGAAAAGAGCACTCCTTACCTTATCAAGTAATATCCAAGTAAGATGTTATAAAAAATAACTTGTGCTTTTAGTGAAGCTAGTCAACCTACTCATGTTTTTCCATGCTTAATTTTTTCCTTTTGGATTGAGCTACTTATGATAAATTTTTAACTTTCCTTACAACCTGTGTATTACCCTCTCAATTTTTTAACTGGTTAAAAGCAATCTCTTATAAAGGATATAAAATTCATTAGTACTTTAGATTGTCCTTTATGTTAAGGGAGGCATCTGACTATTATTTATATAGTTCAACTTTATTTGAGAGTAAGCATATTTAATCTCTATGTGGTAGATTCAGACACTAAAAGAAAGTATTTGACCTTACTAGGAAAAATAAAGCAAAAAACGTAAAAGTGCATCACATCTCTATTGAAAGTGATCCCATATCCTTTGTGATACTTTCCCTCTAGCAACTTGACTATCCTTTGTCTTTTAGGTTATGCATGAGTTTATTCATTTGATTTCAATGGCCTTGCATAACACTTGAAGAAATTAATTGTGGTAGTTGCTTGAGATATTGTCCATGCACTCCTTAATACACTTGTAGGTTGTCCTCTTTTGAATCTTTGTGAGATGGAAATATTTATTAGTTTACCATACTGCTATGAATAAAATGAACCCTTGACAAGATTTATGATGTTTTAAAAGCCCTCTTGATTGCTCAGTTACTTTTCTTTATGTATCTTTTAAAGTTTTTCATACTACCCTATCACTTTTATTATTAATTTCAATGCCCCCTTCATGCTTATGACATGGACTAATCATTGTTTATTTGAATAGTCATGAATAGTCCATGAAGGAAATGTAACTGCTCTACCTTAATGATTTCTTGTTGTAATTCGACAGAAAAATGTTTAAGCTCACTATAAGAGCTAGGTCAGGGTTGGGTTCTTGGTATGTCGTATCTCATTGGGAGAGGGTATGAGATTGGAAGGTAGTGATAGGTCGAGCTCGAATCTGGAAGAAGAATCGACAACATCACTCTGCTGGGTTGGTAACATTCGGTACAAAATCTCAGGTTTTTTGGTTTTCTATCTTCAAGTTCATTAAATCAGGTATTATTCTTCCTTGCATGGAGAAAGTTTTCAAATTCAAAATAGAACGGAAGTTACAATCTTTTGTTTAAAAAAAAAAAATGCATTAAGTTCAGTTACTATCTCTTATTGTGATATTCGAGGATATTTTTGTTCATCATGATAAGGGTTCGGTTACATTTCTTGACAGGCATTTGCAGTGATAGTTGTTTATTTTTTAATGGAATATTTTGTGAAGGAAATCGATGGTTTAGTGAAATATCATTTCCTCCTGTCACTAATTATTATGGGTTCTATGGAAAACAAATCCTTAAGGGTATTAAGGTTTATCAAGTTCCTTTGAGATGTCAGCTGAAAAATGATTCTATTGGTGCATACTTTATTGTATTATTATATTCTTGATTTTGACGTTTCTGGGGTTTTGAGAACAAAATCATTAGTATATTTTGATTCATATGAAAACCCTTGAGTGTAGATTCAAGAAGAAAAATGTAGTTTCACCTCACACAGGTTGTCAAGGGGTCTGAGACATTTTTTCTTAAAATGCATTTCCTGTTAATCTCTTCTACATTGTCAGATGAAATCTTTTTATGGTGCATATATCATTGTATTTTTTGAAATGTGGATCATAATTGACAAAGATTTTGTCTTATCAAAAACCTTGGTTGAAAGCTCTAAAAAAAGCAAGAATATTCATTTTTAGAAAAAGACAGGATATAAAGGGATTGATCACAGTTTTGTAAGTTCAATTGTTGAGAGAGATGAGATAACTTGTGCAATAAAATATGAAAAGAGAAAGTAGATATATGTTCAGTTTTTCATCACTGTGAGATGGTGATGTTATTGTTGAGACTGTAACTTGTTGCTGTATCAAAAAGAAAAAGTTGAAAAAGATGAAAAAGCTCTGTAACACAAATAGATGATATGATGCAGAGAAAATATTTTTACTTAGTTTATTTAATATTTTAAGGATTCATTTTTGAATCTTTAGGGTATTAGATAGATTAAGGGTGTGGGTTTCTATGAGCTTATCTGAAAAATAGAGAGATCCTCTGTGATTGTAATTCTATAAACTGAAAAGGGGTTGGTGCTCCTTGAGATTGGTGTCTCTAAATGAGGGGTTGGTGCTCCTTGAGTTGGTGCTCATAAATTATCCTATAAGGAATTGTATACAGTGATTTTAAAATACAAGCCAGTATGGCAGTAGTTTAGGAGTGATTTTTCTACCCCGGGAGGGTTTTCCACTTGGCAAATCTTGTGTCTCATTGTTCATTTGTGGTTTCACTGCTTTACTGTGAGAATTATTTATTATGCATTGTTTTACTGTCATACTTCTCATTTCAGTTCTAAATGGTTGTATTCAATTTATGGATGATTTAATCATTGAAATAGTGAGAGCTAATTCAGTTTTGTTTCATTTTCTGAAAATTGTTAAATTGGTTCATGACACTGATTCACCCCCCCCCTCTTAGTGTCCTATTCACTCCAACAGAAGTGGTGTTAGTGTTGTTGGCAATGTTGTGTAGGGGTCAGGTATAATCCCTTGTTTATGTTAGCATGTTGCTCTCTTTGTTTCCCGTGGGATGTGGGACCTTGTGTTATCTCCTAGCATGGGGGGTGGACCTCAAGGTTCCACATGGTCAGGAGGTTGGTGTTTTTTCATCCATTGGGTATTCTTGCTGAATGTTTGTGAGCATGGTGATTGAGTATTGCTCTATGGACTCCAGTTCATGTTTGAATTGTGAAGGCATCCTATCATGCATTTGTGTATTGGATTGTATATTCATTTGTATCTCTTAATGTAATCTGATGTAATCTTCCTACATGTACTTGAGGAAGCAATGTTGTAAATATTGTAATGATGTAACAAGTATGTATGATCTCATCTTGTAAAGAGTATTGTAAGTAATGCATCTTGTATATGTACTAGTTAGCTAGGAATGATCTTTAATGTTGTTTATCAGTTGTTATGGGATGAAAATAAATAATGTAGAATCATTTAATATGATGCTTTAAAATGAACCTTGCATGTTAGATCATTCTTGTATCTTTTATTGTTGATGAGATGATTCTAGTAATATTGATGTTAGATTATGAGTAGCACAGTCGAGGAACCTTAGAGGACCTAGGTTTAGATTGTTATGTTATGTTATGTTATGCATTCTAATGTTATTTGTTGTTTAAAAAAATTTAAAAAAATGTTCTATTAATTTGGTGTAGTTGTGTTTTCCTATGGGGTTCCTTGGCGGGTGCATTCCATATATATATATATATATATATATCATTTGAGGGTATCATATACTTGACTGTTAAGGGTTTCATGCACCTATCTTTTGGTCGACTATGTGTATATATAAACTAAGGATGATAGGTGGAATGATGTGTATATATGCAAATGTTTATGAAGAATATCATTATACGCATGAACAATAAACTTACAATAAACAAACCATACACCGAAATCATTTAAATGTAAATGAAGGCTGTATGAAATATCAATTTATATATCTTTGTCATATATATATATATATCATTTGACGGTATCATATACTCAAGTGTTAAGGGTTTCATGCACCTATCTTTTGGCTAACTATGTGTATGTGTAAACTAAGGATGATAGGTGGAATGATACATATGTATGAAACTTTTGTGAAAAAAATCATGATACATATGAACAATAAAATTACAATAAATAAACAATACATCTAATTCATTTAAATGTAAATGAGAAAGGCTATATGAAACACCAGTTTATCTATCTTTGTAATATATATATATATATATGGGTATCATATACTCAATTGTTAAAGGTTTCATGCACCTATCTTTTGGACGACTATGTGTATGTGTAACTAAGGATGATAGGTGGAATGATACATATGTATGCAAATTTTTTTGAAGAAAATCATGATATGTATGAATAACAAACATACATTGAACATTTTATACAATTGTAATCTTTAAAAAACTTTGAAATATGCATGCCTTGGAAGCTGAAACAATGTGTGAAAGTAGTTTACAAGAGTTATCTGAAAGTAGTCTTGAACAGGTGTTTGAAACTAAAACTATGAAATTTGAATTTTGAACAAGGGTAATATGCAACACACATCTTTGGTAACTTGTATAAATAGGCATTTGTGGGCAAGTGGAGAAATTTGAATTATTGGAGGGAATTTAAGGCTGCATACTTGGAACTAATGGTATAAGTGATGAATTGGGCTATAAATGGTACGCATAAATGTGATTTGAGAGGTTAGAAATTTGGGTTGGCAATATTAATTATAGTGTGATTTGAAAGCTGATTTGAGAAATTCAAAATTATTTTGTGTTCCAATTTTGGTATGGATTAATTAAATATCATGTATAATTGTGAAATATGGTTAAAATAATGAGTCCTTATTTTGTAAAATTGTATTGCATGGTAAGCCTAAGAATTGGTTGTCAATTTTTGCACAGTAAATTTACAGAAAAAGAGGTATAGTTGGACATAGTAGAACAATAATTTTGTCAACCAAGGATGAATAATGGAATATTTTTATTTGTAATAAGTTGAAATGTATCTCCAAGTTCTAGTCAGTTGTCAAATCTATTGTGGTTGAAATGTAAATGAGTTATGTACATGTCATATCGGTTTTAATGTATTAGTGCATATATTATGCAAATAAAAGTATCTATTTGCATTCACCTAAATTTGGGAAGGTCGAAATTATTTAGTATAGCATTGATTGGACACTTATTTTATTTAACATGTACTTATCATATCATATTACAATAACAGTTTGAAAAAATAGGGTCTTTTATTGTTGCTTTATGGGGCCTAGGCTTTCAAGTCCTATCCCCATGATAGGAGCCCACTCGACCATTGGGCCCTCTCCCTTACTCTCATTAAATAGACTATACAAAGAACGAGTTATCAAATTATTTACATGTTTGTCCTTGATGTTTCAAAAGGCATCACACTACATGTAATAAAGTGTTTTTTTGTTTTCACTATCCCAGTATTATAAAAAATGTGCACCCTTTATTCCCACTCTTCTTTTGTTATTTTTTAGTGCCTAGTTTCACATCAAAGTTGATTAGAGTTAGTTCTTAACTAAGAAATAAGAATTATGGCTCTCCATAAAATACTAGCCCCTATGTATGATTTTTTGTTGATCATCACATGTGGGGTTGAACTCCTCAATATTTGTTTTTTCTCCCTATCACTTTATCCCATGTACACTTGTAGAATTTATTCATAACAAAATATTTATCTCTTTTTTATTTATGGGGCATCCATTCAAATAGGTATTCCATTTACTTATCCTTGTCTACAAGTAGAAAGTTCACTTTTTTTTGTTAATATTAAAGTTACTGAAACGTCAACGTTGTCACCGGACTATACAATTAGTACATTGCATTTCCGTAATGACACTTAGAAATAAATTCTCTAACAAATTCTCAACTGTTGATCTTTGTAAATCTAATGGTTATAGGGTAATTCTGGAGGTTTGAGTTCACAAGCCTAACACTCTATGCATTTCATTCTGAAATGCAACTACAACCATCCATCAAATGTTCATCGAACAATTGAGTAATTTATGATATAAACAATAAACATGTGTTTTAAAGTTGTTTTAAACTTTATTTCACTAGGATTGACATCAAGGCCAAGGGGTCGCTGCCATTAACTTAACATTGCAAAGGACTTAATAAAATGAGTAATAATATCAGGAACCGGGGGAAAAGGTCAACGAAAAATTAGAAATCAATAACATTTCGATAAAACCTAGCAAGAGTGAAAACTTTTAGTGTTTATAATGTTTTTTTTTTCAATTTTATGGCAACTTCATTTTTTCATTTGTATTGCTTTATGTTTTAAATTTGCATGCAAATATTTCATAAATAGATAATACTTAATTTCTTAAAGGAAAAAAAACTGATTTGAATAGAGTCATAGAAACTGAACTCAGAAAATAATTTTATATTGTAAATGAATAGCAAAGAATAACACATCCATTTATTTTATTATAACTAAATTACAATGTTACATTATTGGGTGATCCCACAATATTCGTTTACAATTTTTGGCCAAACTAGAGACTGAACTGATTTTTTCGAACTAAATCTGCACTTTCAGACACCTATAGTGGCTAAACCGTGAGGAATTTGAAGATAATGCAAACTAGTGATTTGTGACATTTTCTCTATAAATTCTAAATATATTTTCTCAAAAAAATTGGAATCAGATTGCACTTCTTTTTCCATCTCCTTCGAAAACTAGTTTTTTTCAGTAAAACCATTTTTACGGAGTGACGCTCACCGTATAACACAATTTTTTTTCCAAAAAGGATAAAATTCTAATTTTTTTTTAATTTAGAATTGTAACTACGATATCTAGTGCTTCCAATTGGTTTCATAGTGTTTTATTGAATATTTTTTCCTTAATCAAGTTTCGAAGTCACACCAATTACAATTTAGACATAGGCAGACTATATAACACAACTTTTTTTTTATGTGTCGAAATTTTTTTTTTTTTGTTGGATCAAGGAATTCAATACCTAGTGCACTCATATTTTTCAAAAAAAAAATTGATAATATTCTATTTTTCACATGTGAAGAACAAAGAGCTTGATTTTCAGTGAAAACCCTACATTCACAAGAAATAAAAAATAAATATAATAATTAAATTAAATTTATTTAAAATTATACTTTTTGGGAAGATTATAATAAGAACTACATACTTGAAAAAAAATGAATTTATTTCATCCCCCAAAAGGTAAATCAAAAGTGGTTTTTTATCAACATTTTGATAGGTGTAAAGGAGACTTCATTATAGGTATGATTTAAAACTAGTGAGGTTCTATCGAAGGGGGTTTGATCTAAGGTGGTTTGATCAAACCCTCCTTAATTGGAATCCTTAAAGTAGAATTTTTTAAGGCTTAAATCATTATATTTTCTAAAAATATGTGATTTCAGCAAAAATTAGAATCTCCTAGAAATTGTAAACCAACATTGTGGGATCACCCTATTACATATCTTCTTAAAGATGAGTAGAACATACAAGCTCTTTTTTTGTATAAATAGCATATGTCACCTTACATAGATGCAATTGATTCCAAGCTGCTACTCGTGATTCGTGACAATGCATTAAAAATTGGCTCCAAACTTCTGCTAGTGACAATGTAATACAAATGTGGCTCTAAAAATTAATGCAAAGGGTTCTTGCTTGGCCAACCATGGTGGGGAAATTGGATCTGTGAAGATACAAAATGTACTTATTCTGATTGAAAACCAGAGTCATGTAGAATATGAGGGGTAGTAAATCTACTCCCATATTTTGCACGCAGTCTCCATGCACTGGGATAACACTTATCTCCATCAGAGCTCCTCATCCTAGTTCAAAACCTACCTTAGAAGTCAGGTGAACCAGATCAACTTCTTTTCAATTCCACCCATTTTGAACTTGAAGGAAATTGATCTTTTACTCTATAACTACATAACTGGAGGTAGGAGAATTTAGAGTATCCCCAATAATACCACATCATCTTCTTCTTGAATCCTTATTAACCTTACAAAATGAAAACCCTTACGACAATTCAGAACATTGCACTCAATAGTAAAGCCTTTAGCCTTCAACGAATGATTTTTGTTGTGCTCATTATCCCTATTGATGGGCCACCAGTGCCACTACCAACCTAATCCATGTTTACTTGTGATTCATGTCACATGTGAGCTTGGGTATAATGATAATGGCAATTCACGTAAACCAAAAAACCAACTTAATCAATTCGTGTAACTTAAGCCTTACAATTACATTTACAATTAAAATATTTAATTTGATTGATGTTTGGCCACATGCAAATTATACCTCAAGCTGAAAATCTATCAAAATCGCCACTCAAATGATATGAAATCATTACAAATCTGATTTCAATTGATCACTGGATTAATGACATCATCATCTATAGTACGTCATGTAGTTTTCAATATCAAGTTATCCAATCAATCACTTCAGATGTACATATGGCATTAATCTGCACCGCCACCCATGGTACCGCAACCACTCTTTAAAAATATTGAGAATTAAATGAAAGGTAGAGTACTTCAAGGCATTGAAAAGAGAGAATTAAATGGCTTGTTTAACCTTAATCATTATCAATATCCACTAATAAGTCACAATAATTTTTGCTCACTTATGATCAGAACTATATGTTGATAATTACTAGTAGTTTTAAAAGCCACATTTTTATATTGAACAAAGTGTCGCCAAAAAGTGTAGTCTTTGGCACTTTTCACTCATTTTGGCCTTTTCCCTTGGATTTTGGCCTTGTTTTGCCTCGATTCAGTCTTGAAAGCTTGCAATTCAACAATAATCTAACAATGTTTTACTAAGGTGTTGTGAAGTGTTGTAACACATCTTCCCACTTTTCTAAGACCCTTTCAACACAATTTGCCTAAATAACCCCCTTTTACCCCTTTCCAAGCCTTGTGATAAAGTGTTGTAAAGTGTTGTAATGCATTTTCATACTTTCCTAGGCTTATCATCACTAATTTAACCCTTTATAATGCTAAGTTTGACTAAGGAAAACCCCTAATCTCCAACC
This sequence comes from Sequoiadendron giganteum, assembly GCA_007115665.2. Classification (NCBI taxonomy): domain Eukaryota; kingdom Viridiplantae; phylum Streptophyta; class Pinopsida; order Cupressales; family Cupressaceae; genus Sequoiadendron; species Sequoiadendron giganteum. The sequence continues at coordinate 119,405,730 of VCHN02000014.1, forward strand.
CTAACCCTTTCCTTCTCTTTGAATGTGTATTTTGTAGCTTTTTGTATGCAGGTTTGTCAAGGAGAAAGGTGCTAGAAAGGTTTTTCTAACTCATTAAAGTGATTCAAGTCAACAAAGCCCTAGTTCAAGCTTGGAGACCTCTTTCAGCCCGTTTTCTACATAATCTGAATCAGACAACTGTTGGGATCTGAAGTGCAGACTGAAGACTCCAATCTCCACTTTCAGATTCTCAGAAACCCAGAGGAGGACTAGGTCACCAATAATGGCGACCTAGTCCCTCTGAGCCTATTTTTTGGGGATTTTCACATTTTTGGATACCCTTTTGGCAGAAACCCACTCCGACAAATTTTCTCGACAAAAGGACTAGGTCACCCATTCTGGTGTAAGTGTCCCTTTGTAGATTTAAGATAGATTCCAAAACATTCTGAAAACTCCTCATCTGTAAATTCCAATACCCAGGTGCACCACTTTTGTTATTTCCACTTTCTTTCCAGTTTCTATGCATTTAGGTCATTTACTTTACATTGCATGTATTTTAGATTCACATTACTTTACATATCATAGTTAGTTTAGCATCTAGACACACTTCGTGACACACACAACACAACCCTACTCAACCCCTATCTTTGAATGAAATCACCAAAAGGCATATCACCAAAGTGGAAAGAGTGTCATTCCTAAACCAAGTGCTCCTTAGGTGAAAAACCCTAGGGGCCTAGTCAGGGGAATCCTCTTTCCCCTATTTGTATATGTTTTTGGCGGTTCATTTTGGTGAACCCAACTATCCAACACTTGTTAATATTTTTATTTTACAGTTACATCTTAGGAAAAAGCTTGCATTACATTAGAATTTTGCATTGTTTGCATCCTAGGGTTTATAAAATAATGCATTAGTGAAAAGCTCATGTTAGCTTGCATTTTTGCATATATATCTTCATTGAAAATTTCTAAAATTATGCATTTTCACCTTAGGAATACATCATACAGCCTAAAACACATCAAAACCACTCAAAAAAAAATCAAAAATGTTGAAAAAAATCCCTATTGGGACTAGTTCGCCATTCTGGGCGACCTAGTCCCAGTTCACATTTTTAACTTCCTGTTACAACATTAGAAACCTTACTTATGTGCTTTCTTAGCCTCCTAGTATCATATAAGTTATAAGTCTATAAATTTTTGAAAACACCGGTTTTAGGCTTCTCACTCAAAATCCTCACTTTAGGGTAGTCATTCTTGATATCCCTTCATCATTAGATCTAAAAAAATGATTACATTTCTGAATTTGTGCTTAGCATTGATCAAAGTACTTTTTAATTTTTCTTATACAATGTTTACATTCATCAAACTATACATAAGTTTTCTAAAAGTACTTTTCATTCTTTCATATACATTGTTTACATTCTTAAGACTTAGCATACGTTGGATAAAAACATTTTGCCTCTTTACATATGCATTATTTATATTGCTGCAACATTGTTTTAAATGGTTATATGTACTTTTTATTCTCGTTCAAACAATGCTAGTATCGTACATATCTAGATATGCTAAGAAACCTTCCCTACCTTCTCCCTCTAAGAGCATTTTTGTGATAGAGAATACAACCTTAGACATTCCTACCGATCATGTTAGTTCTTCTCCTAATATCTCCCCTATGGGTGAAGAAGATATTTTGGTGTTCGAAGAACCAATCAATGAGCTTTATGAGAATTCTAGTTGTTTCTCTCCTCTTACCTCTCTCAACAAATAATAAAATACAACCATAAGGGCTCATGACAATAACATTTTTCCTTCTCCTAGTATCTCTCCTCATTGTGAAGAAGATACTTTGCCATTAGAAGATATAATCGATGAAAGTATTGAGTATCTTAGTTGTACCCCTTCTCCTAGGGAATCCCTTATAAAAAAGGCCATTCTACCATTGATAATTACCCTACTTGCGAAGACATCCTTTCAAAAGAACCAACCTTTAAATGTGAAGAATATTTGGTTTGTAGTTCTCCTAAAAATTCTCCTCCTAGGGAGAATATCATGGTGCATGCAAACATGAACCTTGACACCTATCCTTCAAACACTAAACCTTCCCTAGGCAAAGATAGTCAAGTGAAATTTGAATCCCCTTCACTACCAAGTCATGAACGTAAAGACAAGATTCTTGAGGTTATGAAAACACAAGTGGGTTCTCCTTTAATTAGTGAGGCTCCTAAGTCCCCTCCCACTAGTGAATCACACAAAAAACTAAGAGATATCTTGAAATCCATGATGCAATCTAATCACAACAATGTTTTGCAGCCACTAAGTTGTAACCTAGTGACTCAAACATCTAGGGGATCACATGTCACTCCTATGCCATAACCCTTTTCTCAACTTAGAGTCCCTAATGTTGAGGAACATAAACAGACTCTTGTTGATATATTTGTATGGCAACTGATTCAACTTTCACCTACAGTCAACTTTCTATTTCAAGAAATGTTGCAAATACAGATGGAGGAGATCGAATCCTACATAAAATCAAATAATATCAAATCCCCCTCCCATCCCATGCAAGTAGCCCAATCCAAAATCACATTCTCTAAACATGAAAACCCCTCACTTGAGATTCAAAACAAGAATGATCCTTTGATGATAAAGGTGATCATTAATGAAACTTTAGTCAGGTACACTCTCATCAACAATGGAGCAGACGTTAATCTTTGTAGCGTGGACCTTTGAACACACTTGCCATGGAAAAAATTCTTATTCAACTTAATGATGTTCATATTTTTGGCTTCGATAATGTTAATAGACAACCATTAGGGATGATCACATTACCTATTAAGGTCGGACCTATAGTGTTTCCTACCTCTATACATATCATGCAAGGACCCCTTCTATACAATCTTATCCTAGGGAGACCTTGGATTCATGCTATGAAAGGAGTCCCATCTACCCTTCACCGTACAATGAAATTTGAGTATAATAACAATGTATACACGGTGAATGCATATGAACGAATCTACGAATCCACTCATCACAACATTCCCAACTCCCCTAATCCTTTCATTTCTAGATCCAAACTTATACAATTTGATGCTAATCCTTCACCTACAACAAAACTCTTTCGTGATCATTAGGGTTCATTAGATTCTAAACCTCCTTCCAATAAAAATTCCAAAATATCACCCTCTTGGTCCAAAGAGTCATATACAAACAATTTATTTTCATATACAAGTTCTCATAACGATTGGGGTCTTATGCCTCCCTTTCAAGGAGAGTGTGAAACCTCACAACCTACACCAAAACCACCCTATGTTCTATATACTCAACTTGGTTGTACATCAACAAAATTACCCCATGATGGTGATGGGGTCTATATAACTCCCATCCCTCATGAAGGCACCACACATAACACTCAAAAGGATTTGTGTTCATACAGCAACCAATCCTTCTCCAGAACACACAAACTCTTCATTTAACTTGGAATATGGTTATGATATCAAATACAATCTCCCTCCTACACATGGATGCAATATACACATGATGCACACTGACATATCATACTCTTCTAAGAAATATTTAGGGTTACCTCCCTTCTCCATATTTTCTTCAAAACAATAAACTTTAAACATCTCACGGAGCTTGGTGCTCTCCCTTCTGTGGGGGCACCTAATTCCTCTCACTAATACATACCTTCATCCTATTCGGCTCACCTTTTCATTGCACTAAGTGGGGGCAAGGGGTTCATTAGCCTTGTCCTCATATGTCACTTGTCATCACCTCTTTTCACTAGACGTTAATATCTCATGAACATACAAGAGCAAGCTTGGGATGTGGATGACATGTCTTAAGTTAACTCACATGTGACATACTATTCTTTCCATGACGTAGCCTCACTTGGAAACATATCACTTGGCATAGGGATTTCCAAGTTGGCTCTCATGTCCTTCTTCCTTCTTTGCATTTTTCACTTCTCTACTTTAAAGTAGTTGCTCACAGTACGGTGTTTCACAATTCCTTTAAAGTGGGGGCATACATTGGCACCATTTATTTTGCATTTGTTTTTTTTGTCCTCAATTCCTAGTGCAGCCTTATCACTTCATATGATGTGTTTTCTCACTTTGTGGACGACATTTAGTGTAATGTCCTTCATAAGTGTGACCTATCTTAGCATATTACATTCCTCTTAGCAGACTAATGCGATGCATTGTATCCCCTAAGTTGTGAATTCCCTATTATTTGATTGGTCCTCTCTTGGAGACATTACACACAATGTTCCCTAAGTCAAAGATCTTTCATGAACTAAACAAGACTCCTTTGAACATCCCTTTTGCATTATACCTTTTTGCATTTTCATTTTGCACCTTACATGGCCACCTTGCATAACACAACTTGCATGCCTATGGTGCCATCTTTCCCTTGTTCATGAGTTCTAAGCATCCAAGGCTTTCCTTGTGTCTTGAACCGCACCCTTGTCTTTTGTGTCACCTTATCAAATTTATCAAGAGGTATAACTTTGGTATGGTCGAGCGGGAAGCCCAACTAGTGGCATGAATTTCCCCATAGCCACCTTTGTGTGAGTGTGAGTGTGTACCAATCATGTGTATGTATCTAACCTCCTTCTTGGCATTCTCACCCGGCGAACAACTGAAATTCTCGCCGACCTAGAATGTGTACATCCTTTCCTTTTGGACAAACAACCTAGATATGATCCACAACTAGTTGGACAAACAGTCAAAGCTTGATTCGAATTTTATCTCTCTCCACTCTTTCACATCACTCCTTGTGTGATCTTTTGTACTTATGCTTGGTTTACCATGGGATCTTGATCCTGGGGGCTTGATCATCCCTCTTGATCATAGTCATCCCACCTTAATAGCATGATTACATTAGATCTCGCTCAACATGCATGATTCAGCTACTTTAATGTGAGTTTGAAGAAAGTTCATACTCTCACTCAAGTGGGGGCTAAATGTGTCCCCAAAAAGTGTAGTCTTTGGAATTTTTTCACTCATTTTGGCCTTTTCCCTTGGATTTTGGCCTTGTTTTGCCTCAATACAATCTTGAAAGCTTGCAATTCAACAATAATCTAACTGTATTTTACTAAGGTGTTGTGAAGTGTTATAACACATCTTCCCACTTTTCTAAGACCCTTTCAACACAATTCATAAAACCCTTTTACCCCTTTCCAAGCCTTGTGACAAAGTGTTGTAAAGTGTTGTAATGCATTTTCATACTTTCCTAGGCTTATCATCACTAATTTAACCCTTTTTAATGCTATTTTTTCCCCTTAATGTATTTTTAGGCCCGACTTAAGTGTGTTTCGGGAGGCAAAGCTAATAAAATTTATTAAACACCTTTCAAATCCTAACCCCCACTTGAAATTTCCCAAGTGGACTAGGTCGCCACCTTGGGCGACCTAGTCCCTTTTGGCATAAATTTCAAATTTAAGACAAAAACCTAATGGGAATTTGCCTCCAAAACCCTAGTGTCAGCCTATCATGTTGCATTTTTGGGAAATTAGGGCATATGTTGTATAAATAAGGGTTTTCACCTTCATTTCTCTCTCTCCTAAGATCATTTTTCACCTTCACAAGTACTCTTGCACTCAAGCTTCCCAAGCAAGCAATCAAGCACTAGGCATCTCAAGAAACTTCCATTGGAGTTGTTATGGCATGTTACAAATTTCAACAACAAAGGATTTGGTAAGCATTTACATTGTACTATCATTCAATCATCCATTCATTTAATTATATTTCATTTGGATTTGATTATCACAAAGGGGTTTGACTTTAAGGCAAACCCCTAATCTCTAACCCTAACCCTTTCCTTCTCTTTGCATGTGTATTTTGTAGGTTTTTGTATGCAGGTTTTTCAAGGAGAAAGGTGCTAGAAAGGTGTTACCAACTCATCAAAGTGATTCAACTCAACAAAGCCCTAGTTGAAGCTTGGAGACCTCTTTTAGCCCATTTTCTGCATACTCTGAATCAGACAGTTGTTGGGATTCAAAGTGCAGACTGAAGACTCCAATATCCACTTTAAGATTCTTAGAAACCCAAAAGAGGACTAGGTCACCAATAATGGCGACCTAGTCCCTTTGAGCCTATTTTTTAGGGATTTTCACATTTGTTGATACTCTTTTAGCAGAAACCCACTCCGGCAAAGTTTCCTGATAGAAGGACTAGATTGCCCATTCTGGCGTAAGTGTCCCTTTGTAGGTTTCAGACAAAATCCAAAACATTTCGGAGCTTTGCATCTGCAACTTCCAATACCGAGATGCACCACTTATGTTATTTCCAGTTTCTTTCCAGTTTGTAGGCATTTAGGTCATTTACTTTACATTGCATGTAGTTTCAAATTAATTTGCATCTCATAGTTAGTTTAACATCTAGACACGCTTCATCATACACGCACACAACACAACCCTACTCAGCCCCTATCTTTGAATGAAATCACCAAAAGGCATATCACCAAAGTGGAAAGAGTGTCATTCCTAAACCAAGTGCTCCTTAGGTGAAAAACCCTAGGGGCCTAGTAAGAGGAATCCTCTTTCCCCTATTAGTATATATCTTTTTGGTGGTTCATTTTGGTGAACACTACCTTATTCAAACCCCTACCCTTTGAATGAAATCACCAAAAGGCATATCACTAGGTGAAGGAGTGCCATTCCTACATCAAGTGCTCCTTAGGTGAAAAATCGTAGGGGCCTACTTGGGGAATCCTCTTTCCATTCTTGTATATGTTTTTGGTGGTTCACAAAGAAAAAAGGATTTACAAGAATGGATCCATAAAAAGTATTTTAATTCAAGTAGCTAAAGACCGAAGTACATACTACATAGCCAACCTGAGCAAAAGGCCACTAACCATGACAAAAATCCAATCACAAAATACACATTATAAGAACTATTATGTTGTACAGTAAAATATAGACATGTGACACATCACACAATTCATTACTAAAAAAAATTGTAGTTGAGGTCCTCAACTGAGTGTTTGAGTAGAAGGTGAATCAAAGTTAACAAAGTAACAATAGAGAAGAAAAGTGAATCACCCAAAACCTTCCTCCAAAACTCCAAACTCGTTAATGATTCATTTTTATTATCACACAACAAACCCCATCTCATATTAACTAGGGTAAGAACCTGCACTGTAGAAGCATGCAATTCCACTTTCCAAAAGATTCACCAATAGGTGCTAACCCACTTTCAAAATTGTAATGCTCCAGTGCCAATTCCAATGAAGAAATAGAGTAAATGAAAGGTTGCAAATAGCGTATTGCCAACTTCTTCACCAAATCTTTATCAAGAAAAATATCCATGCAATTAGACAAGAAAGGTGAAGCTACCTCATAATATAGAGCACAGGGGTTGTTTTGAAGCCATTCCCTACCCACAATTATTCTTATAGCATCTTCAACTTGCACACAAGGAATTGTAAAAACCATATCCAAATTTTATCTATCGTATGCATCATCGCTTCTTTTCTCCCAAAAAAATTGGGTAGCATGACACACCATGAAGACTCCATATCACAGATAAATTGAGAATAGAGAAGAAAGAAACAAAATCCAAATATATTATAAATTATATGAAGAACATCGATTTGGTGAAGTATATATAGAAGTTAGAATGAAGACAATGACATCAAATACTCAACACTTAACATTTAATTCACCACTTGATGTGGATATTATTTTGAAAAAAATTGAGTAATGACTTTAAATCATTTAAAAAATAATAAAATTTCAGCCATTGATTTTTGGAAATCTAACGATTCTAGTGTTATTCCAAAGGTTTGAATTCACAAGTCTAAAGCGTCATACATTTTCTTTTGAAATGCAACTACAATCGTCCATAGAAAATTCATCGAATGGTTGTGGATTATATTGATTTGCGCTGACATCTAGCTTCAGACATAATGAATATGTTGTCACTTATCTTACCTTCATGAACCTATGCATCTCCTTCATCAGCTTGGTGGCCCCCATTGCTCTTTACAAGCCAATAGAAAAGCCACACGTCAATATCCCACTTCCCCTCTGAGATTTGTAAGTTTTAGATCAACAGTCACGGGCTAGCGGGCAATGGCCTAGATCAACTTGACAACCATCAAATTTCTTCCCCTTTAACCAATAGGCCAACAACCATAATGTATATCCTCCTTTAGCAATAGATGGTTGAGATTAGAACATCTCGACGAAAATTTTTGCACCTGCTCATACATCCTTTTAGTAGCACGTTTTTTAACCTTTCATAATTATCAAGAAATAGTTCACCAAATATTCCCATGCCCTTTATAATTTTATGAGCGGTGGCGATGACATCACGTGGCTCATGCCCGTTATCCCTCCACAAGCCCAGATCTGACAGTGGATCCCTTGCAGGCTAGCGGGGAACGACTGAGATTCATTTATATCAAAGCACATCTAAACCATTGATTTGATCACGTTCAACCATCAATGCCTTTAAACAGTGGTAGGGCCCACCACAAGGGTGAACAAGTGTCATGTGCCCGCTATCCCTCTGGCTTCTAAAATTTTATTATTTTAATCTTGCGAACTAGCGAAGAACCAATGAAAATAAATCGCCAATGAAAATATTTTTTTTTGGTTTGAAAACATTTTTGAATCATTAATAAAATCAGTAATAAAATTTCAACCATTGATTTTTAGAAATCTAATGGTTATAGTTTTATTCCATAGGTTTGAATTCGCAATTCTAGTGCTTCAAATATTTGCTTTCAGAATGCAACTACAGTAATCCATCGAAAATTCATCAAACAGTCATGGGTTATATTAATTTGCACTGACATTTGGCTTCAAACATAATAAATATATTGACACTTGTCCCCATTCCAGACATTTTATGAGGGAATTTGAATGTGCGGAAAATTTGTCCCAGAATATAACAATATGTAATTACAGTAGCATTTGATTTTCGCGAACCACGCTATGATTTTTTATTAGCATACTAGTTTATTTCGCCACTGAATTTTTTTATTAGTTTGATATTATGTTTAACTCGCCAATGTTTTTTTTATTCATTTGAAAATAGGTTTAATTCACCAATGAGAATATTTTTTTTGGTTTGAAAAAAAGTTTTAATCGCCAACAAAAAAAAATTGTTTTGAAAACAGGTTTAATTTTCCAATGGAAATATTTTATTGGTTTCAAAATAGGCTTTAATCACTAATGAAAATATTTTATTGGTTTAAAAAAAATTGCAATTCACCAAGATTTTCCACATACTTCTAGCGGTTACAAAAGATTCGCCAATTGAGATTTTTTTTCCTGAAAAATGAAAAAAAAATGCCAATAAAATTAATATTTTTATCGGGAAGTATACAAGATTCACTAGGATTTTACACCTTCGTTGGGTGGGGGGCAGGCGGGGGGGTTCTTAAATTTATCCCTATTGTGGCCTCACCGGTTCATAGCTTCAGGTCAAAAGTTTTTACCCCTTTAGAAAAAAGGTTGTATACTTGGAATTAATGGTAGAAGTGATATGAATTGGGCTATGAATGGTACACATAAATGTGATTTGAGAGGTTATAAATTTGAGTTGGCAAGATTAATTATAGTGTGATTTGAAAATTGATTTGAGAAATTCAAAATTATTTTGTGTTTTAAGTTTGGTTTGGATTAATTAAATATCATCTATAATTGTGAAATATGGTTGAAATAACGAGTCCTTATTTTGTAAAATTGTATTGCATGGTAAGCCTAAGAGTTGGTTTTCAATTTTTGCATAGTAAATTTGCAAAAAAAGGGGTATAGTTGGACATGGTAGAACAATAATTTTGTCAACCAGGGATGAATAATGGAACATTTTTATTTGCAATAAGTTGAAATGTATCTCCAAGTTCCAATCAGTTGTCAAATCTATGGTGGTTGAAATGTAAATGAGTTGTGTACATGTCATATCAATTTTAATGTATTAGTGCATATATTATGCAAATAAAAATATCTATTTGCATTCACCTAAATTTGGGAAGGTTGAAAGTATTTAGTGTATCATTGATTGGACACTTTTTAATTTAACATGTACTTATCATATCATATTACAATAACAATTTTTAAAAAATAGGGTCTTTTGTTGTTGCTTTATGGGGCCCAAGTTGTCAGCTCCTATCCCCATTATAGGAGCCCACTCAACCATTCAATCTTCTCCCTTATTCTCATTAAATAAACTATAAAAAGAAATAGTTGTCAAATTATCTACATGTTTGTCCCTGATGTTTCAGAAGGCATCACACTACATAATAAAGTGTTTTTTTTTTATTTCACTATCCCGGTATTATAAAAATTGTGCACCCTTTATTCCCATGCTTCTTTTGGTATTTTTAGTGCCTCATTTCACATCAAAGTTGATGAGTTAGTTCTTAACTAAGAAATAAAAATTATGGCTCTCCACAAAATACTAGCTCCTATGTATGATTTTTTGTTGATGATCACATGTAGGGTTGAACTCCTCAATATAATTTTTTTCTCCCTATCACTTTATTCCATGTACACAGTTTGTAGAATTTATCCATAACAAAAAATTTATATCTTTTTTATTCATGGGGCATCCATTCAAATAGGTATTCCATTTACTTATCCATTTGATGTTTTGCTTCATCCACTTCTTATTTTTTGCTCAATATTTCATTGAAAACAACCTTAGATGGAAAGAGTGTTGAAATTGGAACTTTGTTGTTTCCACCCGGAGGTGGAAAGCAGATTCAACATATGAGAAGTGTGACAAATTATTCAGGGGGAAATCATTCTCTCATTTCTTATTGTTTTTATTTTTGGAAAAAACAATATGTTAAAATGTAACAACCTCTAAAAATAAAAGCTTAATTAAATACACAAATTACACATCATCACACAGATAGAAATACTTGTGTCCAAAGCACAAGAAGAAGATCAAATAATTATATTAAATTAATAATTTGGATTACATGTGTCGTTTACAAGGAAAAACATATGGGAACATTTCCCTTACAAAAGACCTTATGGTCGATAGCAAGACTATATATTAAACTGAAACTTGAGCCTTCCTGATAGGATCCTTTCAACCTTTGAATTTTTTCGACCATCTCCAGGGTGAGAACATTGTTAGAGAATATTTCCACCCTACCATGAAGCAACGCTTCCCCAAAATTCTTCAGTTAGTCAAAGAATACCCGACCCAACACAAGGAAAACTAGAAATACAATACTAAATAGAAGTAATGAAATCCGTGTAGTAAGACATATCATCATCTAATCATATCATGTTCATCACATAGAATACACCCAAACGACACCATATTTGACGCTCATGCACATACAAAGTCAATCATGAGTGCAACATAATAGTTTACCATCAACGTTGCTCAGTCCAACATCTCTTAAAGTAGCAAGTAAATCTTTGCAAGTACAAGTATGCTAATCATGATAACTAGTTTGTCAGAATACAAGAAACCCTTTCAATAATCCTTTCATACATGCATATCAAGAAATGTAGAGGTTCTAATATATGAGCATGCAAGTACAAACATGGAAGTAAATAAAATACAATATTAAATAAAGAAGGTGTAACACATGTATGTAGTTATAGGTACATATATATAAAGAAATATGAGTACACATTCTTATAAAATCAAGCACTCATACGATCCTTTTATGGTATTGTTGATTTAAAAATACAACCATTTTTATATAACCTAAGTTACATCTATTACAAGGCTTAAGATATTTTTGCTCTCCTCTCTCAATAGTCCTTCTTTTCCACATTATTGATATGCATAGTTAGATCACAATATTAGTGTTTCTTTACTGCTATTGGATAACATTTCTTATAATAAGCAAGATATGGTCTTAGCATTTTCAATAACCGAAGTTGTTTAAGCTTCATAAAATGCAACTATCGAAATTGGTGTGATTTCAAGATAATGAAAAGAGAAGAGGGTTAAGTCATCATTGCCCCCTTTTATGAGGCATCCAATCTAATCAATGAAAATCCATTCCTTAGCAATTAAATAAATGTCTTGGGGAGAGTTATTTAATCAATTTATAACTTGTTGATGTATCAAAGTAAGATTCCCTCTCTTTTCTTTCTTTTGATTAATAAATAAAAAACTATTTAGAAAAATTAAGCTCCTACCTACCAATCATGGCCAAATGGCCAATTTCTATGAAGCAAAAACTACTTGGAACTCCATTTTTTACTATGCTATTTGGTTCCATATCAAAATTTCCTAAAAAAAAAAACTAATTAACTTTCTTGATGTTTCCCTTAAATTGACACAACTATTATCCACAAGCAAGATTCCATTTCATTAACTATTATTGATTCCCTATTTATATAGGGAATATTCATTAAGATCCTTTCCAAAATTTCAATAAGTTCCTTTTTAACAAAGACGTTCTCGGGGGATAGAATTAAGGATACTAATTCAATCAAAATAAGCTTCTTACAATAGTGGACTTGTAGAGAGACAAATCAGATATCTCAGGCAATGAATTTGCATTACTCTATGATCATAATTAAAGGGATAAACTTCTCAAGAAACTTAATCGGGTCGGTAAGATTAAAGAAGAGTCTTATTCGACTTTGGTGACTAATGCAAAATATGGGAGCATACACAGGCCGGTGAACATAGTGTCTCGATTCAGTGTGGTCTCATGGATTTCTACGTTTTTTTCAAGGTGTGCATCATTTATTTAGAAGCTCTTCAAGAAAGTGTATCAGTTGACATGTAACTAAAATGTATGCAAATGTTTTGAATATTGCAGAAGTTTTAGAATGCAAAAAGGAAAGGGCAGGTGTAAGACCAAATTGCAATCCGTCGAGATAATGGTATGCGATTGAGACAATGGCGCACAAACCTGTGGTGACATGGGATGGTATGATTATAGACAGTGCACAAAATGGAATTTTGCAAGGAAGCTCCCAAAATCTTAGAATTAATGAAGCACTCTGGAACACGTCAGTAACGCTTAACGCATTATTTAAAAGATGATAATTAGGTGTGTATGGTTGACCTTTATGCCCGCTGGCTATCTTGAGGGCATCCTTATCATTATTACTAAGATGCCAGTCTAACCTATGGTGCATGCTTTTCTGTGGAGAATATCGACGATGCTCAGGAAAATCCAAAAAATAGGCTTGCACTATAAACAGTGTGCTCAAGATTCTACAAAAATGTGTCCCGCTGTCAACGATGCGGATGAGAGAAATGGGCTAAGTTTGGAGGGAAAATATTACAAGATCCTATCCCAAAAAAAATTCATCATCAACAATTTATCTATTGAAAATTTATCGTCAATTAAAATTCATGTGTTAATTTTTTTAATAAAATCAAAATTTTTGAAATATATATTAAAAAATATTAATAAGTGAATTACTGACGGTAAATTTTCTTTATACCAAAAGAAACCATGTCAAAACTCGACTTCCTACAATTACCCTTTTAAATCTATTTAAAATAAACGAGAAGCAGATCTAAACATATCGGGGTTTAGAGGTTCTAGATTCTTGAGCTCGACACAAGATGTTTGCAACCTTTTAAAGGTAGAATCTTGGTTGCGAGTTGAAATTTGTTTTCAGGATTGAGGCTAGTATCGTTTCGACCGTCTGGATGATGCTAAATGAAACAAATCTGAGAATAGTACTGTGCGCTGCAACTAGAAATCTGGCATCCAATAAGGGCAGGGAATATAATGGAGTCATAGATGAGGCACGCAAACTGTTAGACGCAATGCTGAAAGAATGGGATTTCCCCTGAAGAACCACGGGTGCGACAGGGACAAATTGCATGCAAGGGTATCATTCTATACCAAATCGGTTTGCTTGAAATAGGTTGATGAAAGAATATTTTTGCAATAGAATTTCATCCAATGGATCACGACCCCAAAAGAATAAGAAAATCTTCATAACATGAGTCATCATGCACAATATATATCGAAACGACCATAGACATATAGACTTTTAAACCTTCACCGAATGTATGTTCAGATTATGATCAATCCAAATATACGAGCACTCGATAAACGATGGCAAAAGAACTATCAAGGTATGCATACCTGATGGTAATGGCCTCCTGATCGATGTTATGATTCTGCAACCTTCATCCCAAGAGCAAATGCATGTCTTCTCTTTTTGCAATGTCGATAGCCCTTCTCCTTTTTTTTCCTCGATGCACCACTCACCTTTCATTGATTATTCTTGGTAGTTACAAAGGAAAGCTTAATTACGCCTGCCCACGACCATTCTTGACAGATTTTCTTTTAATTAGGCCTCTTGCATGTAACATGCATTTTCATTGCATGCAAATTTTTAGTTGGATTCTTGTATTTGCATTTAAATTAACAGTACATATATAGCTTTTGATTCAGCTAATTTTCATCCGATTTCTCCTCTTTCAATATATACTGTCAAGTATTATTCATTTATTCCCATTGTTAGGAAATATTGCATTCAACCCACAATCTTATTCATTTCTTACATAATCCATGAGAGATAAACATGCATACAAGTTTACCAAATTCATAGATCAAATAGACAAGCCACAAAATAATACAAGATATACCTTAGAAAACCTTCAAGAAGGAAAAACCCAATCTCCAAAAGCATCCATACTCCATCATATTATTTAGCAATAAAGCAATACAAGGGTTACAATTAATACCTATCAAGTCTTCCAATGCATTTTCATGTGTCCAAACATAAATCCACACATCCCGTGCCATACTTCACAAATGCACTTCACAAAAAGACTCAATAATGACAACCAACTCACTCAACCAACCTAAACCACTACACGTGTTTTCTTTTATAGACACAAGCTCACACAAAATACAACTTGTGGTAAGGTGAAACCATGTACCACAAAACCATGTGAATACAAAACCACTAACCCCTTATTTAATATTGGGTACTAAGACTTCACTTTATTTAATATTTCTCCAATATTAAATTATTATCACATGTCTCTCACACATTAAATAATAATATACAATGTTACAATACAAAATCAAATGGTCCCCAAATAATTACCTAATGTGATTAACCACACCACCAAGGTGCATCACAACTAAATAATTATTTAATTACAATATTATGATAAATAAATTTATGCAATGGAGTACAACACTGTATCTCAACACCCATTAATAATTCAATGCTTTTAAGAACACTTATTTATTTATTCGAGCTTTTTAAGTTCCATAAAACTATGATAATACTAGCTTACAGAATTATGGTCTAAATTTTAATTTTCCTTAAAGAGATCAACCGTTGAAAACAACTATTCATCTTTTGATCGATTTTATTTTGTTAATATGCTTGTAAATAATCATACAATACTAGCAATTGAATTTATTTTCATAATAATTAAATTATTTAGAAAATGGGATATGCCAAAACATATGAGGTGTAATGTAAAGGCGTTGAGTAGAAATTAATTTTTAAAAGTAACTTTTTTCAAGTTATTTTGAATATATATTATATATTTTTTATTCTAATTATGCATATGTTTTATTATATTATTATTCTAAGATTGATGAATATGGCCTTAAACTGATCAGTACCTTATCTAGGGTTACAAAGTCACAAAACCCTACATTTTTTTCTTCACAACAATCTGAAAATACTTTGATAGTTAATAATTTTTTATTGCCTATGGGCGGCTAGGCGAGCACCCCCCAGGCTAGCGGAGGGTACGTGGTAGTTTAGGCCACAGTGTCTGGTGTGATGAGTTTGGAGGAGGACGTGGGAGAGATATCATGACAAGGAGTTGATCAAAGTTGTCACATCCTTGAAGTACGTGAGTTGATGGGGGAGGTGTGGACGCCTTTCCCAAGGCCCAAATAGTATGCATTTTGATTGGAGGATTTAGTCCTTCAGCAAGCTTTCAAAACGTTTGGAGGTGATTCATTTATGGTGAGTGACGGCTACTTAGTACTTGGCATTAAATCCATTGTGGGTTGGATTTAAGGTCGATCAAGGCTAAATTTTATTCTCATTTTAGTTTCCTTTTGGTTGCGCATGGTGTTTCTTCTCTTTTTCTGGGAGTGATCTATGCTTGGGCTTTGATGGCAAATCACTCAAGGTTTGTAATCGAGATTTCGGTGGATGGGTTGGAAAAATTTGGGGCAGATACCCTAATTTCCTTGAATTCGTCATCACAACAAACCTCTTTCATGGAAATTACAAATCAACGACTGAAGAAGATTTTACTCAATAATGATCCTTTGGTAGTCGTGGTGACCAAAATGATTCTGGGGTTCGGGCATTTGGAGAATAAGGAATATGGTAGGGATAATCTGCATGTCTCCTCCCATTTTTTGGCTTCCCTCTTAGATAACCAGGTTGCCAAGGCTGAGGCGAAATTGTTGTTTGGGAAGATTTGGTGGAAGGGGTTGATGAGGTACTACATGTTGTGGTTGATGGAAGAGGTATTTTGCATCCCTACGATCTGGAGCTCCTTTGATGTTTGGATGAAGTTGTGAAGTTGTATCTGTTTCTTCTCAACTTGAGTGGATTGGCCCTCATGAAGCATAGGATGATTGTGGCGATGGCGGTGGAGTTCCTGAAGAATTTCTTTGGGTTGATAGCGGCCAGGGGTGTGGAATGGGACAAATAATTTGAGGCCTTTACAAGGGCCAATAATTTCATGTAAGTCTAGTTCTGGTAGTGCCTGGGTATTGTTGGCTGGTTTTTTGTTTTATAAGCTTTTGGGTGGTTCTTTGTTAGGGGACTTGGACCTTTGATGGCCATTTTGATTTAATTTGGTGTTGGTCGGGTGCTTGGATGGTCTGGTTGGATAGGTTTTCCTCTTGGTGGTCACTTTTTGACTAGTTTTTTGGCATTATGGCCTGGGCTGTTAATGGTGGATTTATTTACTTGTGTTGCAGACGATTGTAGACTGGAATTTTTAATTATATTAATAAAATACTATACTTGCATATCAAAAAGTAATAATAATTTGTTATTACCTTATAATAACATGACCAACAAAAGGCTTTAGATATTATTTTACTTAATAATCCATTTGCCACAGCAATATCTCTTATATTTTAATGAAAGTAAATTAATCCATTCCTTGAACAAAAGCTATCGGGAAAATACAAATTTAAAGAAAAATGCAGAGAAGAACTCAATCATCCTTGATTATTTATTCATGAAAATATTATTGTACAAAGTTGGAGATAATACATAGATCAGAGACATGTATTCATATATGATTTGATCATATATACATTTCTATTTCAAAAAACTTTTATATGTCCTAAAAATAAAAAACCTAATGAAACTTTATAGACTAAAAGACTAGACCAAACATACAATTCTTGGACCCTTGACCATGATACAGGCTCCTTTATAAATAGGAAGAACAAACATGTTGGCTTGAGAAGCCAAATTTACACTTATTTTAATATTACATGTGACATTAAAAATTCTATTGCAACAAGATAGTTACAACTCATTAACAAAATAGATTCCTCCTTCGTGCCTTAGAGAATAAAAAGAATATCTTATAGTTGTTGAAAGGACAAAAATTTCTTGAACATGCTAATGAAGAAAAAAGTAAACCTTAATGACACCTCTGCAACTACTTGTAACCTCAAAGAATTTGGTGAAGATAAAATTGTTGATGATGTTGAGTTGGTAGTTTACGTCTGGTATTTTTTTACCCATGAAGCATAAGTCTCTTTTGGTAGCTAGCTGAAATATATTATGTTATCCACCTTATTCAAATGTCCTATGAATTTTGGATCCAATATATCTCTTGTTTCCTTGACAATAATGTCCAAGCTTCAATCCAACTTTAATAGTTTATCAATTATATTATTTATTACAATAGAGTTTGGATCATCATTAGCAAAAATAGAAGTATACAAGGAAGGAAAAATATTACTATAGTATGATTTCCACTTATCAAAGGCCTTTAATTCTCTCTCATTATCCAAAATTCTAGCCATAAATAACCATTCCAACTCTTCAAAAAATGTAACTTGTTTCTTAGTTGGATATCCAACTTTACCTAAAAGTAGATACGTCATTTAATAATCCAATTAATTTAAAAGTATCAACTATCTCACCAAGGACATCGAGACTAAAATTGGATTGCTTGTAAATCAACTCCATGGATGTTGCCCTAGGGATCCAAGTACTCAATATCTCTTCTAACATTTCCTTATGATGCATATCACTTGTGTGATCCTTTCTTAAGTTGTTATATCCATCCCATGTGTTTTCTAATTTAAAAAGGACACATGACAATATGTAACCTAACATATCATCAATCAAATTAAGTATCCTTTTGTTTCCTTCTTCCTTTTCCAACTTCTCTATCTCTTTACTTTGATTCAATTATTCCTTCAACATTTTATATTTTCCTTGATAGTTCTTCTCTATCCTAACCTAAGGTGTCCACTAAACTTGATTATGGAGTAGAGGGTGGTGGAGCTAGTTTGAATTTTGGCCTTTTGAACATTTAAAACCCTTGAAAAATATAGGGAAGTGTTAAAAATTTGTGTATTAAGGCTTCAAAAACGCTAACCCTTATTCAAAACCCAACTATCTATCCTAAACCATTGTACCTTTTCTTATATTTTGTTGTTGACCTATAACCGAGGCGGCCTCTCACTTAAGTTATAACCTTTAGGCTTTGATCTCGTACGCTTAGCGACCCCGTCTGTTAGGAAGCTGGGCCCACCCATTTTAATTAATGTCTAAGGTCCTAAGTTTATGCCCTCTTATGTCATTAATTTCCTAGCCCCCCTTTTTCCAGTACTTTTTGACAGGTGTTTTTGCACTCTCCAACACAAAATAAAATACACTAGGAATCTTATCTTCTCTTGAAAGGAAATCTTATTTGATCACTCAAATAATCTAACCCCGAGGTTCTAGTATCCAAGTTTTCATTGTGTTTTGGATAGCTTTGAAATTGATATGATATTGTTGGTAATATCAAAGGGACTTATGCTTTTTGAAAATTGAAAAATCCTATTTCTACACTGAGACTTAGTTTTCTACAATCTTCTCAATAATCTCTAATTTCAATGAAATCTAAAATCTCTTATTTATCTTTTCAACTCTGATTTTTTTTGTATTTCCAACTTTTCACCTCAAATAAACTTCAAAAGACTATGGTTTAGAAAACCTAATTTCACCTAGAACTAAAAATCAATTGGAATCAATAGATAAGCTCCATAAAACCTAATTTTTCTTTGCCAATTTAACATAAATACAAAAAATAGATGCAATATTCAATGGAAATCTTAAGGTTTTCAAATCATAAATCATTCATTAAACCCATTAAATCAATGCAATTTAATCAACAATTCATAATCAAGAACTCAAACATATTTAATAGTTCAAACTAACCATCTACACTAAAACTTACAATCAGCAAGAGTCAAATGGTATGAACCTAAAACTCCATCAATATCTATTCTAACGAATCTTCATATTAACTAAACTAATTTCAAAAGATGGACCTTGAGTAGATACATGCAACCATGCTAACATTCAAAATTGAATACAAAATGATTCATAAAGGTGAATTTTTATATTAATTTTGGTATTATTTTTGCAATAATTACAAGTTCTCTCTCTATAATGAAAAGACATAGCCTTTTATATATTTTTAAATACAAATGAAAGGCTAAGATTCATTATCGATCAAAGGCATAGACCTATCCTAGCGAGGGTAGTTTAAATTGTATTTAATATAAAAATTTCAAAATAACAACCTTGGCACAAAGATCTAGGCAAACTTGGTTAGGCATGGCATTTTGCATTAAAAGAAGATTTGGCTGGCACTAATTTCAAATTAGATCATCCTCAACTACAACTTGTCATGCATCCTTTTCTTTTTTCACATATTCTAGAAAACTAGAAATGATCCCATTAAGGTCTTCATTGGGAGGCATGGGAATCATCTTTATTCTATATACCAAGGCAGCTAACTCAATATCAAAATTCTTTATTAATTTGGTCCAACCACCTTGTGACTCCTTGAATCTATGCTTTATGTTTAGGAATATAGATGCATCTTCTAGATGATCTTCAGTAAATGAAGAATTTGACATGAGCGAAAAAAGCTATCTTTCCACAATTTCTTTAAAACATTAATGTCCATTTTATCTTCTGAAATTATTTTTCCTGTAAGTGCTTCCAAGATGAAAACAACCCTCGATATTTCCTTTAAAGCCTTTTCAATTCTTTGGCAATCATTTCTTAGCCTTATCCATTATTTCCTTCTTGAAACTTGGGGAATGGAACCAATATTTTGGTTCATTAATCTCATCCTCTGTCAAAATTTTCTCCCCAATTAAAATTTGTTGTGTGATACCAATTAACATACTCAACCTGGGTAGTGTCTTATCATCAAAATTCTTGCAATCTGAAACCATATTTTATACTTTCTAAAGACAACCTTGGGAAGTGGTTTAGATTTTCACTAATTCTTCAAAAATATTATTGCCTCTATCAAAAACACCATGAATCCACTTACTACTTACCCTAGAAGTTGACTTTATCTTCTCCAATTCATCATTTGATTCTTTTGATAATATTCCTAGAGGGGTAAATGTACCTTTAGCTCATTGCACAGGACTGACTAGGTGTTTGATATAATTTTTCAATTCTTCCACATACACTTTTAATTGTGCCTTTGTTCTTCTTTCCTTCTCCAATATTTGTACTATGGTTTCAACTAATTCCCTGAGTTCCTAGACCTCTTATTTCTTTGTGGTTAGTCCCAAATTTATTGAAGAAATATTGTATTCACTTGGATCAATGTCTCCATTTGCATTTTCTACTAAGGGAGTAGCAATGTGCATAACCCTATTATTTGATAAATTATTTATTGCCCTTTTCTTTTCCCTAGGCTTATTGATTATTGATAGAAAATCCTCAAGACTTGGAGCAGTTGTCTCTAATATTGGATTTTCTTGCAACTACTCTCTTAACCAATCTGGTGTAGTTGATTGCTCAATGTTTGGATCAGATTCTTGATCTTGACTTCCTTGCAAATTTTGGTCCTCTTGACTTTTATTCTGATCCTATTGATTAACATCATGTTGCACCTGTTCAACATTGTCCTCTTCATAATCATCTTCTTGTTGCTCCTCGTGCACCTCCACTAATGGAGGCTCCATATTCTACTCCCCATATTGTTTCTCTTCTTTTTGTACTTCTTGAATATTTTTCTCTTCAAAAATTGGAGCAATCATTTCTTCAAAAATAGTTGATTCTTTATTCTCTTGTTCCTCCATTTGTCTTAAAATTTCACCAATATTGTCTAGCTTAGAAAATGGAATGTTGCCCTAAGAAGAATATTTCCTTTAATACACAACTTGTGTCTTCTCCCCTAAATTATCTAGTGAAAACACCTCTTCTTCTTATATATCCTTCCCTTACAAAGTAGCATGGGCAATGGGAGTCGATGGTGCAATTGGTACTTTTCAACAAACATAGATGAAGGAATAGCCTCTTGTTGTGTTGTAGTTGATGGGAGAGGTTGCTTTGTTGTAGAATGAGGAATGGGAGGGGATGTATCTATTTTAGAAGAAGCCTTCTTGCCCTTATGTTTTGTTTGCCTCTTTGCACAAGGCTCCTCTATTGTGACTCTAGTTGTTCTCCTTCTTTTCTCTGTCGACCTCCTTTTTGTAATGTCTTTCTTCTTCTTTCTTTTGGCCTTCTTCACTTCCAAAGATTCTTCTTTAGTACCCTCTTCATCTATATTATGAATTTTATCTTCTTCCTCTATTTATTTGTCCTCGTCTTCATAATAATGAGATTCCCAGTCACCCATTAAATCATATGCTAGTGCTACCCCTTCTTCAGTCAAATTGGAAGTCATATACTCTACCTATTTCTTTGTATAATTAAAAATGTGCCCCATTAAGTCATCTATTTTTGTGATCTCTTCTTCAACCTAATCAAGAGGTGGAATGGGTCTATCTTTTAACAAATCATAATCATGGTATTGCTCACAATCACCATCATCTATCACTTGATCAAACACAATAAATGGTCTATAAAGCATGACCATATCAACTATCATCCCTGAATGCATTCTTTTCCTGACCTCAAATTCATCTTGATGGTTATCCCAGTAGTCCTCAATATGAGGCTTTTTCCTATACCACTTGCCTATTGATTGCTTGGTTATATCATATGGATCAAAATTCCTTCTCACTATGTGAGTTTTCAAATTATAGAATTGTAAATCAACTTCTGAGTTCTCAACCCCTAGTGTTGTTGGACAAACCTCTATTCCACCAAGCATAATTGGAAATCCCACACCTAATTTATGCTTGTCTTTCAAAATTTTATTAAAAGCACTTAGTTGTCTTATCACTTACAAAATTATAATATTGCTCATTGGATACCTTGGAAGCCTATATGGTCTATTTGGGAAACCTTGTATTTTGATGTAAGAAAATTTGGGGAACTTTATATACCATGACCCATATTTTTTGATCAAATTCATTACTTCTTGTGATAGCCTGTTATTTTGAGTCTTTTATGTGTGTCTATATATATATATGAAATGAATCATTTTCCCTTTTGTAATGTGAAGTATTCTAGAGGTGCAATTGAGGGTAGCAATCATAAACCTTGTACTGTCTGGGCCCATTTCCCACATCCCCAAAATAGGTCAATCCTTTGTATTTAAAATTCCTTGCAAGCATATAGATAACATAGGAGGTCATTGTGAAGGACCTTATCTTCAAGTTTTCGAATTGAGAATTTGTATTGGCATTAAGCATTATTTCCTATGGATCTTCTTGTATCCAGTAGATATCTCTTCAATATAATAAAACATTCATTCTTCAAACTAGGTTGCCTTTGGGAGTGTAGAGGAGGAAATTCGACACCCTCAGAAAGACGAGATCTCAAGGGATGAATGTCCCTCAACTACCTTAGGGATCAATTCTTAGGTGACGAGATAAAATGATGAAGGGGATTTATTTATATTTTATGTAGAATTAAAGGATGAGAGTTTCAAAAAAAAAAGAGTAGGTTGCAAAGGTTCTCTTTACAATTTGGTGATATCTCAACCAAGGACAACAACATGGTGCATGGACGTTCCCACGGTGCGTTGGTATCTCTTACGGCCCAAAAATTGAGTTTATAACATAAAACTACTAAGATCCTACTAATGGTTTTGTTTTCTAAAAACTCTAAGAACGTGGGAAATAATAGAGAAATAGAAAAGGTAAATATAAACTAAATTAAAAGAAAATTATAAGAGCAAGAGAAAAGAGAGGAATACTCACAAGAGGTCCATGAATGGAGCCTCTAGCAATGACAAATCTCCAATACCTGGACACATAGAAACAAGAAAATTATTGGGGTTGTTTAGGGGTTTTCCTCTATCAAACCCTCGTTTTGATGTTTACACCTCCACGAACAACCAGATAGATAGATAGATCAAAAGATAGATAGAAAAAATGATAAATACATAGACAAGGGATATAATAAATCCCAAGATTCTCAAAGACGTAAGAAAAATAGATATTACCTACAAGGCTTGAGGAAGCCATAGAGAGAGAGTTGCAAGACCCAAGAGAGTTGTGGACTATTGTGAGATCTTGAGACTATTGTAGTAAGTTGTAGAGAGTTGTGCAAGCTTGAGAGAAAGAGATATTTTGAGAGAGTGAGAGAGAATATCCAAGAGATAAATACCAAGAGAGGCCAATAGATTGAAAAGAGAAAAGAGGAGGAAAAAAGAGGTTGTCAAGCGGTTACAAGTTGCCTCGAGCCGTTTCCACTAACCAAGGTAGGTGACAAGTGGCAAAATTCTCAAAAATGACCTTTGAACATTAAAATATTATGGGATGCTAGCACGACATGTGGATGTTTGAGCATCACACTAGTGTCAAGACAAATCATGCTAGAAAATGGTAGGAAATAAGGAAAACGCAAGGTTAACACAAAACTAACACACAAAGGCAGTTGTTGAAAAGGAGTATTGAGAATCCTAAGTGGAAAAAGCATGATGAAAGGGATAATATGAGCCTACACAAACACTAAGGGGGTGGACACTAAAGTGGATACAAAAGTGTAGGTGAAATTGCAAGGGTATATAATTTTTGACACTACAAGGAGACCCATTATTCTACTTACAAACACTAAGCATGATGAAAGGGATAATATGAGCCTACACAAACACTAAGGGGGTGGACACTAAAGTGGATACAAAAGTGTAGGTGAAATTGCAAGGGTATATAATTTTTGACACTAAGTCACCACACTCATCTTTAAAATAACTCCTATAAAGAGTATTAGGAATCTTGGAGTAATGTGGCCTAGGATTTCCCAACCAGTGTGAATTTATTATCTCTAAACATCTTCTAGGTCCTTTGGTGTAAATTTCTCTAGTTTCTTCTTTTGGTACCACTTTCATCACTAGGTAAGTTGGGATATCAAAAGCCTCAGCTATAGCCATCTCTGTGAAATTTGCAAGGATTCTTTGATCTGGCGCTATGATCCTCCTTTCATCCCATCTGTAATGTTTCACACATTCAACTATAAAGTCTGAACATTGCACTGAGAGAGGGAAACCTATAGCTTGGGCTATTCCACACTTGACCAAATTCTCTTTGCAAGGTTTGAAGGATTATTTCCATACATACTCTCTTTGAACTCTTCAAGGTTGATATGTCCCAAGTTGGTGTCTCGAACATTGGCCCAATATGAAACTATCTTTGTCTTGGGAAGCACACCTTTGAAACCAAACTTCATTTTAGTTGTCCTTGAGAGATGCTCTACCTTCTCACTCTTCTCAACCTGCATTTGTTAGTCCAACATAGCCTAAATCACTTGGAGTGAAAGTGTGGAAAGGATGAACAAATGTCCCTTAAAAATCTAAATATATTTAATTTACCTCAAATTCTAAGGAAAAGAACTTAAATTTTCACATTGTTGATAAATATCATCATTATTAGCTAACATGCTAAAAGCCCAACCCTTAAAACATCAAAATTAAGCTTCAATAGGCCTTTTCAAGATTTTGGTTCTATCATGGAATTTTGAGACTTTGAAAGGATCTTGGATTTTTTTTAAAATGGTGATTTTTCGACTCTTACTCCTTTTTCTCTCACAAGAGTGGATTTTGAATATTTTGTGTGTACAAGAAATCTCTGAAGATGACTTCTTTGTGTGTTATGTGGGGATTTTTTAAGATGAAGAAATCTCCAAAAATGAATCATTTATGCAAGTTTCGGGGAATTTTGAAGATTGAAAAATCTTCAAAAATAGGCAATTTAGTTGTTCTATTGGAAAACATGGGGTTTTGAACAACTCAAGGCTTATAATTGGTTGTGGATTTTTCCATGGGAAGTGAATTTCCCTGAAATACTAGATTTTTCAGATCTCACTTAAACTTGATTTTTCACAAAAATCCAAAAGATTTTCACAGTAGAAACAATTAGGGTATTTTGAACATTGTTTTCAAATTTTAATTTTCCTTAATACCCTAAGTGCGATTTCTCTAAAATTTAAAACAATTTTCTATTGGGTTCACAGGGTTCGAAACCCTAGAAATTTGGCCATGATTTTCTACTCAAAAGACCCTAGAAAGGATTTATTTTCTTGAAGATTTTTAGAGTTTTGAATATTCTAATATTTGAATTGTTTTGGGAAAAACCTTAGTTTAGAGGTGAGCTAAAATGAGCCCTAATTCACATGAGAAAGGAAAGAATGATTGTATTTTTTAATTTGAACCTTAATGAACCTTTTTTCTCAAAAACCCTATGCTAATTTTATAGAATTCAGCTTGAATTTTGGAGAAAATCAATAAATACAACATGCAAAAGCAGCTACTACTAACCTTTGAGTTGAAATTGCAAGTAAATTCCTCTTTGAATCAATTCTAGGACATGAATGGAGCTCTACAATTATATTTAGGGTCACCTGGTCTCTTCTCTCAACACTTAACTTGATTACAAATGAAGGCGAGGTGTGAAGTGAAGTGACAAACTAGACTTTTATACAATTGGAGCACTAAGTTATAAATGTACTAACAAACAGTTGGCAAACACTTCACTATGGAAATCATGCACTTTTCGAGAATACGAACTCATTTTAAGGATTCTCGAGGATTCAAGGAGGTCAGGGAATTTTAGATATTTAACACCACTTCAAACTGTCAGGAACTCTACTAGATGAAGAAATCCCTGAGAACTTGAAATCTCTACAAAGTAAGAGAACTTGAAATTAACGCCCTCTAACCAAAAATTAATGATTTTTAATAACATCTCACTTGGTCCTTCTTGGTTTCAAACACTCTAATCTTCCCTATTTGATACTAACTTGATAAATAATAGGAAGATAACCTCAAAAACCAAAATTTTGAGGACTTCTCTCCTAAAGAGAAAAGACAGTGAACTACAAAGCAAGGAACAAAAGGGGGGTCCCTGTTTGGATGGGGCATGTGTGCAAGGTATAACAAATGGTGACTCTGCTAGGGAAATTTTCATGAACATTTCAATGATAAAGACTCACTCAAAACCCTAGAATCTCTAGTTGGTTTCCCAAATTAAATCATATGGAAAGAACACATACTCAAAGGGGGAATGAAATCATTAATTGAATCAGCTCACTCTCACTCTATTGACCATCTTGAGTGTACATGTGTATTTGATTCTTTAAAGTATCGAGAAATTGTTGCTCCATTGTCATAAGTTGCATAGATAGTCCAACTCCAAAAGTAACTTGGACATTGCCTCATTTCCAATCAAGTATCCATAACACTGATGAGGTTATCGTTGTAATTACCACAAAGATTGTTCTATTGCTAGCCAGGTGTCTATAGCCCTGATAGAATTATCCTTATATTCCCATAGTTAAAACATAGATATTCTTTTCAGTTTCTTTTTTGTCTTTTCATCACTTTTCTTTTCTTTTTGCTCTTTTGACTCATAAGAAATGAAGCTTATCATGGGTTTGGGAATTACAATGGTCACAGAAGTGTAATTTTGGATTTTTCACTTATCATAATTTCCCAATGGCAACTATGATAATTTCAATAATATGTATAATATAGTGTGTAAATTATGACAATCAATTCATTCTTGTGAAATAATATGAGTAATGATTTCCTTTTAGGTCAAGTAAAAGTTTTATCTACATGATTCAACTGAAAGAAGGCAACCTAAATTCTAAAATACCTCATTAACACTTATCAAAGAAATAAGCATGAAAATCTAAGAAAGTGCCCTTTGACTGTACTTTAAACAAATTCCCAATCATAAAACGAAGAATCATCCCTCCAAAACAAACCAAATGAAAGAAAACCTAAACTAAAGAAAAACTAAACTAACTATTTACAGGGGTTGTTAGGTTTCACAAGGAAAGCTAGGCTTGGAAATAATGCTTCAAGAACTACCCATTGATTGGTAATGAGATGTCCTCTCCAATTAATGTTTTTAATCTTAGCTCATTATCTCCCAAAATTTCAAAAATATGAAAAAGGACCTAACCACAATTTACCAAACTTTTCATGTTCTCCTTTTCATTCATGATCTTTGTCCAAACATAAGATAAGGTTGGAAATTCTATTTTTTTTTTATCTATGCTCTTCTATCGAACCATCATTTAACAACCTCTTGATGTTTGACAAGGTTATCTATGGCTATATCTCCTTTCTCTTCAAAACATAGCAATTGGGATAGTCAAGTTTCAATCTAACAATCAATCCCTAAGTACTCTTGCATGATCTACAAGGTAGGAATCCTTAATTGCATTGGAAAGAATGGGTCTAATCCATAAACTAGGTGGTACAAGGAAGTGCCTAATGAGGCTTTTATTCTTGTTTTGTCTACCCATAAATCAAATCTCAGTTGTCTGTGCTATTATTTAGGATTCTTGTCTAACAGTTTCTTGATGACACCTAACAAATTCTTGTTTGTGGAGTCAGCTAATCCATTCGCTTATGGATAATAATTGGACAAAAAAATTAATGTGATACCTAGTCAAAAGCCCAATTTTTAAAGATGCAAAAGCAGGTCCATTATCATAAACTAAAGCATGAGGGAATCCAAACTTGGTTATGATAATCTTGTTGCAAGAATGAGAAGAATGAAGGTGGTTTCATTGATGTCAACTGGTCAATTGGTTATCAACTGATTGTTGTTGTCATTAATGTCATGGTTGCAGGTTATTGGATGTATATGTCGAGGATATTGAGAAAATTGTATTGAAGGAAGATTGCAGGTGTTCAATGGTTGCTTCGGGTTTTTCTCTTATATTTGTGTGGTTTAGATATATTGATTGTGATTGTTGGAAGTTGCTATATCCATATTTTTGGCTTTTGATTCATTGTACAGTGCGAGTTATGTTCACCAGTTGTGAACTATGGTTCTTTGAGGTTCTGGTTGAGGTCTAGGAGAAATGTTGCTGGTCCGGATTTCTCTTTGTTAAAGTCTTATGACTTGTGGTTCGAGAGTTGAGTTGCTATGAACGTGATGAAGCTAATCTTGGCATTTGGAAGGATCGTTCTTAATTGTTATATGTGTTTTACACTGGTTTGGCCGACCTTGTGTTGAACATTGTCTTCAGAGTTAATGAAGCATGTTGGATCTATTTGGGTCCTCATGAAGCATTTGTTTGGGTCACCATCATTCTAATTCCACCCTAGGATGTTTTAGCGCTAACCTAATTTGAATTTAATGTTGGATGGCCGACTTTGGATATGTTTCAAATTTGAAGATGGTATAAATACAAGATGAGTTAGTGGTGAAGAGAAGAAGAGCAAAGAAGAGAGATAAGTGTAAAGAAAAAGAGAAAATAGATGCGAGATTGATGTTAATCACTAAGTGTGTGTGATGCGAGTGTGGAAAATCAGTGTGAAGCTTAAATTTTAAGTTTTCAGATGCAGTGAGTAGAAGGTGTACTCTATCATTCATGCATGTCTATGAGTGGTTGAGAAAATTGTGATGGATTTCTCTCTTGCATTGAGATCGTTGTCTCTCTGTGACATATCTCTTTTATATTCTTTGTATCTCTGTGGCAGTTATCCCTCTGGGTTGTTTGCCCTGTTGGACAATGAGTCCTTGTTTTGGTAGTGAACCTTGTTCTTGGGCAGTGAGCCTCTTGTAATCAGTTTTGATATTCTCTATAGTGTGAGTTAATTCTCACCGTGGTTTTTCCCTCATTGGGTTTTCCACGTAAATCTGGTGTTTTTATATTTGTGTGATGATTTTCAATTTCTGCACTTGCACTTAATGTTTAATCATTTAAGCAGTGTTAAGGATTAGTTTTGGTGATTGATTTAAAGGTTTAATTTTGTGACAACTGATTCACCCCCCTTCTTAGTTGTCTTATTCAACAATTGGTATTAGAGCTTGGTTCCTTGGTGAAGAGCTTAACTGCTTGAGGAAGGTTCGGGATGGTTGGCAAAGTGACTTATGATTAGCTGAGGTTTGATGGAACTTATTATGTTATGTAGAAAATATTATTGGAAGAATATCTAGAGTATTGTGGATATGATGTGGAGAAAGATTACAAGAATCCTTACACTCCTCCTGCTAATGGTCTGAGTACGACTGATGAGATCAAAGCACATGAAGCGAACAATAAGGCGAAGTTCATTTTGAACAATAGTCTTGTAAATTTTGAGTTGATTAAGGTTCAGAATCTGAAGACTGTTAAGGAAGTTTGTGATGCTTTGGAAAGGGCACATGAAGGTGGTGAAAGAGTCAAAGAGGAAAAATTGAAAAAATTGGTAACACAGTTTGAGCTCCTACATATGTTTAAAGGTGAGAATGCTAAAGCTTATGTACAGAGGTTAGATGAGATAGTAGCTGGAATACGAGGAATTGGTGCTACTATAGATGAAACTAGGATTATAAAGAAGATTCTCAGAACTCTCCTTGATGCTTACAATGAGAAGGTGTGTGCTATTGAATAGAGTATAGATTATAATACCTACACTAAAGATCTATTATTGGGATCTTTGACATCTTATGAGATGAGAAATCCAAGTTTGAGGAATGGATGCAAATCAGAAACTTATTTTAAGGCCACAAAAGTTGAAGATCCAGATGAAGAAAATATTGATGAAATAGAAGCTAACTTTATCAGAAAGATTACGAAAGGCTCTGGAAATTATGAAGGTAAGTTACCCTTTAAATGTTTTAGTTGTGGAGAAATAGGTCATTATGTTGGAAAGTGTCCAAAAAGAGCTAAGAGGAATAAACAAAGATATGAGAAAGAAAAGAAAGGAAGGAAGATCAACAAAGAATATTATGTGAATGTGAATGCTAGTATATCTTATGAGGATTTTGATTATGAGGATCCTGAAGACAATGAATTCTTTTTCTTAGTGATAAAGGATTAACCTACTTCTGCTAATTCTGAAAAACAGGTGAAGGAATGTCATCCGGAGAAGGAGAAAAATGAAGGTATTGTTATCTCTACCCTACATGCTAAATAGGAAAAAACTATTGTGTTGTTGACAGTGGTTGTTCACATCACATGATTGGTGATAAGAGTAAGTTTTTTAAACTTGAAAAATATGATGGAGGATTGGTTATGTTTGGAGATGATGCTGGTGCTAAAATTTGTGGGATAGGTTCAGTAAGTTTTGATGGCAAGCATAATACTAATGATGTCTATTATGTTAAGGGTTTAAGGAATAATATTTTGAGTGTTGGAAATATGTGCTATAAGGGATATGATCTTGTGTTTAAGGATGAGAAGTGTGAAATCCGGAAAGGATCTAGAACTGTGATTGTTGTTGGAAAGAATTTTGAAGGAAATATCTACCAACTTAAGGGTGCTAATGGACGATGCTTTATGACTCAGATTAATGATAGTTGGTTATGGCATCAGAGAATGTGTCACATGAATTTTTATAACTTGGCGAGGATTAGTATAGTTCAAATCGTGAGAGATTTACCAAGGATTACAAAGCCTATTAATGTTATTTGCAGGAATTGTCAGTTTAGAAAGCAAGCAAGAAACCATTATAGATCAAAGGAACAATCTACTACTAGACTAATGGATTTAATTCATACATATCTCTATGGTCCTACAAGAGTGAGAATTCTACAAGGTGAAAGGTACTTTATGCTTTTGATTGATGACTATTCTAGATATACATGGGTTACATTTCTTAGAGAGAAATCAGATGCATTAGATAGATTCAAGACATTCAAAGCTATGGTTGAAAATGAAGTGAATTTGAGGATAAAATGCTTAAGGTCAGACAGAGGTGGAGAATTCACCTCCCATGAGTTTAACATGTTTTGTGAAGTGCATGGAATAAAGAGACAATTATCTACTCTAAGAACTCCTTGGCAAATGGAGTTGTTGAAAGAAATAACAGAACAGTTCAAGAGGTTGTTAGATCAATGATTACTGAAGCTGGCTTACCAGAATTTTATTGGAGAGAATCTATTCATATTGTTGTTTATGTATTCAATCATGTTCAAGTAAGAGAAAATAGTACAAAGACTCCCTATGATCTATGGCATGGAATAATTCTTACTATTAAAGATTTCAAGGTCTATTAGATGGATGTCAAGATAACATTTTTGAATGGTGAGCTAGAAGAAGAGGTCTACATGGAACAACCGAAAGGATTTCAATGATTGAAGAAAGATTTATATAGATTCAATCAAGCTCCTAGAGCTTGGTATGCAAGGTTAGACAGGTATTTGATTCAGTAAGGTTTCAACAAAGGTACAACAAATAGTAATATGTATTTTAAAATTGAAAATGACAAAATCTTGATTGTGGTTGTATATGTTGATGACATTATTTTTGGAGGAAATAAAACTATGTGGAAGATGTTTACGGAAGATATGCAGAAATAATTGAAAATTCTATGTTTGGAGAGATGAATTTCTTTCTTGGACTACAAATTAATCAAACAAAGAAAGGAATTTGTATTTCATAGTCTAAGTATGTGAAAGAGATGTTGAAGAAGTTTGGGATGGATGGTTCCAAACTAGTATGTACTCCTATGGTGACTAGTTGCAAACTAGGTAAAGATGATGATTCACCTAAGGTTGATTAGAGCAAGTATAGATCTATGATTGGTGGACATAGTATTTGACTGCTACTAGACCAGACATTATGCATGTTGTTTGTCTTGTGGCAAGATTTTAAGAAGATCCTAAGGAAACACATGTTGTTGTTGTTAAAAGAATATTCAGATACTTGAATGGCACTCAGGATTATGGCTTATGGTATCACAGGGATATTGACTTTACACTAAATTCTTATACAGATGCAGATTGGGCTGGATGTGTAGATGACAAAAAGAGCACAACTGGTGGTGCATTATTTCTTGGTTGCAGATTGGTGGCATGGTTGAGTAAAAATTAAGATTCAGTTTGCTTGTCTACTGCTAAAGCTAAGTATATTGTTGGTGTATCTTTTTGTACACAAGTTCTATGGATGAAACAGACATTAAAAGATATCACAGTGGTGTATGATGATCCTATTTCTATCTTCTGTGATAACACAAGTGCAATTAACATTTCAAAGAATCAAGCGATGCACTCGAGGATAAAGCATATATCTATCAGGCATCATTTCTTGAGAGAGAAGGTTGTAGAGAATGAAGTAAATCTTGAGTATGTTCTGAAAAAGGACCAAATTGTTGATATATTTACGAAGCCTCTTCCTAAAGATATTTTTGGGTATCTCTAGGAGAACTTAGGGGTCATTTTCACTCCTTTCTTGAACTAGATGCATATGGAGATGCATCAGTCTAGTGGATCTGTGGATCTATCTTTCTTCTGGACTGATGTCCGGTGGCTACCTCTCAGGGGGAGCAGGTAGTGTTATGTGTTGTCATTATGAGTATTTTGTTGTCAAAGGGGAAATAAATGTAAATATCTTTTGCCTTTGCCATTGATGCCAAAGGGGGAGAGGAAAGGAAGGAAGAATATGAAAAAGAGGAAAGGAAGAATGTGAAAAGAGATTATCTACTAAAGGGGAGAAACAAAAATAAAAATCTTGTGAAGTGTATTTAGAGCTAGTATGTTGTCTTTGATGGTTTTTCACATCATGTGTTGCCATCAATGACAAAGGGGGATAGTGTTGCAAGAATGAGAAGAATGAAGGTGTTGTCATTGATGTCAATTGGTCAGTTGGTTATCAACTGGTTGTTGTTGTCATTAATGTCATGGTTGTAGGTTATTGGTTGTATATGATGAGGATATTGAGAAAATTATATTGAAGGAAGATTGCAGGTGTTCAGTGGTTGCTCTAAGTTTTTCTTTGGGTTTTTCTCTGGGTTTTTCTCCTATGTTTATGTGGTTTAGATATGTTGATTGTGATTGTTGTAAGTTGATATATCCATATTTTTGGTTGTTGATTCCTTGTACAATGCGAGTTATGTTCACCAGTTGTGAATTGTGGTTCTCTAAGGTTCTGGTTGAGGTCCAAGACAAATGTTAGTCCGGATTTCTCTTTGTTAAATTCTTGACTTGTGGTTCGAGAGTTGAGTTTCTATGATCGTGATGAAGCTAATCTTGGTATCTGGAAGATTCGTGCT
Source organism: Sequoiadendron giganteum (assembly GCA_007115665.2). Classification (NCBI taxonomy): domain Eukaryota; kingdom Viridiplantae; phylum Streptophyta; class Pinopsida; order Cupressales; family Cupressaceae; genus Sequoiadendron; species Sequoiadendron giganteum. The sequence goes on from VCHN02000014.1 coordinate 119,439,203, forward strand.
TAATTGTTCTATGTGTTTTACATGGGTTTGGCCGATCTTGTGTTGAACACTATCTTCAGAGTTAATGAAGCATGTTGGATCTATTTGGTTCCTAATGAAGCATGTGTTTGGGTCGCCCTCATTCTAATCCCACCCTAGGATATTTTGGCACCGACCTAATTTGAATTTAATGTTGGATAACCAACTTTGGATATATTTCAAAGTTGAAGATGGTCTAAATACATGATGAGTTAGTGGTGAAGAGAAGAAGAGTGAAGAAGAGATATAAGTGCAAAGAAAAAGAGCAGATAAATGTGAGATTGATGCTAATCAGTGAGTGTGTGTGATGCGAGTGTGGCAAATCAATGTGAAGCCTAAATGTTGAGTTTTTTATGTAGTGATCAGACGGTGTACTCTATCATTCATGCATGTCTGCGAGTGGTTGACAAAATTATGGTGGATTTATTTGTTGCACTGAGATCATTGTCTCTATGTGACATATCTCTTTTATCTTCTTTGTAACTCTGTGGCAGTGAGCCCTCTAGGTTATTAGCCCTATTGGACAATGGGTCCTGTTCCGGACAGTGAGTCCTTGTTTTGGTAGTGAGCCTCTTGTAATCAGTTTTGATATTCTCTGTAGTATGAGTTAATCCTCACCATGGGTTTTCCCTCATTAGGTTTTCCACGTAAATCCAGTGTTTTTGTGTTTGTGTGATGATTTTTCATTTTCTGCACTTGCACTTATGTTTAATTTAAGTAGTGTTAAGGATTAGTTCTGGTGATTGATTTAAAGGTTTAATTCCATGAAAACTCATTCACCCCCTCTCAGTTGTCCTATTCAACAATTCTCTTCCAAAAATTTGATTGATTCAACATTACATTAATTAATTGCTTGTGCTTCAAACCATCTAGTATAGTGATCAGTAGTGTTTAGAATGTACCTGTGTTGGGATGAGGAGGGTGGCTTGATCATATCAATAAATTCTAGCCCCCATTTAGAAAATGGTTTTACTTATACCATAGATTAGAGTGGCATGGCTAGATTCTTCTCCCTTGAAGTAGATATTTGAAAAATATGACAAGTATTCACATGTTAATAAGCATCATGAAATAGCCTAGGCCAATAGTATAAAGCTCTTACAATTTGTTGGGTTGTAGCCAAACCTACACCATGACTAGTACCAAATTTATTATGAAAATGTTCAATGATTTGATTTCCTTCTTGCTTACCTACACATGATAAGTAGCTTCCCTTGAAGTTTCTCCTATATAAGACTAATCATTTCAACAAGTATTTGTTGATTTTCATACTCAAATCTCTTTTCCATATTGGAGTAAGGTGTGGTTGGTAGTGATAATTAAATAAATAGTAGATAATATCATCATACCATTCATTTGGTGACACTTCTTCCAAAATATATTGTTGTTGTGAAATTTTTGGGTCGTTTGTTACCATTGTCTGTGTCAAAGCTTGTCCTCTAACTAATCTCATGGGTTGGATTTCAATGTCATATTCTTCGATGATAGCAACCCAGTTTCCCCTATGTTCACCGAGTTCATTTTGCATTAGCAAGGTCTTCACAACAACAGCTGAATCTATGGCATGAACCTTGCTTCTTAGAATGTAATATCTAGATTTTTGATTGCTTTCACCAAAGCGTAATCTTGATTTTCTACATTTAGATATCTAACCTCTACATATTTTAACGAAGTACTCATAAATGTGATGGGATGTTCTTCACCAGCCTCTTTCTTTTGTGTGAGCATGATTGCACATGTATGTTTTGAAGCAAAAGAGTAGATATAAAAAGGTTTTGTATAGCATGATTGCAGATGTATGTTCTGAAGAAAAAGAGTAGATAACATTGTAACTATAAGCAATGTTATATTAGATTGTTTGCTTGATTTCCTCAAATGCATTTTTTCCTTGAATGGTCCATTCGATCTTGAAATCTTTTTTAAACATATCATTTAGTGGCTTTACTATCTCTGCAAATCCAGTGATGAACTTTCTCACAAAATTATCTTTCCAAAGTATGATTTCAACTCTTTTTTGCTGGCTGGTGGGTTTAGTTTCAAAATATCCTAAACTCTATTTAGATCAATATAAATTCCTTTTTTTGAAATTACATTTCCTAAAATCTTTCCTTCTATAACTTCAAAAATGGATTTCTTTGGATTTAGGTAAATTTTATACTTTATGCATCTCTAAAAAAGTTTCCTTAAATCGCTCACATGATCTTCTCAGCATTTGGATAACATTGTTAAATAATCCATGTAGATGATAATGCACTTAGCTACCAAATCATGGAAGGCATATCCATCACCCTTTGAAATGTGGCTCCAGTATTGATTTACCCGAAAGGCATTCTTCTATATACGAAAATTCCCCACTTTGTAGTGAATGCCATCTTGATTATGTCTTGATGATCTACCATTACTTGATTATACCCTAAATATCCATCCAGAAAGAACATCTTATTGTGATCCATTTACAATTTGTAATAATTCATCCAATGATGGAAATGGGTAGTTGTCTTTCTCAGAGACATGGTTTAATTTATGAAAATCAACACACAACCTAATTTCACCATTATTTTTCCTAAATGGAACCAGATTTTCCACCCAAGTAGAATTTCTTACTAGAAAAATAATTCTTTCTTGTAATAACTTCATTACCTCTTGATAGATGAGTGGTTCCAATAATGCATTGACTAGTCTTTGTCTTTGCTTGAATGGCTTAGTTCTTGGCTTAAGAGGAATAGTATGTGTAATGATGAAGGTATCGTATGTCTTAAAATCTTCATAACTCCATGCAATGACATCAAGATAATCCCTCATTTTCTTGATGATTCCTTCTCTTTCTTGTTGGGTGTATATTGTGCCAATAAAATCATTCTTGACATTATCAGGAGATCTTAGATTTATTGTTTCGCATTTACCTCCTCCAAAATTTTCCTTTTTGACTGATCCAATTTTATCCCAATAAAATTTTATTTCTAATTGGACCATCCCTCTAGGGATAGTATTTGTTTTTGAATTTATAACTCCTTCTATGTCCATATTTGCCTCTTTTGTATCTATTTCATCAATGATTTGTGTAGCAAAGACATCGGAATTAGTGATATAATATAAGATATGCTTGTCATCCTTAAATACCTAGAAATGCGTAATGTTGTTGCAAATTGAAGGCATAGAAGTAAGTTTCACAGTGAACTTTTTCATTCCTTTTATTGATAAAGATTCTAATGAACTAGCTTCTTGATCCAAGGAATTAGGAGCCTGATTTTGTGACTTTGGGATAGGCTTAATGTTGAATGCATCAAAAAACTCTATGAGATCACAAACTCTATTTTTATATCAATTCAATCTTTTATCATGACAAGTGTAATGTTTCCTTGTTTTATCACTCTCTCAGAATCTCCAAAATAATGCTCTACTTTTGCCCCTTTCTTAATTACTAGCAATAATCCATGAATTAAATATTCATATTATGTAACATTATTCGTGCATGGAAACTGCAATCTGTGGGCTTCTAAATATATTTCTCCTATAGAATTGATTAACTCAAAACTAGCACTTGAACCCTTTCTAGATTTAGAACCATCAAATATCAAAGTACATACCTAATTTTTATCTTTTTCTTTCATGGGTTGGTTTTGACTCATTATCATTTTCGCTTCCATACTCTTAGGAAAAAAATTCTACTAGTTGTGTAAACCATACTGTTTATTTTCTTTGTTTTGCAATTATATCTCTAAATCATTCTCTTTTTCCTTCTCAAACTTCAAAATTATAGGATTTATTTTCTTAATTTGTTCAAGTGCCAACTTACATAAAGAACAAGAGAATTCTGAGTGTGAATCATTATGTACCCTACACTAATTAGGTAATAACAAATCCTCCATTGGGAGCAAATTCTTTAAATATACTTCTTGCTCAATACATTTTGTGACGAAATTCTTAAAGTTTTCAAATATTCCTTCTTCTTCCTCGAAACAACTAAGATCTTCTTTAATGCACACCCTTGTACTATTAGAAATCTTCTCTAGATTTTGAACTAGGTTAGAGCAATGTACCAACAAAATTTATTCACTATGTTTTACCTTTGGAAAGTAGACTCCCAAATCAAATTCTAAGTACAAGATCTCATTGGTCTGATTGTATTTCGTAAGCATGTGATTCAGTTGTGGTTCCCTTTCAATTCTAGTCTGATTTGGCACTCCCTTCCATGGGAGCCACATGTGTGAAAAATTAGTTAACATATATCCATTTAAAGTTCTAGATCAATCTCTACTTAGTAACATTCCATATCCATCTAGAATATCCACTAATTGAATGTCAATGTATTGTTGAATCTATGGATTTGAAGCTAGTGGATACTATTAAACTCTCCTACTCCTACAGCCTCTGTTTTGTATAATTGAGTTACCTTTCTTTGTGATTTATTAGGATTTAAGCCCAAAGTTTTGTACACAACAAGAGGCATAATATTGGTTGATGCACCTGAATTTACCAAAAAATTATGCAAATTCTTCTCAAAATTTCTAAGAGTAAGTAGAAATGGTGGAGTGTCAATTTTTCCTTTATGTACTAAAACTAGAGTATCTATTTGAGAGATTTGGTTTTCATCTTTATCATTTTCTTTAGCAGCACTGTCATTTGCTACCATGTTTGTAGCAACACTTTTAGTTGTAGATGTATCCTTAAAGATGTTGAAAAATGTGTCTCTGATTTCTGGTACTTTGATCGATACAATAAGAGACAAACTAACCTTCATTTTCTTGAATTCTTTAGTGACATATTGACTCATTTTTTCTATTTATGCTTTTGAAGAGGAATAATTATTTCTTGTGTATTGTTTTGGCTCATTCAAAAATCTTGGGGTGTTTCTTGCATTAGAATCTAGGGGAGTATGATAATTATTTGGAGGATTGGATGTAGTGAACATGCCATTAGCCTTATTACTCCTCAAATTGTATGGAGATCTATTAGCTTGTTGTCCATAGGATTGATGATAAGCATGAACTTCCTTAGGTTCCTCTTCAGGGACATTCTCATCTTGTATTAGAAAAGTGTAGCTATCTAGAACCATAGCCATATTTGTTGATTTAAGATAGCTTCGGTCAGATATAAATGATGATTGCATCCATGCATCAACATCATTATATTTAATCGAACTATTCTTAAAATATAATGCCTACAAATAAGTTATTCAAATTTCAGATTCATGGGACGTGTCCCTTGGCGCGCGAGCTCCCTTAACAAACCAAAAGCATTTGGTATTTATCATAATCTAATTTGCGTGCTTTAATAAGCAGCGATCATATAATATGAAGTTCGATTTTATTCATTTGAAAATTTCAATCATCATCTGAAATTCAAATAACTTATTTGTAGGCATTATATTTTAAGAACAGCTCAATTAAATATAAATGATGATGATGCATGAATGCAATCATCATTTATATCTGACCGAAGCTATCTTAAGTCAACACTCCCTCTTAGCTAGGGAAGATAACATCTAAAAAAATAAGTAGAGATATCACCTTACACGTGATATCGAAGATATGATATATTTTCTCAATTTTGTCAAGTCACATGACATTCTTCATAACACATCTTCATTATGGTATGTGCACTGACATCAAGTCTCATGATGTCTACCATAATAATTCATGGCATATCCACGAATATAAATTTATCCACCATGATTATCTCATAAGAATCACAATGATCTTCAAAATGACATCAAGTCCCATGATATCCATCAAAGTGTCCAAGAGATACTATCATGACATGTAAACAAATATCAAGTCATATGACATCTATCATCATAGTTCAACTCATCATTGTAGAGTCGTCACTTTACAATATCACATACAAGTGTTCATTATTAGAAAGATCCTCACCTTTCAATAATGTACACAGGGGGAGAGGGCCCATAAATTCATGGAGTCACACACATGACAAAAGAGTTTACACATTAAACATCTTTAAATATATTAGTACAACTTTTAAACAATTTGAATTTCAAACATAATATCAAATTACATTTCAACCATACCAAGTTTCTTCCTAAAGTGTTCAACCTTGACTCTGGAGAGAGGTTTGGTGAGAATGTCTGTTGTTTGATCATTTGTACTAATATACTCCAACTAGATCACATTTCTTTCTACCATGTCTCTTACATAGTGGTAGGGGATCTCAATATGTTTAGATCTATCATGAAATACTATATTTACAGAGAGTTTGATGCAACTCTAATTATCACAATGGATGATAGTAGGATTCAAGGGTTCACCAAACAGTCCCACAAGCAATTTTCAAAGCCATACTGCTTCTCTTTCCCCCATAGAGGCTGCAATGTATTCAGCTTATGTTGAGCTTTATGCTACTGAAGACTATTTTCTATTGATCCAAGAGATCATAGTTGATCCTAAACTGAAGCAACATCCTGATGTGCTTTTCCGATCAGGTACACTTCCAGCCCAATCTGAATCAGAGTATCCATGTAGATCTAGTTGGTCAGTTCTGTAAATAAGACCATATCCAATAGTGCCTTGAAGATATCTTAATATGTGTTTCACAGCCATAAGGTTAATTTCCTTTGGCTCACACATGAACTGGCTTAGAGCATTCACTGCATAGCAAATATCAGGTCTGGTGTTAACCAGGCACATCAATGATCCAATCATTTGTTTGTATAAAGTGGAATCTACAAACTTAGATTTTGTTGTTGCTTCTTTTAGTTTGTGAAGGTTGGTTTCCATAGGTGTGGACATGGGTCTACGATCCAACATTCCAAATCTCTTCAAAATATCATTAGTATACTTTCCTTGATTTAGTATGATGCCATTTGATTTCTGCCAGACTTCTAAACCCAAGAAGTAATGTAAAATGCCCAAGTCTTTCATGTCAAATTTTGAAGTTAGATCCTTCTTTCCTTGAGCAATGAGGTGATCTTCTCTTGTTATCAGCAGGTCATCAACATATAAAATAATTATTAGCATATCACCTTTAATTGCCTTAAAATAAAGATTTGGGTCTGCATCATTCTTGGAAAATCCTAGTCCCAAGAGATAGCTATCAATTCTTTCATACCAGACCCTGGGAGCCTGTTTAAGTCCATATAGATCTTTCTTTAGTCTGCATACATGTGATTCAGGTTTATGTATTACAAAACCTTCAGGTTGTTCTAGATAGACTTCCTCTTCAATGGTCCCATTCAAGAAGGCAGTTTTCACATCCATTTGATGGATCTTCCAGCCTTTAGTTGCTGCAATAGCTATCACTGCTGTCACAAATGTGTACCAGGCAACAGGTGCAAATGTCTCTTCATAATCAATGCCTTCCTTTTTTGAAAAACCTCTAGCCACAAAACGTGCCTTATGTTTTTATATACTGTCATCAGCAGCATGTTTGATTTTGAAGAGCCATTTAGAAGAGACAACAAATTTCTCTTTTGGTCTAGGCACTATATCCCATACATCATTTTTTAGCATGGACTGATACTCTTTCATCATTGCATCCTTCCATACTTGATGTTTGAAGGCTTCTATAACACTGGTGGGTTCTGAATTTATGATTTCATTCATTAGAGCAATATAGCTTGAGAACCTTTTGGTTCTTTTACTTTCCCTAAAGGTTCCTTTGGGTGTTGCATGATTCTTAGCTTCTTTGATCATCTTCCTAGCCCAAAGTGGCCTCTTCTTGCCATTTTCATTTGGATTCTCTTCTGAAGCATATTGAAATTCACTTGTTATTTCCTCAGGATACTCCCTCTAAATCTCAGGAGTAGGTTCCACTTCTGAGACTCTAGGGGAATTATGAATTTATGTCTCACTTGAACTCCTTGCCCTTTTGAATGCAATGTCTTCTTCAAAGATGACATCTCTTCTCAATTCAATTTGTTTTTGCCCAGGTATGAATATCCTGTAGGCTTTAGAGGTTTCACTATATCCCACAAATACCCCTTTCCTTCCGGAAGGTTCTAGTTTGAATCTCTTTTCTTTAGGCACATGAATATAGACTAGGCAACCAAAAATATTTAAGTGACTAATGTCAGGTTTTATGCCAGTAAATGCTTCTTCGGGATTTTTTTATCTAGATGAGAATGTGGACATCTATTTTGGATGTAGATAGCAGTTCTATGCCCAGAATGAGGTTTCTATGTTCCGGTCAAGTAACATTGCTTTTGCAGCTTCTACAATGGTTCTATTTTTCCTTTTAGCAACCCCATTTTGTTGAGGTTTGTAGGCTACTATAAACTCCCTCTTAATCCCAACGTTCATGCAGAGTTCCTTAAAGATTTCAAAGGTGTATTCTTTCCTATTATCTGTCCTTAGAATTTTGATTTTCCTCCCAGAGAAGTTTTCAGTAAGAGCTTTGAACTCCTTGAACCTTTTAAGGATTTCTATTGAATCTTTACACTTAAGAAAATAAATCCAGGTCTTCCTAGAGAAGTCATCTATAAATATAACATAGTATAGGAAGCCTGCCATGGAGGGTACAGACATGGGTCCACATAAATTAGAGTGAACCAGTTCTAACACATTTTTGGTTTTACTCAAGCTATTGTGAAAGGATCCCTTTGTATTCTTTCCTAGGGCACACGCTTTACAAGCTCCTTCATGAGTTGGTTTTAACTTAGGAAATTATATTACTAGTTTTTCCACAGAGGGTAGGGCACGAAAATGAAGGTGTCCTAATCTTCTATGCCAAATTTCATTTGAATCAAAAGTATCAAGGGTAAGGGCTTGGTTGACTTCAGTGCATAACCTTGTCGTATACCTATGGTTTTAGCTTTCTTTATAGTTGAGTTCTTAGGCCATGCCAAAAATTTCCCATCCATAAAGGTAACCCTATATCCATTGTCTTCAAGAGCAAAGATGGATATTAGATTCCTCTTTATTCTAGGTATGAATAAAACTCCAGTGAGTAGAAGGGAGAGACCAGATTTCAATTTGATGGAGCAAGTTCCAACCCCTTTTATAGGATGTGCAAAATCATCCCCAATAGTTACTTCTTCATCAGTCTCTTCAATCATAGTGTCTAAGTGTTCTCTGAACCCTGTGATGTGCCTTGAAAAACCACTATCAATTATCAGTTGTTGATATTGTTAGATACTTGACTTGATAAGGCTGAATAGAATACAAATTTCTTAGATTCATGGTCTAAATTTGACTTTCCTACTTTAGCAAAGGATACTTGTTGTTTTGATCTATCAGGGCACTTCATTGCATAGTGCCCATATTGATCACATCTTAAACATTGTACTTGAGAGATGTTTTTCCTCTTCTTGAATGATCCTTTTCCATAGGAATTTCTCTTTCTCTTAAATGATCCTTTCCCGTAAGAGTTCTTCTTACCCCTTTTATTAGATGTTGTGTTGAGCACATGAATGTCCTTATCTATGGATTTTTGTTTGTTTTCTTTTGTTGAGAGTCTTGTTTCCTCTTGTAAGCAGTCTGTTCTTAGCCTATAAGTTTAGATCTCACACTTATTCCTTGAACAAATGACTCCCATGAGTTTGGTAGGCCTCCTAGTGCAATTAGTATTAACTCTTTGCTATCAATTTGATATCCAATTGTTGATAATTGATTCCTTAGTTCAATGATCCTCATGAAGTATGCATTAATAGTTTATCCTTTGTTTATTTGTACATTATTGAGTTTCCTCTTTAATGCAAGAGTCCTACTGGTGTTGTTTATTTCAAAGGTTTTTCAAGGGATTTGAACATTAGATATGTAGTTTCATGTTTTGCTAGAATGGGTACTATAAAAAATTTAGTAGATGCAGTTAGGGACCATATAGTACCCATTCAAGAAAAACATGAGACTGCATATCTAATCCCAATCTGAATCCCAACTCCCACTTGGGGCTAGTGTTGTGGAGATTGAAAAGGGGTGAAGGGCTTGATCCACTTGATGCACTGAAAATCAAGCTCTTTGTTTTGCACAAGTGGAAAAATAGCTTATTATCAAAGATTTTTTTTGAAAAATATTAGTGCACTAGATATTGATGTCCCTGATCCAACAACAAAAAAAGAATTTTGATACATACAAAAAAAAGTTATGTTTTAGCAAGTAAATCATGTCTAAATTGTAATTGGTTTGACTTTGAAACTTAATTAAGAAAAAAATATTCAATGAAATGCTATGAAAAAAATTCCATGCACTAGATATCATAGTTACGAATCTAAATTCAAAAGAAATAGAATTTTATTCTTCATAAAAAAAAAATTATGTGTTAGCCAGTAACACCACTCTTTAAAAATGGTGTTTACTGTTAAAAACTAGTTTTCGAAGGAGATGGAAAAAGAAGTGCAATATGATTCCAAAAATTTAAAAAATATATATATTTAGAATCTACAGACAAAATATCACAAATCACTAGTTTGCATCATCTTCAAATTACTCACTGTTTAGCCGCTATAGGTGCTCGAAAGTGAAGATTTAGTTAAAAAAATCAGTTCAACGTCCAGTTTGGCCAAAAATTGTAAACCAGTATTGTGGGATCACCCACATCTTGTTGCACCTATTCAGCATTGTGCTCTTTAGTATAATATTTATTTTTCTCCTCATGCACTTCCACTAATGGAGGCTCCATATTCTACTCCCCATATTGTTGCTCTTCTTGTTGTACTTCTTAAATATTTTTCTCTTAAAAATTGGAGCAGTCATTTCTTCAAAAATAGATGATTATTAGTTCTCTTGTTCCTTCATCTATCTTAAAATTTCATCAATATTATCTAGCTTAGAAAATGAAATGCTTCCCTGAGAATAATATTTCCTCTAATACACAACTTATTTCTTCTCGCCTAAACTATCTAGAAAAATCACCTCTTCTTCTTGTATATCCTTCCCTTGCAAAGTAGCAAGGGTAATGGGAGCTAGTGGTGCAATTGGTACATTTTTAGTAGACACAAAGGAAGGAATAGCCTCTTGTGTTGTAATTGATGGGACAGGCTACTCTATTGTAGAAGGGGGAGAAATAGCAGGTAATGTATCTATTTTAGAAGAAAAATCCTTCTTTTACTTACCTTTTGTTCGCCTCTTTGTAGGAGAATCCTCTATTATGACTCTAGTTGTTCTCCTTTTCTTTGTCGGTCTCCTTTCTGTAATGTATTTCTTTGTCTTCTTTCCTTTGGCCTTATTTACTTCCAAATATTTTCTTCACTATCCTCTTCATCAATATTATGAATTTTATCTTCTTCCTTTGTTTCTTTGCCCTCATCTTCAAAAGAATGAGATTCTCAGTCGCCCATTAAATAGTATATTAGTGCTACCCTTCTTCAGTCTAATTGGAAGTCACATACTCTACCCATTTCTTTGTATACTTCAAAACCTACCCCATTAACTCATATAATTTTTCGATCTCCTCTTCAGCCCAATCAAGAGGTGGATCGGGTCTATCTTTTATTAAATCATAATCATGGTATTGCACACAATCACCATCATTTTTCACTTGATCAGGCACAGGAAATGGTTTATAAAGCCTGACCATTTCAACTATCATCCTTGAATACATTATCTTCTTGACCTCAAATTCATCTTGATAATTGGCCTAGTAGTCCTTAATATGAGGCATGTGCCTATACCATCTACCCATTGATTGCTTGGCTATATCATATGAATCAAAATTCCTTTTAACTACGTGAGTTTTCAAATTATAGAATTGCAATTCAACTTTTGAGTTCTCAGCCCCAAGTGTTGTTGGACAAACCTTTGTTTCACCAAGCATAATTAGAAATCCCACACCTACTTTATACTTATCTTTTAAAATTTTGTTAAAATCACTTAGTTGTCTTATCATTTCCAAAATTACAAGCTTTTCCATTGGATACCTTGGAAGCATATATGATCTATTTAGGCAACCTTGTATTTTGACATGTAAGAAAATTTGGGGAACTGTATATACCATGACCCATATTTTTTTATCAAATCCATTACTTCTTTTGATAGCCTAGCATTTTGAGTCTTTTGCAAATGTTTTAAAATATACATAAGAAATGAGTCATTTACCCTTTTGTAATGTGAAGTGTTCTAGAGGCGTAATTGAGGGTAGAAATCATAAACCTTGTACAATCCAGGCCCATTCCCCACAACCCCAAGATAGGTCAATCCTATGTATTTAAAATTTCTTACAAGCATACAGACAACATAAGAGGTCATTGTGAAGGACCTTCTCTTCTCCAAGTTTTTGAACTAAGCATCTATATTTTCACTAGGCATTCTTACCCAATGGATCTTCTTGTCTCCACTAGATATCTCTTCAATATAAGAAACCCATTATTCTACTTAGGAGGGTGACTAAATCACCACACTCATATTTAAAATCACTCCTATAAATATTCTTATTCATCTTGCAGTAATGTGGCTTGGACTTTGCCAACTAGTGAGAATTTTATCTCTAAACATCTTCCATGTCCTTGGGTGTAAATTCCTATCGCTTCTTCTTTTGGTACCACTATCATCACTGGGTAAGTCGGGATATCAAAAGCCTCGGCTATGACCATCTCTATGAAATTTGCAAGGATTCTTCCATCTAGATCTATGATCCTCCTTTGATCTCATTTATAATGCTTCACACATTCAACTATCAAGTCTAGGCATTGCACTAAGGGAGGTAAACCTATAGCTTGTGTTGAATGAACAAGACAACTAAGAGGGGGGATGAATTAGTTGTATCAAATTAAAACATTAAAACCCTCAACAATAATCAGATCCACATGCATTCATTAAACCCTTAATCTTTTATAATGTTGAAACATGAAAAGAAAATAATAGAAACTGAAACAACCAATACCATGTCCACAGGAGAACACCAAATTTACATGGAAAACCCAATGATGGAAAAACCATGGTGAGGATTAGCTCGCAATATAAGTAATTGCAAAACCGGTACAAAGAGGCTCACTACCAGAATAGGAGACACTATCCAAAAAGGTGCACAACCCAAGCTCACTACTAGAATAGAAAGAAGAAAGAAGATAGAATGTTACATAAAGAACACAAACTCAATGCAATAGATATTCCACCACAATAGCTCCAACAACACTAGAAGCCTTCAAGAGATCAAGATACCTCATCTTACTGTATTCAGCAATCTTGCATTATATCTCACACTGCATTTCACACCTCTACACTTAATTTCGCATCACAAAACTCAACTCTACTCCACACTTCATCTCACATAAATTCACCTTGCATTTATACTATCTACAACCTAAAAAACATCTTCAAGTTGGCTACACTCACTTTACACTCTACAAGTTCAAAATAGGTCAGCACTAAGCATTCCCATGGTGGATAGGAATGAAAAGCAAGCCATTAAAAAACTTAACTAGGACCCAGATCAACTCTCAAATGCTACGCCTTCATAAATGTTCAAACATATTTGAATGTAGTGTAAACATCAGGTCAACCGTTACCCATGCAAACACCATTAAACTTTGAATTACACACTTCCTCAAATCCAAGGACAACTTGTGAACCACATACCACACTTCATCATGATCTAGAATATTCATCTATATTCCTAAAATCTATCAAACTGCTTCACAACTCACACCTTCATAATGTACATGCCCGGTACACTCAAACTACACTACTAAACACTACAACTCTAAAATCCAACTTTCGGAGTACCAAACCAAAAATCCTCTTGACACAAGAAAAAGATCAACACTATCAAAATAAATTTAGAATCACAAGACCTGAAGAACAACTATGGAGAAACATGGAGAAAATACATTTCTCCTAGACACCTCTATAAGCAACACTACAGAACTAGTTCACACATTGGTGAACATAACTTCCTCTGACCATTGATCTAGAAGCCAAAATTTTGGATCTAGAAACTTTGAACACCTCTAACCAACATATCCAAACCACACAAGTAGATATTCAACCCAAAATAAATGTAAAACAAAACTAGAACACCTCTGCAAACTAAAACACCTCTGCAACATCATGTTTCCTTATTTTATCAATTTTCTCAATAGAAGCTTATCAAAGCAACACCAAAGGTTAACATCAACAACTTAACTAATGACAACATAATGCAACTAATCGAAGCAACAATGTATTCTCAACCACTACACAACTATCATCAATGGCAACACCTTCATACTTGCAATAATCTCCCCCTTTGTCATTGATGGCAACATGTGATGTGAAAAAACATCAAAGATAATATAAAGCTCTAAACATACTTATTTCCTTTTCTCTTTTCTCCCCTTTGCACAAATATCTCATTACACTCTCTCTCCCTTTCATACTTATCTCATTCTCCCTCTGTATAAACAAATTTTTTCACATGACTTCTCTCTCTCTCCCCCTTTGACATCAATGGCAAAGGATAAAATATTTTGCATTGTTCTCCCCCTTTGACATAGAACCAAGATACTTACAATTGATCTAAAGACTCCCCCTTAGGATTACACACCAATCAACTCAGAAACCTCTACACCATGACAACATATATTTCATACTGCAGCAATGTCACTACCTACTCCTCCTGAGAGGTAAGCCACCAACATCAGTCTAGACAAAGAATGAATCCATAGATCCACTGGATTGATGTATCTCCATATGAATCTAGTTCAAAGGAAGGGAAAAAACCCCCAACTTCTCCTAAAGATACTCAAAATTATCCTTAGGAAGAGCCTTAGTAAATATGTCGGCAACCTCATCCTTTGTAGGTACATATTCAAGCTTTAGTTCATTCTCCACAACCTTCTCTCTCAAAAAGTGATACCTAGTTGATAAATGTTTTGTCCTTGAATGCATCACTAGATTCTTTGAAATATTGATTGCACTTGTATTATCACAAAAGATAGAAATAGGTTCATCATACACTATTTTGATATCCTTCAATGTTTTTTTCATCCATGATACATGTGTATAGAAAGATGTTGTAATATACTCAGCCTCTGTAGTAGATAAAAAAACAAAAGCTTGTTTCTTACTTAGCCATGATACCAATCTACATCCAAAAAAGAATGCACCACCACTTGTACTTTTTATGTCATCAACACAACCAGTCCAATTCACATTTATGTAAGCATTCAATGTGAAATCAGTATCCTTAGGATACCACAAGCCATAATCTAGAGTGCCCTTTAATTATTTGAATATCCTCTTTACTATTGTAACATGTGTCTCTTTAGGTTCTTCTTTAAATCTAGCTACAAGAAAAACTACATGCATGATATCCGATGTAGTAGCAGTTAGGTATAGCAGTCCACCAATCATCTATACTTGCTCTGATCAGCTTTAGGGGATTCATCATCCTTACTCATTTTGCAACCAGTAACCATAGGAGTACATACCGGTTTGGAGTCTTCCATTCCAAACTTCTTCAACATCTCTTTAACATAATTTGATTGTGAAATGAATATTTCCTTTATCTGTTTGATTGATTTGTAGCCCAAGGAAGAAATTCATCACCCCAAACATAGACATCTCAAACTCTTTTTGCATCTCTTTTGTAAATTTCTTGCACATAGCTTCATTTCCTCCAAAGATTATTTCATCAACATACACAACCACTATCAAGACTTGGTCTTCCTCAACCTTATAGTAAATATTACTATCTATGGTACCCTTATTGAATCCTTGTTGTATCAAGTATTTGTCCAACCTTGAATACCAAGCTCTAGGAGCTTGCTTCAATCCATACAATGCCTTCTTCAATCTGTAGACCATACTAGGTTTATCTAACAACTAAAATCCTCTTGATTGTTCCATGTAAACTTCTTCTTCCAAATCTCCATTCAAGAAAGTAGACTTTACATCCATCTGATAAACTTTAAAGTCTTTATGTGCTGCAAAATCCAAAAATATCCTGATTGCTTCCATTCTAGCCACCAGAGAAAATGTCTCCTCAAATTCTATTCCTTCAACTTGTGCATATCCCTTACACACAAGCCTTTCCTTGTTTCTTACTACTTCTCCATTCTCATTCATCTTGTTTCTGAATACCCACTTAGTACCAAAAATTTTTATTTTTTTCAGGTCTAGGAACAAGTTCCCAAGTCTGATTCTTCTCAATTTGAATAAGTTCTTCTTCTATTGCCTTCATCCAATGTTCATCTTTGCATGCCTCACTTACTGTCTTTGGTTCAATTTTAGAAATTAAACACAAATTTGCCTCCTCAACAACTCTTCTTCTTGTCAACACACCTTTGCTTTTGTCTCCAATGATCTTTTCTTCAAAATTAATTCTCTGTAGTACTTAATGGTCTTAGGGGTCTTTGCCAGAGCTTCTTCCTCTTCAATTTTCACTTCTTTTTCTTTAGATTTTTCTTCTTCTTCTCCACAAGTAGGCTCATTTGACTCATATCCATCTATTATAACTAAATTCTACAAGTCTTCATCAACCTTGACACTTGCAATTTCAACAATCCTTCTTAGTCTTTTGTTGTAACATCTATAAGCTTTGTTTTTAGTAGAATATCCAAGGAAGATACCTTCATTAGACCTTGCATCAAACTTTCCTATGTTTTCATCATCTCTTTGTTGGAGGAATAAACAAGAAACCCTCTAGTGTGTTTTCATTGATGCCAACATTGTTTGGTGACAATGGTTTTTGTCCATCCAATAAATAGTGCTTGTGTTACTCTAATCTGGTAATTCGATCCAAAATTGTTCATATTAGAAGATCGACCTATGATTTTTTTGCAAAATGGATAATATCCTATTTATTATATTAAAATAATAGTAAGTAATTACAAAAGTTCCCAAGAGGGCCTAATTTATGCTTTTGAACCAACTATAAGATTTACATGATAATATTTCCTATTGCCTAGCTACCAAAGAGGATTACCTATTGAGGACTATCACCAGCTTTGGTTATGAAGTTACCTGTATGTCGTTGGCAACTTTCCTCTAACATTGTTTTGAGGGTTGGGCGTTGCTCTTCCTTCTTACCATTTGCATACTTTACATTTGGTAAAGCCTACGGTGGAACCCCGAATAGAGAAGCTCGACATGCCTTTAGACTTGTCCAAGATCGGGATTCACCTCTACCTTTTCTAACCTTCACTCCTATGAAAGCCAAAAATCTAGCCTCCAATCTTCGAAATCCCAATGCCCAGTCTCTAAAACGCCAACGTGAGAAGCCTAATGCTCGATGTTATGAAGTTACCTGTACATTGTTGACAAATTTCCTCTAACTTTGTTTTAGGGGTCGGGCGTGGCTCTTCCTTCTTACCATTTGCATACTTTACATTTGGTAAAGCCTAAGGTGGAACCCCAAATAGAGAAGCCCGACATGCCTTTAGACTTATCGGGGATTGAGATTCTCCTCTATCTTTTCCAACCTCCGCATCTACAGAAGCTGACAAGCTAACCTTTGATCTTCAAAAGCTCGATGCCCAATCTCTAAAACTCTGAAGCTCTGAAGTCAGAAGCCCGATGTCCAAACTCCAAAACTCTAATGTCTAAACTCTGAAACTTTGATGTGAGAAGCCTGACTTGCCTTTATGATTGTTGAGAATCGGGTGTCTCTTCTACCTTGTCCTTCCTTTACTTTTGCGAATGTCAAAAAGTTGACCTTCAAACTTTGAAGTTTGATGCCCGAGTGTGTTCAAATTTCTAACTTCTATTTGGTTGTGACCTTAGCCAAATTTTGATTAAAAACATGTTGAAGTTTGGAGGTGAAAAATCAAACTAAGAAGCTCTACTTACCTTTATTCTTGTCGAGGTTTGGGATTCACCTCTACCTTTTCCAACCTTCACTTCAATTAAAGACAACAAGTTTACCTCCGATCTTCAAAAGCATGATTCCCAATCTCTGAAACTTTGAAACTCTAATGTGAGAAGCCCGATGCCCAATCTTTGAAACTTCAAAGTGAGAAGCCTGACTTGCCTTTAGGTTTGTCAAGAATCGGGTGTCTCTTCTACCTTGTCCTTCCTTCACTTCTGTGAATGCCAACAAGCTAACCTCTTATCTCTGAAAGTTTGATGCTCAATTTTGATCAAATTTTCTAACTTTCGTTACCTTTAGTCATGTCGAGAATCAAATTTCTATTCTACCTTATCCTTCCTTCATTTCTTTGAAATCCAAAAAGCTAAACTTTGAACTCCTAGAGCAACCCCTGCACTACCAATTCCCATTTCCTTTCCATACTGTTATAGTGCATGTATTAATCATCCAAAGGCTAAACACATTCAATACAAACTAAAGAAACCCCTAGACTACACAAATGGATCCCTTTCACAAATATGGATCAAGGATTTTTTTATGCCTTAATTATTTCCACTAGCTAAGGGAAGTCTTTCACTCTTTCATCATTACCAAAATAAAGGCACCCATATCACAACCTATGTTAGCTAAAGCATTTGCCAACTTATTACCTTCTCAATATGTATGAGAGATTTGAACTTGTTTGAAGGTATCCAATAATGACCAAGCTTTACTTAGAATATAAATTAATCTCCAGTTGTGGTTTTTCCTTTCCTTACAAGCATTGATAATCAATAAGGAATCTCCTTCTATATGGATTTTTTGAAAACCCAGTTCCTTTTCTAATTGCAAACCTTGAAGAAGTGCTTGTGCATTTGCCATGTTATTAGTACCGTTGTCTAATTGTGTTGCTTTGGAAGCTATAAATAACCCTTGATTGTTATGAATACAACACCCAACACTTGAAAGACCTGGATTGCCTCTTGAGGCACCATCAAAATTAAGCTTTTGAAAATCTGAAGATGGTGGTATCCATTTTATAGTTGCTCTATCGATCTTTTTAATATTTGGAAAATGTAGGGCTCCTTTAAAAGGAAATGAATGTATTCCCAATGCTTCAAGAGATAATCATCCCAACTTGTAAACAAGGAAGATACATTTTTATAGTTTTGTACATAGGAATTGGTTGTTTCTGATATAATTTTTTCAATTTTGATTTTTAGCTGATGCACTGAAGAGGGCTCTTTTCTGAAGATATGTTTATTTCTCTCCCACCAAAGACTCCAAAATATAATAGTTGGTGTCACCTTCCAAATACATACAAACAAAGATGTTTTTTTCCAAAGTTGGCCAACTTGAAAATAAATCCCACAGTGTTTTGGGTAGAGGAAAACAAACATTAAGTTTCCCCTTTATAAAATCCCAATAGTCTTGAGCTAATGAAAATTGCACAAACAAGTGAACCACTGTTTCATTTTCCTCTTGACACAACACACATCTAAAACGTTCTGCAATCCCTAATTTGACCAATCTATCACTTGTCAAAATTATATTTCACAATGCTAACCATGCAAATTTTATGGCCTTTTGGAGGCTCGTTGGATTCCAACAAAAGGAGTATGCTCTATGAGATTAGAGTAGGGAGCACATTAGAGATGATTGACTTGTACCCTTGTTTCGCTGAATAATTCTCGTCTATGGATGGAGCCCAAACTAATTTGTCTTGAGAAGATGAAAAATACACACGTCTCTGTTTTAATATTTGTTGCAACATGGATTTTTTATTAGAATATATTGGTGTTGAGGAGAAGTCCTTCAATTTAGTCAACCCTGTCAAAACATCTATAGAATGCACATAGTCTTTAAATTTCACCCCCCAAGTTGTTGAAAACACCTGCTTTGTTGATTGTAATTCTTGAATTGAAGTGAGGGCGAAAACCACAACAATAATGCTTCCAAAACTATGCATCCTCCCAATGTTTACTTCCCATATTAAGTATGGAGTAATGACTTCTCTATAGGCTATAATAAAAATCCACATCACTAATCCAAACGGTGGATTCAAAATGGTGAAGATTTTGGATGGATTGTCATTGTCCAGATATTTATTTTGCATTAACTTACACCATTTCAGATTAGGTTTAGCATACATCTACCAAACTAATTTTTATCCTAGTGCCATGTTTCTTGCAACTAAATTATGAATACCAGCTCCCCCCCATATTTATATGAACACATGCTTTCCAAAGAGACCAAAGGAATTTTCCTTTTCTCATCTATATTTCCCTTACAGAGAAAATTCCTGATGAACTTTCCTATTTGTAGTATAATACTTTTTGGATCCTTCAACATAGCCAAGTAATAATTAGGTATAGTAGCCAACACAGATTTGATCATCAAAATTTGCCCTGATAAGGAGAGCCATCTAGCTTTCCATGAAATTATTCTAGATTTGATCCCCTCTAACACTTTATGCTAATATTTCACCTTATTCAGACCCATGAAAAATAAAATACCTAGATATGTGCATGACAAGTTGGCTTTTTGAAAACCTAGCATTTGCACTATTTTTCTAGAAACAAAAGCTCTAGTATTAAACATGTAAATTTTTCACTTGCTAGCATTTATTTTTTGACCTATGTGGTTTTAATATGTTATATAGGACTATTAAATGCATCTATGAACAAGTTTTCAACAATTTTGGTTGAATGGGCTAAAAGATATAATTGACAGAAGATCGACATATAGTTTTCTGCTCGAAGTTGTGCAAAGTGGTATGAGTCTTCCTCTGGCTGACATGGATAAGTGTTATGAAGATTAATATGCTTAGTGGATGTTAAAGAGATCTTTCTTAGGTCTAATTTATGCCTTGCACATTTTGGTTTGAGAAGGAAAGAAGATTTATTTGAGCCGACAAGCTATTTTTGAATTAGGTATGTTTACATCTAATTAGGCCGACCTAATTGATGTATGTAGATGTAATAGCATATATATATGAAACATTTTTATACTGAAGGAGATAGATGTGTGATATACAACAAGTGATAAGTAGTGGTGTGTGATAGTGTGATATTATATGAGCTTGTATGTATAAGTGTTGTATTAATGCAGTATTTGTTGTGAACCTGCAAACCAGTGCAAGATTTTGTACTCCAAAGCTTAATTGGAACTAAACTCAGCACATGAAAGGTGTATTTCATCAATTCACTTTTGGCATTGAGCCACACTCCTTTTGTAATCATTTCAATTTGTGAGTCTTTCAAGGATAGTGTGTCTTGGTTGTGTGCCCCTATAATATCTTATAAGCGGTTATAATATATTGTGAGCTAATTCTCACCATGGTTTTTCCCATTTTGGGTTTTCCACGTAAAAATATTGGTGTTCATGTTTCATGCAGTGTTATGATTTCTTTTATGTCTTTGTTTATAGTTGTGGTTAGATATGTTTTAATTATTGAATGGTTAGCAGCTAAATGGTTTAGTAGAATACTAATTCACCCCCCTCTCTATATTTTGGGTGTTCAACAATTAGTATCAGAGCTTGGTTCCTTTTGAAAAATTTAACAACTTGAGGAAGATCTTGGAGTTTGAACACATGGCTGAAAAAAGGTGTCTTATACCTCTAGAAGAGATCTCTACAACTGAAGAACTCCATGTTGCTCTTGAAGATCTGGACAGAATTGAAATTGAGAAAGAAATTCTGAAGGAGAATCTAAAAGAAGCAAATGAATGCATCAAATAATTAAGAGAGCAAATCAAGAAGTTTAAAGAAAGGCATACAAAATTTAGTGATCGATTGAAGAAATCAAATGAAGACATCAATGGCCTAAAAGTGCAAGTGGAAGAAAATAAAAGAATCGAGGACTGTTAGAAAGCTAAAATTTAAAGCAAGGTTGATGAATGTACAAAGCTTGAAGAAGAAGTGGTAACCCTAAGGTCTAACTTGGAGAAAGTAAGAGCTCATGAGGACAAATTCAAAATAAGTACTATAATGCTTGATGAGTTTATTGCTTTTCAGAAACCTTCTAAGGATAAAGGTGGTTTAGGACTTGAAGAAGGAAAAAGTTTGAAGATGAATCAGACACCTAACAAGGTTAACAATCAAAGGAAGACTCAAGGCAGTGGTAGACAGATCAAGAACCAAAGAAGCAATACAAGAAGAACTCCTATTAGGCAACCAAATGCTCAAAGGCACCCATCTTTTAATGGTGTTTATTTTTCATGCAATAAATTTGGACATAGGGAAACAAAATGTAGAAGTAGAATGAATCATAATGTTGGATTCTTGTTTGGACAATGCTTTGCATGTAAGAAATTTGGACATAAAGTTGTTGAGTGTAGAAATCAGATAATGATGAATAGATTTAGTATTGGTAGAATGATTCAATATTTTCAAGGTTATTACCACACATGTTATGCATTTGGACATAAAGCTAACCAGTGTAGATCAAGGATAAAGGCAAATCAATTTGGTTAGAAAAATGTTGTGTGTTATAATTGCAACAAACTAGGACATATTTCAAGATTTCATGGAAGTAAAACTGGGAAGAAATCTAATCTAGAAAAAATGAATAAACTTATGAATAAAGTGAATCCTAAAAGGAAATGGAGAAATTTTTGAAGAAAAAGGAAGAACCTAAGAATAAGGATGAATCAAATGCATCTATACTTGCATCTGGTGCAAATATTTCTTCTAAAACCTAAATCTAATACTGGGTTTAGGGGGAGCAATTACAGAGAAATCTAATATCCCCTTGATATATGAGGTGTCAAGAAGTGAAACAAAGATATGTGATGTAAAATTACATTCTGAAGATGTTGAAAAAGATTATGGCAAAAAAGATGCAAATTTGGAGATTTGCGGAGCATTTTTGGGTTTATAGTGTATTCATAAGGTGTTTATCAGCTTTTTGAGGATCGAATGCATTAAATATGAAATTAGGGAAAATCGATAATGTATAAACCAAAAATATAAGTCGATTTAAATCACTTTTGCACATTTGGAAGAAAGCAGAATGAGTTGAAGGAGATTTGAAGGTGATTCAAAGCATCGAGCATCAAACCCTAGTTTTTATTGAAGCGTGAAAAAGATATTTATAGTTATCTATACTTTATGGGTTTGAATTAGAAGTAATTTCCATAAGAATATACAAAATAATTGAGGGATAAATGGCCACACCAACAATGGTTGAGACTTCTGAGAGACCTAGATCGAGATTCAAAAGGTTTTCATGGAAAGTTCTCAAAATTGACCCCTTGGGTGCATTTTCACAAATTCCAAATAATGTTTTGCCCATTGAGGATGCTAGAACCTACATTCATGGGAAATTGGAAGAATTTGATCATTAAGAACTTAAGAATCAATGGCTAAAGGAGTTAACTGGAGATAATTTCTTAGTGAAGCCAAAATATGAAAATCTTATGTGGAAGAAGCTAGATGTATGGAACTGGTTCCCTGATTTTTGTAGTGGAATGGATGTGAAATTTGTGAGGATAGAACTTAATAGAGTGGACAATAAATTTGTGTGGACAAGTGTGTCTGGATTAATTACCAAAGAATTAATCAAAGTTGCGACTGGTCTTTGTGGCACTGGACCTGTACTAGTGCTTAAGGCTATGAAAAAATATGTGTTTATGAAATTAATTGGTACCACATATGGGGAGAGTATTGAAAAACAAACCAATTACAAACCTTGTTGGAAAAACAAGGATAGACAACTGAGAGGGGGGGTGAATCAGTTGTCACATAATTTAAACTTATTTAACCTTAATCAACCTTTAATCTCAAATTTGATAATTAACAGTGAAAGCATGAATCAGCAACACATCAAAAACACATGACCACCAATATTTTATACGTGGAAACCCTATTAGGGGAAAAACCATGGTGGATGTTAGTGTTAAGGCTTAAAATTTGCACCTTGTTAAACTAGACATGTTTAACAATTTTGCCTAACATGGGATTCATTTTTGCATGTGGGAAATGCATAACTGGAAATGAAACCTCCGGATTCTAGGCCACCTCCTATTGGATATTCATCTACAACTCTTCAAAACTAACTTAAACTTTGAGGGAAAAGAGATAGAAATTACTGAAATGAACTTGTAAACTGAAACTGAACTTAAAGAAACTGGGTGATTCACCAAAAAGTAAGAGAACTAAGTTGATAGTGAAGGATTCTGAAAACAGTGAACTCTACCTCAACGAGTAAAACACTTCTGTTCTATATAGGTCTGCATAAATATTTCATAAAGAGGTCCTTAACAGGATTAACAAGGAAGGAAAATCTTCTCAAGAAAACCCTATGAATTCTCTGGACACAAATTAAAACCTGCAAACAAAATATTCCTGCAACAAGGTAATAGCTAAGACAGAAAATAACAAGGAGTGATCAACTCACTTACTATTCTTATCAATCATGCACTTGACACAAAATCACAAAAAGAAAGAAAGCTTGAAACTCAATAGAATACTGCTGCTCCAAAACTCTGTCACTATAAATTCAGTCTCCAAAAATGAGTTACAAACTTCTGCATAAAAAAAAAACTAAGGACAAGAGAATGTCACAAAAGCCTTTTCTGCAATAATCAGAACTGCTTACAATGAATGAAGAACAAAACTTTATAGGAAAAAGCCTTCAAAATTCGGAATTGGACTTTGGGTCCAAAAACCAAAGTGATGTCAAAATCTCCTCCAAACAAGGCAGGCCAAAAAAACCTCCACTAACCCCTAATTTGAACCAAGCTTCACCAAAATCTCCACTACTTGCATACTTTGAGCAAGCTTGCTTTAATGTTGGACTTGACTACTTGGCACTAAGTCTTTGAAAGTCATTAAATGACTTCAACTTGTATTTCAAAACATTTATTAAACCCTACAGTAAGTCTTTGAATGTCATTAAATGACTTCAACTTGCATTTCAAAATATCTTATAATCCTTGGCACTAAGTCTTTGAATAATAAATGCCATTCATTTTTTGCATTTGAAAATATCTTTATTTAAAATGATTTATAATTTATCATTTCAATAAAGATTTACATTTTGAGATGCAAGTAGTGAAACATTTCACCTGAAACTCTAATTTTTGCATTTAATGATATTATTTGTTCAAAAATGATTTATAATACATCATTTTGAATAAACATTTTACAATATGTTTTAAAATGCAAAAATAAATAAATGTCTTTACTTTGCATTTAAAAATAACCTTTATCAAAATGATTAAATAAAGAAATCGTTTTAAAACAAAGATATTAATAATTTAAAAAAATGCCAAAGTAAAGACTAAGTCCAAGGAAAAATAAAAAACCTAAGTCACTTGCTCTTTGAAAAAATAAAAACAAATGGCTAAGAAGCCATGCATGAGGAAGGAAGTGAAATTTTAAAAAAAAAAACTTTAAGGCAAAAAGCCTCTTTCTCCTTGGTCGAATTTCTTAGGGTGTTAACCCTAAAATGAAATGAAATGAATTCATTTCTTTTATTTTGCTTCTCCTGCTACTAGGCGCCGCCACTTGAACCCTAGCCGCACCATGAAGATCTCTGTGCTTGGGACGCCATGGACTGCATTTTTTAGCTTGTATCTTGAAGAGGTATTGGTAAGGTTGATCTTTGTGCATCGAATCTATTTTTTTTCTCCATTTTAGAAGCTTCTTGAAGGCTTCACAAGGCATGAACTTGCATATTTCTGATGCTCTTTCATTTTTTCCTGTGTTTTTTGTCATCTTCTTTGTGTTGAGGGCGCCATGAGTTCTCTAGGTTGAGCCTTTGAAAGCTTTTGCAGATCTAAAGATGGTAAGTGTTCTTTTATTTCTGAAAGTACGAATTTGGAAGTGCTTACTCCTTTTTGAAAAGCTTTTGAAGCAAAGTACAAGTTGCGACCTCCTTTACATTCTCTGATATCTTTTAGCTATTGTGCTGTGACTTCGTGATTCTGTCTAGTCGCCATTAGCAAGATTTTCTGAAACTTTTCTAGAGATTCATGACAAGGAAAACGCATTCTAGTCAAAAATATGTTTTAAACTTCATTTTTGAAAAAATTTGGGCTCTAAAAGGCTACGGCCATGG
Organism: Sequoiadendron giganteum; assembly: GCA_007115665.2. Lineage (NCBI taxonomy): Eukaryota > Viridiplantae > Streptophyta > Pinopsida > Cupressales > Cupressaceae > Sequoiadendron > Sequoiadendron giganteum. The sequence goes on from VCHN02000014.1 coordinate 119,464,941, forward strand.
CTGTATCATGCAAAGTTCTGTATTTTATATTGTTCTTCTGCTGTGTCTTTGTATTGGCATTTTTCTGTCCATTGTAGTTTATGAGCTCTATGAGAGCTGGGCCGCAGCATGAATAACTGATAATGTGTTCCTTGAAAAACAATGACAAATCTGCAACTCATTTTGAAACGCCATGTGGGTCACTCAAAAATTGAAAGAAATCTTTATTTCATATTTCGTTTTCCTGATTCTTTGCTCAGCTCAAACATATATGAAGCAGAACGAAATAGCTTTCATTATTTTGAAAATGGAAAAGAAACTCAGTTAGGCTCGACCCATGATAGTATATGTATATTTGCACTTCTCATAAAACTCATGGGTAACTCTTGATGAAAACATTTCTTTTGTCTTTCTGTTGAAAATCTCATGCATGGGTAAAACTGGAAAATAATAAGAATCCACATTTTATCAAAAAGCTCATATGGATATCTCAAAAAACCATAACAAACCTGTATTCTAGTAAAGACCTGAATCTGGATATTTAGAAACTTGAAAGAAATTTTTTATTTCTGTATTTTGTCAAAACCTAGTGTGATTAACCCAGAAAATGATAGAAATCTGCATTTAAATTTAAATCCTTTTATGAGTAACCCATAAAATGGAAGAAATATGTTTTTAAACCAAAAAGATTATGTGAATATTCTGGAAATCATGGCAAAATCTGCATTTTATGCTATATTTCATTATATGACTTTCAGCATCTTGACTGTAACATAACCATGACTGTCTCTATTTGTTGTTCTCTTTTATATCTATGATATTATCTCACAAAACTCAGCAAGATAGCATAATTGTATAAACCATGAAAGCTAAAAGCAATGCATTCTGGAAATGAAAATGGCTTGCAGCACTGCTGTCATTTACTTTTTTGCATACCTTTTGTGGTAAAATTTGTAAAAAATCTGCATAATACAAAACAGATTTTTATGATGTTCATATTGCTCAAAACATTTGATGAGATGGGATCAACCCTTGTGGGAGCCACATTTAACCCCACTCATTCTGAAACTGATAAAAAACAGTGACAATACATTTCCTGTTTCTGCACATGACGCAAACCAGTTAGTAAAAAATGATAGATTTAATGATTCCTTTCTGATTCTCTACTTTTCTTGGTTAATCATCTGGTGAATGCATGATTGAATGAGATTACATTTCTATTGGTAGTGTAGGGATAAGGTAGAATTTGATTTTTCATTGCTCTAACGCTACCCTTCACAATTTTGCAGAAAAACTCAAAGCTGGAGCTGAATGTGACACCAGAGCTGGACGAATATCAGCACAGCTTCAACAATGGTTCGTCATTCCAGGCAATGACGAATTACTTTCTTTCCTTGTTCGTACTTTATTTTCAGTTGTGTGTTCCTTTTCCTTCTTGTATTCAGCATTTGATTTAAAAATCAAATCAAATTACTCCCATGGGTTGTGTGGGACTTCAACTTTCAAAATGAATAAAACAACATTACTGGAAATGAAAACTTATGAATCTCTTCGTTGCAAACATTTGCAAAATAACACTTGAATTCATTTTTAATCCAATCTCAGAATGTGATGATACGTAGGCATCAAAATTTCAGTTTTACCTTTCTAAGTTGAATGCAATTTAGCTCTACCTATTTTGAGTTGAAGCTAAAAACTGGTAACAGTTAGTCCACAAGATTATACCCTATTAGAAGTATAATGAAAAATAAATAAGGAATGCACATGCATTCAGGCACATTGCCTAGAGCTCACTGCTCAAAAGGGAAGGCTCACTTCCTTTCATAAAACAATCAGATTAAATCCATTTGATGAGGTTGAACTGAGAAATTAGCTTCTTCAAAAGCCTGATGACAATTCCAGCTAGGCATAGAAACACTTCTTCACACTTCGCTCAATCTTCTTCAAACTTTGCTCTGAAATTGAATGATTCGATCTTTATTCACATATTTCACATTCACACTTGATATACATTCATTGAGCATACATCAAAATGAGGAAGCAATCACTCTTATATATTTGCTACATGAATTTACATCAACAACTTTGTCGGCCACAAATAAAGAATATTACAAGTTGTGGGCCCAATTCATGAACAAACCTCAATGCGTACCAACCTAAGTCAGTCACAACATAATGAAGACCTAAATCAACATCCTCGAACATGCCAAACATTAAAAAATTAATCCATAAGGATCCGCAACACGCTACAACCACCATGTCGGCCAAGAACATGAAAACTCGAACACACAAAGGAAAGATCTTTGATCACGAGCACATCGATCAATGCGGGTGTACAACAATGATAGAGTATGATCTAGAACCATCACTCAACATCACAGGATCATATGCAACAACTTAATTTACCATAATTACATTCTCTTTTTTCAAGAAACACCTGCTACAGTAACAGAATAACTGTAGGAACTCATAAACTCATAACTCGCTCCAATCTTGATGTGTACCACTAAAAATTCCAGACAACATACTAGATAGGCTCAACAAGAAACCCTTTAATGTGTGACTTCTGATTAACAAATTACAGAAATTTTCACCATTCTGATCATCACAGCTTCACAGACTGCCTGCAACATATTTATTGTAATTTTCTCAATATCCTCGACATATACAGCCTTCAGAATCATCAAAGCTAATAGTGTTGACATCAATGACAACCACATATCAACAACACAACCACAACATACAATAATCTCCCCCTTTGGCATTGATGGAAACACATGATGTGAAAAATACCATCAACACAACTAGCCCTTCTCCAACAGTCTCCTTCTTCTCATACTGTTCTTCTCCCTCTTACATTACTCTTCTCCCCTTTTCTTCCTCAAGGGTTTTTCACATTACCCTTCTCCCCCTTTGACATCAATGGCAAAGGTACACAAGCTCTGAACCACATATCTAAATCATCTGACTACTCCCCCTGAGTAGTAGCCACCATAACATCAATCTGAAACAAGATTTGAATGTAAGTGCACAGATTGATGCAAATACTTGCATCTTAGTTCAAATTAGGAGGGGAAATCACCCCTAACTTGCCTCTGAGATACTCAAAATTATCTTTAGGTAACAGTTTAGTAAAGATATCTACAATTTGTTCCTTAGTGGGCACATATTCCAATCTGACTTCTTTATCACTCACTTTGTCTCTCAAAAAGTGATACTTGATAGATATATGTTTTGTCTTTGAATGTAACACCGGATTCTTGGAAATGTTTATGGTACTTGATTTATCACAAAATATAGCAATAGGCTCATTATACTCAATTATGATATCTCTCAACATCTACTTCATCCACATTAATTGAGTACAATTATTTACAACAGCAATATATTCTGCATCAGCAGTAGATAAGGAAATTGAATTCTTCTTTTTGCTTAGTTAATACACCAACTTCTTCCCCAAGAAGAATGCACCACCACTTGTACTTTTCCTGTCATCCACATCTCTTTCCTAATCTGCATCTATAAAGGCATTCAAAGTAAGATTATCATCCTTAGGATACCAAAGACCAAAATCAACTGTCCCTTTCAAATATCTAAAAATTCTCTTTATTGCAGTCACATGTGATTCCTTTGGATCGGATTGATATCTAGTAACCATACATACAACATTCATAATATTTGTTCTGGTCTAAGTCAAGTAGAGTAATCCACCAATCATTGACATGTACCTTGTTTGATTAGCCATAGGAGAATCATCATTTTGTGTTAACTTGCATCCAGTTACCATGGGTGTACCTACAGGCTTTGAGTCTTTCATGCCAAACTTTTTCAGTTAACTCTTTTACATATTTGGATTGAGATATAAATATTTCATCATCTAACTAAGTAATTTGTAATCCTAAAAATAATTTCAGCTCTCCAATCATTGACATCTCAAACTCACTTTTCATTTCATCAACAAACTTCATGCATAAGCCATCATCACCTTCAAAAATAAAGTCATCAACAAATACTTCAATAATCAACTCTTTATCCTGATCCATCTTGAAATATAGATTGTTGTCAAAAGTACCTTTATTGGATCCAAGCTTCAACAAGTATTTATCCAGTCTTACATACCAGGCTCTAGGGGCTTGTTTGAGTCCATATAGTGCTTTCTTCAACTGACAAACCATGTATTTTCATCAATCATCAATTGAAATCCATCTGGTTGCTCAACACAAACTTCTTCTTCTAATTCACCATTTAGAAATGTTGACTTCACATCCATTTGATAGACTTTGTAGTTCTTAAAAGTAGCATAAGTAATAAATCACCTTATAGCTTCAATTCTAGTAACAGGGGCAAATATTTCTTCAAAATCAATACCTTCCATGTGTGAGTACCCTTTACATACCAATCTTGCTTTATTTCTGACCACTTCACCTTGTTCATTCAACTTATTCCGAAAGACCCATTTGGTTCCAATCACATTTTTATCCTAAGGTCTAGGAACAAGAATCCATGTATCATTTTTCTCTATTTGCATCAATTCTTCCTTCATTTCTTCCATCCAATATTCATCTTTACATGCTTCATTGACATTGCTAGGTTTAGTCTTGGAAATCAGATAATACTCTTCTGCAATTCTTCTTCTAGTCTGCACACCTTTGTTCTTGTCTCCTATAATCTGATTTTCAAAGTGATTTAGCTTTACATACCTTGGGACATTTGGATTCTCTTTGACTTCTGTTTCTTTTGTTCTCTCTTCTGCACTTCCACTAGCTTCTCCTTCATGATTCTCTTGATTCATCGAAACAATTTGAACTTGATTTTGTGTCTATGCATTCTTTCCATTATATGTACTATCTTGTTGATCATCTAAGTCATATCCACAATACTTGGATGATCTGTCAGTATCCTCATCAACTCTGGCATTTGCACTTTCAACCATTTTCTTCAATCTTCTATTATAGCACCGGTAAGCTTTGCTCTTAGTAGAGTAACCCGTAAAGATTCCTTCATCACTTCTAGCATCAAACTTGCCAATATCTTTACCTCTCTTGATATAACATCTACTTCCAAATATTTTGAAATATTTAACAATACGCTTATAACCAAACCACAGCTCAAAAGGAGTCTTACCAGAATTACCATTAACATTTACCCGGTTGATAGTGTATACAACAGTGCTTATAGCTTCTCTCCAATAGATATGAGGAACATTACCTTCTAGCATCATAGTTCTGGCAGCATCTAGAATTGTTTTGTTCTTTCTCTCAACAACTTCATTTTCTTGAGGGGTTCGAGGAGCAAATAACTGTCTTTTGATTCCATGTTCTTCACAAAATGAATTGAATTCCTGGGAAGTGAACTCACCACCTTTGTTTGATCTTAAGCATTTAACCTTCAAACCTGTCTCATTTTCTGCCATAGATTTGAAATATTTGAACTTTTCTAGTGCTTCATGTTTTTCTCTTAAGAAAGCAACCCATATCATCCTAGAGTAATCATCAATAAGCAACATAAAGTACCTTTCTCCTTGTAGACTTATGATTCTGGATGGACCACATAGATTAGTATGCACCAACTCTAGTACACCATTAGAATGGCGTTGTTTGCTCCAAAAATAATTTCTTGTCTATTTTCCTATCTGACATTCCTTGCATATAGTGTTAGTAGGATTCACTAACTTAGGTAGATCTTTGACTGCTTATGTGGAGCTTACTTTGATAATGTTATCAAAATTCACATGACACAACCTCATATGCCATAACCAGCTTACATCAACTTGAGCAATTAAACAACTCTCATTAGCATCACTCAAGTGAAAAATGTTACCTCTTGTCTTTGTACCTAAAGCAATTATATTTCCAGAGCTTCCCAATATCCTTCATTTTCCATCTTTGAACTGAATATTGTATCCCTTGTCTACCATTTTTCCAACACTCAACAAGTTATGCTTCAATCCTTCAACATAAAGGACATCATCAATGTTATATTTACCACCAAGAGAAATAGTGTCTTTGCCACAAATCACACTAGAATTATTATCTCCAAATCTTACAACACCACCATCATATTTTTCCAAACTTAGAAACTTGATTTTGTCACCAATCATATGATGTGAGCATCCACTATCAATCACCCACTCATCCTTTTCATCAATTTTGGTTGTAAGAGATTTCTCAATATTCTGATCACTAGCAAATTCAGTGGACACTATAACATTTTCCTTGATAGAAATGAATACCCATCCATCTTCATTTCCAGTTTCTTTATCAGATTCATCATCAGTAACACCTTCTTCAAAATAATAACATTTCTTTTGAAATCTAGACTTGTTAGGTTTGTACTTAGAAACTCTTTCAAGACACCTTGATGCAAAATGACCTATCTTACTGCAAGAGAAACATTTAATAGGTAGCTTTCTTTTATACTTACCATGTCCTCTAGCTTCTCTTTTCACAATCAATGCTTCCATCTCTTCTAGCTCTCTTTCTTCATCTTCAATTTGTTTCATCTCATCTTCATATTTGAATGTCTTTCTGGAACTTTCTCCCGGATCATATCTTTGTTGCCTTTTTTCGGATACAGTAGCTTTAAATGCAAATTTTGTTTTAGGAGTAGATTCACCAAATTAACTCAACTCAAAGGCAGTTGTTTTACCAATCAACATATCTCTTGTCACATTTGTTACTATCATGAGTTCTTCAATAGCATGAGCTTTCGTTTTGTAAGAAGTAGGCATTGATCTGAGCACTTTAGCCACAATCTCATCTTCTTCCATAATTCCACCGGCACATCTAATACTCATCACTAGTTCATTTACCTTTTGCATGAAAGCAACAATGTTTTCATCTTCACTCATCTTCAAGTTCTCCCACTTGCCTTTCAGACTTGTTAGCTTAGCAATATTCACTTGTGCATCTCCTTCATACAATGTTTCCAATTTCTTCCAGATCTCATGTGTTGTCTTTAGACCTATCACATTTGTCATCTCTGAATCTTTCAAAGCACTTAGTAATGCTTATATAGCCCTGATATTAGTTTCAGCTTCTTTGATCTCATCAGGAGTAGAGGGACCATTTTGAGGAATATTATATCTATTCTTTGTAATCTTCTAGAAGGGTTCACCAATGCACTTCAAATGACACTCCACTCTGACCTTCCACAGAGAGTAATTTGTACCATCAAATCTGGGACTATCCTTCTTGTATGATTCCATCTTGGATCACCTCAAGCTATTAAACTTCTTTAGAGGAACCAAATCTGATACCAATTGTTGGCAAAACAAGGATAGACAACTGAGAGGGGGGTGAATCAGTTGTCACATAAATTAAACTTATTTAACCTTAATCAACCTTTAATCTTAAATCTGATAATTAACAGTGAAAGAATGAATCAACAACACATCAGAAACACATGAACACCAAGATTTTATACGTGGAAACCCTGTTAGGGGAAAAACCACGGTGGATGTTAATCCACAAGATTATACCCTATTAGAAGTATAATGAAAAATTAATAAGGAATGCACATGCATTGAGGCACACTGCCTAGATCTCACTGCTTAGAAGGGAAGGCTCATTGCCTTACATAAAACAATCAGATTAAATCCATTTGATGAGGTTGAATGAGAAATTAGCTTCTTCAAAAGCCTGATGACAGTTCTAGTTAGACACAAAAACACTTCTTCACACTTTGCTCAATCTTCTTCACACTCTGCTTCGAAATTGAATGATTTGATCTTTATTCGAACATTTCACATTCACACTTCATATACATTCATTGAGTAATTGCTCTTATATATCCCTACATGAATTTACATCAACAACTCTGTCGGCCACAAATAAAGAATATTACAAGATGTTGGCCTAATTCATGAAAAAATATCAATGTGTACCAACCTAAGTCAGTCACAACATAATGAAGAACTAAATCAACATCCTCGAACATGCCAAACATTAAAAAATTAATCCATAAGGATCCGCAACACGCTACAACCACCATGTCGGCCAAGAACATGAAAACTGAAACACACAAAGGAAAGATCTTTGATCACGAGCACACCGATCAACGTGGACATACAACAATGATAGAGTATGATCTAGAACCATCACTGAACATCACAGGATCATACACAACAACTTAATTTACTAGAATTGCATTCTCTTTTTCCAGAAACACTTGCTACAGTAACAAAATAATTGTAGGAACTCAGAAACTCATAACTTGCTCCAATCTTGATGCGTACCACTGAAACTTCTGGAAAACATACTAGATAGGCTCAACAACAAACCCTTTAATGCATGAATTCTGATTAACAACTTATAGAACTTTTTACCATTCTGATCATCACAGCTTCACTGACTGCCTGCAACATATTTATTGTAATTTTCTCAATATCCTCGACATATACAACCTTTAGAATCATCAATTATAACAGTGTTGACATCAGTGACAACCATATATTAGCAACACAACCACAACATCCAACAAACCCTGCTATGAGGTATGTTGCAATCATGATAGGTCATAAAATATACTTCACCAATAGAGGAAATTCGGTGTTTGTAACTACAATTTATGTTGCACATGACATGGGGTAAATGGAAGAGACTGTGATTTATGCGAGTTGCTTCGACGGAAACTTATGGACAACTTGAGCTAGACCAAGTCAAAGATATATCCATTCAAGTTTGGAACATTGGTAGTCTAACTACTGCTTTACTTTTTGAGAGAGCTACCTGGAAGGAAAGACATTATGTGGGATACTAACAGGCCGGTTGCACATCAAATATTTGGTTATTTGTATAATATTGGAGTCTTCAAGGCATAGGTTGATGCTCTAACTACATTCTTCACAGTTTTTTAGAATAATGTGCATGATAGAGACATAATTCCAAAGATTTTGATAGCTAAATATGCAAAGGATATAACTTTCCTGGTATCCACTGATGAGTGCATTATAGAGGTAGTAAAACCTATAACTCTATGGATAGAGCCTCTATGATATTAGATTGATGAGAAAATAGTTGAGGGTCTCATTTAAATATTGTTAAACATCCCTAAGGATCCCACTCAGCCTCGACATGGTATGTATGAAGAGAAGTTAGTTGAAGTGCATTTGGAAACTTCAACGCTGCAAAGAGCTAAAATGGTAAATAAAAATGTTGAGGAATATTTTAAAATGCACACACTTACTAAGGATGATTTTGATAGGTTAAGGGAAGTTACAGTAGAGAAGAGGGCCAAAGTAGTCGAAGTGCCCTCCGGACCTAGAAGATCAAGAAGAGCATCTTCCACATTACCTACAACACCTGGTGCAACTACAACAATAAAAGAAAAGAATGCAGAGTACAATACTCCTGGAGTAGTTAATGTAGCTACTTCCTTTGAACCCAACACCAAAGCCTCTAAGAGGAGAAATGTACCCCCTATTGCACCCTCTACCACCTCTGGAAGAAGAATAAAACAAAAGGCAAGCAAAAAAAAGAACATGAGTGATGTGGTACAGGAAGAGATTGACCTTGGCTTGAAAGAAGAAAGTCAATTGAAAATAAATAGAAGAAGTAGTGATTCCACCAATAATGAAGGCACTTCACAAGAAGCTGGAACATAAATCAAGATGGCCAAAGACAATGTTGAAATCTCATCTAATGAAGAAGAGACAGCGGAAGAAAATAATTCTTTCACATTTCATGTGCATGAGAAGAAGGGTGAAGAAGGCACATCAGAGGTTATGGAGGAAATGCCCAACTCCCCTCCGGTAAGAGAACATCCACCTCTGAAGTTAGAACCTCTAGTAAATAATATGATAGAATCTAATAATTTTCTAGCTACTGCTAATTTGTTTGATGAGGCTAATGAAGAGGATAGAGAAATAATTGTAAATAATTTTATTCAATATATGATTATTTTTTATGAGAATATGGAAAGCATAAGGAAGAAGGTGACTAAAAATGTATGGGAAGCCCTAGTATAAAGAAGGCATGAAGTTGTAACTGTTGATGACAAAATCAAGTCTGATGCCTTGAAAACATATGGATCCTGCTTGTCTGAGGAAGATGTTTCTACCCTATTAAAAGAATATTCTAAGAGGTCTAGGGTTAAACAGAGAGTCACTCTTCTAATGACTAAAGAAAAGTGGTGCAGGGCACCATAGCTCTTAATGGGAAAATGATGCAAAGTGTTAGATGTTTGGTCATTTTGTTGATAATAAGGTCTCAAAGACTATTTGTAGTGTATGTAAGGTGTTTTGATTCAATGTTAGGTTTCTAGGTGGGTTGTTGAGTCATTTTTGCAAAATGTTGCAAAATTGGGAAAAAGTTGTCAAGGCAATTTTGCAATTTTGGCTTTAAGGGAAGTTAAATGGTCAAGGAGTTTAAAAGGTAGTTAGGATATGTTGTTTTAGTGGTAAAATTCTTTAAAAATTCATGAATGGTCGATGGAAGAGGTTGTTGATGTAATTTTGAAGTTGTGAATAACAAAGCTCTTGTTTTCTACATTTTCAAGGCAAAATTTGTTGCTACAAACTTTTGTATGGCCTGTAGGTGGTCTCTTGTGCATTGAAATTGATGAAGGGGTGAATTAGCTTTATTTTGAATCTTTTTGCATCTTATTTCATTAAATTTTCCAAGAATTAGAGCATTTTTTTTCTTGACAGCCAGGAAACCCTGGTTTTGAGGGTTTGAGTGCAAAAACATGAATTTGTGACCCATTCCACTGATGAAAATGCTTGATAGTTGGTGGAATGGGGTTGGATAGGGTGTATTTTTATTTCATGGTGTTGTAAATATCAGGGGAGGAGGTTTGATGAAGATTAAGTGATGTGGAAAAACTCTTGTTTTGGGCATAAAAGGTTGCATAGGAGTAGGGTTTTGTAGAAGAGTTTCTTGGATACCATTCTAAGTGATGGGAATTGTATATTCAGACCTAATTTGATTTTTCTAAGGTTTTGGAAAGGATTTTTGAAGTGTGGGAATAGGATACCCTTGTGTTGCCTTGTCATAAAAGCCTAATTAGGCCTTTTTTCTAGCATAGTAGCAAGTTTTTGAAGGTGATGTTACAAAACACCGCTAGCTAAATTTTGGATATGTTTTGAAACTTCAAAAAGTGTATCTAGAGCAGTGATTAGATTCTAGGTTTGAGAACTATTCTATAATATAGGTGAAAAAATCCCCTTTTGTTATGCTACAAGGAATAATAGCAATTTGTGAAGAATCATTTGTTTGATGTGTTAGGGTTTTGATCAATAGTTTCTTGAGTTACTTTTAAATGTGAGACCCTTGCTCTACATCAAATTGGTATCAGAGCATAGGTCTGATTTGAAGAGGGAAAGAGTGAAGTGAAAAAGTGAACAAGATGCCTCCAAAAGGTAAAACTATAGCTAGGAAGGTGAATGAGATGGAAGAGAAAACTACAAGAAAGATTAGAAGGTTGAAGGAGCTACAAGATAGAATGGTAGCAAGGCTTAAGGGTGTGGAAACAGGTCAAAGAAGAGGTAAGGTTGTGATTGTTGAGAGTGACTCTAAAAAAGAAGACACGGAGGAGAATGAAGAAGAGGAAGAGGAAGAGCAATTGGATCCTGATGAGCAGAGGATGGCTAAGCTACTGAGAGTAGTCATGAGAGATAAACACAAGGTAAAGATTGATTTACCTATGTATGGAGGTAATTTGAATGATGAAGAGCTTTTAGATTGGATTGCAACACTTGACAATTATTTTGAGTGTGAAGATGTACCTGAGGAGCAAAAGGTAAAGATTGAAAAACAAAAATTGAAGGGAATGCTCTATTATGGTGTGATTATGAGAAAACTAAAAGAAGGAAGAAAGGTAAGTCAAAAATTGTTTCTTGGGACAGAATGGTGGCTAAGCTTAAGGGCAAGTTTCTACCAAGTGATTATGCACTTCAAATATACAAGAAACTTCAAGGTTTGAAGCAAAGAGAAATGGATGTTAAAGCTTATACTGATGAGTTCTATAGGCTGAGTATAAGGCCTGGTCACATGGAGGAGGATGTGGAGAAGGTGGCTAAGTATCTCAGTGGGTTAAGGTTCAACATTCAAGATGAGTTAACCTTGGAAAATCTAAGAACGGTTGAGGAGTGTTATCAAATGGCAATAAGGGCAAAAGAAAAGATAAAAAGAAGGCAAGACAAACAAACAAGGGGCAGAGGCAATCATTCTAGAGGAAGAGGGACATTTTCTACTTCAAGGTAGTCACATGAAGGTCAAGAAGTTACAAGCAAATCCAATGCACAAGTTGTAGATTAGAGAGGTGGATTTAGAGGTGTTAGATCAGGCTTTAGAGGAAAATTTGGAGGTCAAGGAAGAGGCACAAAAGGATTCACATGAAGGTGTTATCAATGCAAAAAAATTGGACATCAAGCATGGAAGTGAAATGAAAATAAACCTACTACTTCACACGGAGGAGAAAGGAGAGCTCAAGTGGTACAAGAAGAGGATGATGAGAGTGTAAACTCTCCATCACAACATGTTGCTCTAGAATTTGGAGAATCACTAATGGTAAGGAGAACACTCGTCAAGGCATCAAAGGAGAAGGAGCCATCACAAAGGACGCTCTTCAAAACCACTTGTAAGTGCATGGGTAAGGTACGTAAGGTTGTAATTGATTCAGGAAGCACGGATAACATGGTTTCTAATGAGATGGTTGAGAAACTTACATTGCCTAGAATACCACATGATACTCCTTATAAAGTTTCTTGGTTGAATAAGGGTCAGTATGTTTTGGTTAATGAGAAAGCTTGGGTGGAGTTCAATATAGGAGGGTACAAAGATAATATTCTATGTGCTGTGTTACCTATGGATGTGTGCCATTTGCTTCTAGGGAGACCTTGGAAATTTCATAGGCATGCTTTGTATGATGGTAGAAGGAATAAATATGAGATAGAAAAGGATGGAATCTCTTTTACTTTGACACCCTTGAAAGAAGATGATAAAGGACAAGCTAAGCAAGCTAATATGATGATGGTTGGTAGGAAATAGTTTATAAAGGTAGAGGAAAAGGAGGATAGGAACCTTATAGACACTCCTAGACTTAGAGATGTGAAGACAACATACATGAAGAATCTGATTTTAGAGGGAAATGATATTGAGTTGGTGTCAAAATTTGATTTGTTGAAGGTCAAGGATGAATTAATTCTTGGGATTCAATATTGGCTTAAGGGGTATGTTGACATGATGATGGAAGGAGTGTTATCTTCATTGCTTTCAAAGGGGGATAGTGATAATTCAATTTTTTTCAAATAAGAGGTTGGAACACCTGATGAAGCAGTAGTCATAGGGCTAGAGCATTAGATGGAAGAGATGAAAGCTAAGGGTGAAGAGATCAGAGTTGCACTACAAAGGAAAAAGAGCAAATTCAAACATACACCAAAGAAGCAAAATAAAGGATTTCATTGCAACAAAGGGAGAGACATGGTAACAGGTAAAGAGGCAAGTTTAACAACATTTCTAAGTAAGGAATAGGTCAGGGAGCATCTACCAAACAGACTTCTGCAATTGAAGCATGACTTGGGTGCCAAAGAGTTCGACAAGACAAAGGGTGCAACATGTGTTTTCAGTTTTTGGCTCATTGGAAGGGATTGCCTAATGGAATAAGCACTTTAATATCATACAATGAGGGAATCAAGCATGAATTTTTTGTTGTGGCATTGTCCTCAAGGGGACTTGAGTTCCTTTTGCCCGGGGAGTATGGTGTAGGGCACCATAGCTCTTAATGGGAAAATGATGCAAAGTGTTATCTATGTTAGGTCATTTTTTTGATAATAAGGTCTTGAAGACCATTTATAGTGTATGTAAGGTGTTTTGATTCGATGTTAGGTTTCTAGGTGGGCTGTTGAGTCATTTTTGTAAAATATTGCAAAATTGGGAAAAAGTTGTCAAGGCAATTTTGCAATTTTGGCTTTAAGGGAAGTTAAACATTCAAGGAGTTTAAAAGGTAGTTAGGATCACTTGTTTTGGTGGAAAAATTCTTTAAAAATTCATGAATGGTCGATGGAAGAGGTTGTTGATGTAATTTTTAAGTTTTAAATAGCAGAGCTCTTGTTTTCTACATTTTCAAGGCAAAATTTGCTACTACAGACTTTTGTACGACCTATAGGTGGTCTCTTGTGCATTGAAATTTATGAAGGGGTCAATTAGATTTAATTTGAATCTTTTTACATCTGATTTCATTAAGGTTTGTGAGAATTAGAGCATTTTTCTTTTGATAGCCAAGAAACCTTGGTTTTGAGGGTTTGAGTGCAAAAAAATGAATTTGTGACCCATTCCACCGATGAAAATGCTTGATAGTTGGTGAAATGGGGTTGGATGGGGTATATTTTGATTTCATGGTGTTGGAAAGAGAATGGGATGAGGTTTTATGAATATTAAGTGATGCCCTAGGTGGAAAAACTCTTATTTTGGGCATAAAAGGTTGCATAAGAGTAGGGTTTTGTAGAAGAGTTGCTTGGAGACCATTCTAAGTGATGGGAATTGCATGTGTAGGCCTAATTTGACTTTTATAAGGTTTTTGAAAGGATTTTTTAAGTGTGATAATAAAATACCCTTGTGTTTCCTTGTCATACAAGCCTAATTAGGCCTTTGTTCTAGCGTAGCAACAGGTTTTTGAAGGTGGTGTTACGAAACACCCCTAGTTAAATTTTGGATATGTTTTGAAACTTCAAAAAGGGTATCTAATAATGCATGAATCATGTTTTTGGTAAGCACTTTAGGAATTTTGTGTTGGTTTTCTTTAATCATATTTTAATCTATAGAAAAACATGGAAATAACATTTGAAGTATTTTGATATAGTCTTGGGAATTCTAGAACAATAGTCTCTCTTTGCAAAGATGTCCAAATGTGAGTTTCGTTCAACAAAGATATTGTATTTGGGACATATCATAAGTGCTAAAGGATTTTAGGTTGATCAACAGAAGATCCAAGCTATTCTAGACTGGCCACTTCCTACAAACTTATCTTAGCTAAGAGGTTTCTTTGGGCTATGTATCTATTATCAAAATTTTGTTAGAGGATTTTCTCAATCTATGGCACCTCTCACCATTTTGACTAAAGTAGGATCCTTTGAATGGACAGAGGAAGCACAAAGGTCCTTTGAGAAGCTAAAAGAGGTCATGAGTTCTTGTCCGATTCTTGCAATTCCTAATTTCTCGCTTTCATTTCTTGTAGAATGTGATGCTTTCGGTGAAGGAATCAGAGTTTTTCTCTCTCAGAATGTACATCCCATAGAATTTGAAAGTAGTAAGTTGAGAGCCAATGAAAGAGGATATTCCATATATGAAAAAGAGATGCTAGCCATAATGTATGCCTTGGAGAAGTTCTGGAAATACCTAGTATGTGAAATATTTATGGTCAAATCATATCACAATGGCCTTAAATTCTTCCTAAGCTAATAGAATTTGAATGATAGGGTAGCATAAATGGGTAAGTAAACTTCAAGCATGGAATTTTTTATTGAATACATCAATGGAATAAATAATATTGTAGTAGATGCACTCTCTATAAGACCTACTCTATGTCATGTGTCCATCACATCAACAAACTGGAATGATTTAATCATGGAGGAATATACCGAGGATCCTTTTGCTACCGGAGTTCTGCAAGGTGAGGAATGAATGGAAATGGAGATCCCAAAATTCCATCCAAGAACCAGTATATGCCTCTAGTATCATTTATTTTTCTTGATAGAAGTACATACAACTATGTTTTAAAGTGGAAACTAACACAATTTAATTTCCATCTCATTAACCCTTAGAGGAAAGGAATGTAGTTTTCATATCATTAAACATTTCAGCAACATAGTGACATATAAATTAACATTTAAATGATAGAATAATAGATAGAAGAGAAAGAACATAAATATATGTTGGGAAAACCCTTTTGGGTACAAGAAACCCCACACTCCAACAACACAAAACAATTGTATTATTATCAACAAAAATAGTTACAATACAATTACAAAGATTGCTCATGTAGGCTTGAACCAATGTATCTATCTATAGCAACATGTTATAATACACTTGCAGGCTCACAACCTGAACTTGGAGATTACATCTTGCTCTTCTGGAGAAATTTTGGCATCACAAACCATGTGAATAACTCTCCTCACATAACTCCTTTAGTATAACACCTATATATAGAGTATGTAGTGCCCAGGATAGAAGTTTCCACAAACCCACGCTCATGCATGAACATGCAACAAGAAAGGAACTACATGTGAAAGTATGCAACATGCACATGCAAAAAAGAACCTACCAAAAATCAGTGCATCCACATTCCAAGTTTAACTCAACTAGGAATAGAAATTATATCCATGCATAACTTTGATTACAAATAGCAACTCCAATCTTGACTTTTCAAAGTGGGTGCCAACTTCCACAAAATTAGGTACATGCCATAGTTAACTCAACAATGCCTTGGCACATGTCACAATCGTGCAACTCCATCAGTTTTTTACAAACTTCTCTCTCCAAATGAGAACCCAAGTGAGAAGTGCCACTATGGCACACCTCCATGAAGTATGCACAAATATCAATACTTAAAATAAGTTCTTGGGTGACAAGTGGCACTCCGTTGAGCTCTGCACCTTGCATGTAGGATATAAAAATCCCTGATGGGTCCCATAAAGTGCTATGACAACTATTATAGTTGGAAACTTAGGATATATCAATATTTAAACAACTATTTATCTTAAAAATAATGCTAGGAATCAAAGGTTGAGGCGCCTTAATCCCAAAAATCTCCCACTTGTCAAAGACCTACCAAGATTCCATGGAATCAATAGGATTTAATTGCTAAGAGTCAACCAATGAAAACACATCATCAAATCTATATATGCAATCACATGAATCTTGAACAATGCTCTTATGCTCCAATCAAGACACCTACAACAACATCCAAGATTTCCACCATCTCAGGCAATAATTATTGCCATCCTCTAAAGGAAAGGAATGTTCCATGATGTATATGCACCAGTCTAAAGAACACAAGCATCAGATCCAATTGATAACAAATGTTGCAAGATATTGCCACAACTCCATTGTGCTCATGAGCTAAGTGGAAGCTCAACCAACTCCAAGCCTGTAACTAGAACACAATTCTAAATCTAAAGAATCCTCTAGAGAACAAGATAAACCATCAACTAGAACAACAACCAAAATAGGTTGCCCTTATATAACTGATGAACCCATGAGACCAGAAATAGCATACACGACAAATGCTAATCCATCCAATCTACCATACCTCAAAATATATCCACAACATCAAAAAACTCATGCTGACAACATATCCAACCCATCAACTACAAACATAAGCTCCTTGTGTTGAAACAATCAATGAAGACATACACATCTAAAAACTCCCATTGCATGGGTAATATCTAGTCTAAAAGGACTGTTGTCAGATAAGATTTGCACCCTTGCCAAAGCTATGAACTTAAGCAAACTACTGACACATTGGAACACTTCAAGGTTGTGGGTGACTAGGGAATGAAGTGAACCTCTAGATTATGGGCTGGTTCCCTTTAGATTTTTTGGTTAAAACTACGAAATGAGAAGGAAAAGAGGTAGAAAGAAGGATATACTTGAAACTGAAAATCTATCACTAATAAGGTGAAACACCAAAGATAAGGATTTTGGAAAAAGCTTGCTGAGAATCACACAAAAAATGCTCAAAAGAACTAAAACAATCTCACAACACATAAATTTATGTCTGCAAAAATGATTCTATGTAAGGCTCTGACTGTTTTAATGCTTAAACACAAGGAAAACAACAATGTTTTCACAAATATAGAAGCCTAAAATGAGATCACTAACATAGACCTGCACCATGACATAAAACTTTCTTTGCATCCAACATGGAAGGAATCTGATAAAATAAAGGATAACATAGAATTTTATCTTGCAGCTCACAATCCATACTAAGAAACAAAGAGAAGTAGGTGAAGGAAAAATGAGGATCTTCATTACATCTGCCAAAATATCATGAGTTACAAAGTCTGAAAAACATGCCTCTGCCATCTCTGAAACTAAGAACTCTCTCTACAATGAAAGAGGAAGAAAACTATATAGAAAAAGCCTCCAAAATTCAGAATTGGATTTTGGGTCCAAAATCCCATGTGCTGTCAAAGTCTTCTCCAAACAAGGCATGAGAATTCCAATTAACTTCCATCAAAATCTATTCAACTTTTACCCACTTGGTGAGCCGTATGCAAAAAAAAAACCCTTCTAAATCAGGCTCAAAACTCAATGTAACAAGCTATTATATGCCTCAAAACACTTCTTGACTCAAGTCAAGTTAAAAGGTATTCATGGTTGAAAGTAGCCTTTTGATTTAGTGCTCCAAAGTCCTGATTTTTCTGCAACATGTTGCCTCAAAACTCTCTACTAACCCATGATTTGAACAAGGCTCCACCAAAGTCTCCACTACTTGCATATTTTGAGCAAGCTTGCTTTAAGGCCGGATTTGACTACTTGGCACTAAGTCTTTGAATAATAAATGTCATTAAATGACCTCAACTTGCATTAAAAAAAAAAAAATTATTAAAAAGTGATTTATAAATTATCACTTTAAAATAAAGCTTTACAATTTGACAAAACATGCAAGTAGAAAGATTTCCTGATTTTGGGGATTTGGCTCTCTATGACTAGGTCTTTGATAATAAATGTCATTAAATGACCTCAACTTGTATTTCAAATATCTTATTTATCCTTGGCACTAAGTCTTTGAATAATAAATGTCATGAATTTTTTGCATTTTGAAAATATCTTTAGTTAAAATGATTTATCATTTTAATAAAGATTTAAATTTTAAGAATAAATGCAAAAAATAATAAACTAGACCTTACCTTTGCATTTAAAAAAAAAAAACTTTATTAAAATGATTTAATAAATCATTTTAAACAAAGATAATAATAATTCATTTAAATGCAAAAATAAAGACTAAGTCTAAGGAAAAATAAAATCTTAAGTCACTTGCTCTTGAGAAAATATAAAATTAAATGGCTAAGAAGCCACGCCAAGCAAAATGAATAAAGGTTTTTAAAAAACCTTAAGGCAAAAATGCCTTTTCCATCGAACCTATTAGGGTAAACACCCTAATTCGAAATGAAAGATATTCATTTCATTCACTTTGCTTCTGCTGTGCTGGGCGCCGCCATGAGAAACCCTAGCCGCGCCATTGAGCTGGAAGTCTGTGAGGTTTTGAACGCCATTAGAGAAGGTTTCTGAGAGCTTTGAGGAAGAGGTAAGTCTGGCTTTCTTTGCATCGAAACTGGAAGGTCACTCACGTTTTTAATCTTTTGGAGGCTTTTATAAGCCGTGCCATTGCTATATCATGCATTTCTAATATATTTTGTTGCTTTGTGGATTTGTTTCTGTTGTGTTTTGTCATCTTCTTACTTGGTTGCCATGGGAGAGCTCGCCGTAGTAGTTAGTGAGCTCCATGAGAGCTAGGCACGACCTCTCTTCTCTTTCACGGGCATTACAAGGTAAGCCACTCCTTTTGCTGGTCAAAACAAAGCTTTAAAAGCTTATATACATGGAAAGATTTATGTTTTTTATCATATGAAATGCAGACCAAGCACTGGCCGCCATTAATGAGTTTGAACTCTGCATTTGTGAGCTCTAATGAGCTGGGCGACACCATTACATGTTCTGATAATGATTTCTTTTTAAAAAGAAATAAAACATAAAGTTATAAAAGCTTCAACTCTTGTAAAAGATCAACATTTACTTACAAAACTTGCAGGCCATTGCACCATTTCTGCTCTTGATGATGATTTGTATTTTGCAAATCATTTTGTTGTAGAAAATCGAATCTCTTAATGGATTCAGCTTTTTCCTTAGAATAATGGATAAATACTGATCACTATGAAAAACTGAAAAAAAAAAATTGTTGCAAGATTCGAGTTCTTCATTCCTGAAAATGGATATTTTATTGTGAAATTTGCTTCATTTTTTTCCTTTTCTGATAAAATTTGCCATTAGAACTCTTGGCTGCAAATAGAAGATATCCTTGACTGAAAATGACTGAAAAAATGAGCATCACTTTGTAATATTTCATAATCTAGGCATGGCCTTAAAACCTTGCTGCTTTTGACATTTTATGTGTTATCTCCTTGCTGCGTTTTGATTTTGATGTGCACTTTGAACTAGCTACTATGAAAATACTCTATTTTGATGCATTTGTGTTCTATATGTCATTGAATGACTTTCAACATCTTGACTGTAACATAGCCATGACTGTCCTTATTTGCTGCTCTCTTTTTATATATACTTTCTGATATCATACAACAAATGGCGTAATGTTGTCTTCATGAAAATTGAAAGCAATGCATTCTAGAAATGAAAATAACTTGCAGCACTGCTATCATTTACTCTTTGCATACCTTTTGTGATGAAAACTGCGAAAAATCTTCATAACACAAAACAAATTTTCATGATGTTCATATTGCCTATTATGATGAGTTGGGCTCAACCCTTGTGGGAGCCACATTTTAACCCCACTCATTTTGAAACTGAAAATCAGCAACATTGCATTTCCTGTTTCTGCACATGACGCAAACTGGTTAGTAAAAAAACAACAGATTTAATTGCTCTTTTTGATGCTCTGCTTTTCTTGGTTAATCATCTAGTGAACGCATGATAGAATGAGATTACATTTTTGTTGGTAGCGTAGGGATAAGGTTGAATTTGATTCTTCATTGCTCTAATGCTACTTCTCACAATTTTGCAGGTAAATCTCAGAGCTGGAGCTGACTTAAATCTGGAGCTGAAACAATATCCACACAACTTCGAGAATGATTTGTCATTCCAGGCAATGACAAATCACCTTCTCTCCTTGTTCTTACTTTATTTTCAGCTGTGTGATGTTCATTTTCTCTTTGTATTCAACATTTAATTAAGAAATCAAATCAGGTTACTCCCACGGCTTGTGTGGGACTTCAGCTTTTAAAATGAATAAAATAACATTATTTTGCGAACCTATGAATTTCTTTGTTACGAACATTTTCCAAATAACACTTGGATTCATTTTTACCATCTTGAGATGAATGCAATTCAGCTCTACCTGTTTTGAGCTGAAACTAAACATAGGTAACAAGGACATCAAGGAAAACTAAGTCTACCAATAACACCACATAGAGTATGTATCCATGTAGTATCAAGAACCATCCATAATGATATGCACAACTTGTAACCAAACCATTGCAAGTACATCACTCACCACAAGTCTCCAGAACTCTCCCATATTCTCCACATCCGATAGAGGATAGAGATAAAGGAACCTCCATGTCATCACCCAAAACCAAGTGACAACACATGACCACAAGCTATTGATCACCATATCTCTGAACATGATCTCAACTCCATCATCGTGTGAATTCAAACATCCAGGAATAAAACAAAGACAAAAGAGAAACTTTACACATCATACACATGTAGAATGTCCTTCTACATACACCTCTAAATACTCAGTTGTGTCAAGTATGATCTCCTCCATAGCCCCAAAAGAAAATCCTCAAGAACACCCATCCTGGTCAATCTCCAAGATCAAACACAACATATGCATCATGTAATCTCATGGATGTAAGCTTCTCAATAGAAGACCAAACTAACTCCATTTCCCATTTCAATAAATAAGACCTCTACCATCTCTTAAAGTCATCACAAATGACATCACAATATCAACTCATATGCTCAAGGAGATAACCATGCTAAACATCTCTCATAATGAATCCTCTAGAACCATCCGCCCGTAGTTCAAGATCCATATCTATGAAAGATAAGAATAACACCTAAGAGGACCAAAGGGATATGCTTCTCAAGTGGAAAATTGTCAAGTAGATCAAGATTGGGGAATGAGAATGCTCCTCCCAAATATCCAGGTCATCATGACTCATCCAAGAGAAATCTCCTCATAGGTTTATCATGAACTCGTATCCATGTCCAGGTGAAAATCTCCTCAAACTTCCTGCTGAGATCTCATCAAGAGTACCCATCTCAACATATTCTCTCATCTCAAGAGAAAAACAACCTCACCCACATCTTCATGCATCCATGAGCACTAACAAGAGATCAACCCATGCTAAGCTCCAAATGCAAAAATTGCACTCTGATGAAGCTTTCAAGCACATCACCAATGTACTCAAAACACAAAGAACTCTCCAAATCACTGCCAAATTTCCAACTGCAATCAAGAACCTATCATGACATCATGATCTAAATAGTATTATGCCAACACTCTAATGTATAATCAAGAATTAATCATGGCACAACACTATAACCCATCCTCTCAGCAGAGGATCACCATCTCCTCCAAGGAGATCACATGTTCCATGTGAACAAACCATGGTCTCAAGAGCAATGTAATATGCCAAAACCTTTAATGTACCATAAAGAGTATATCATGACATACCAACAACATACTCTAAACCAACATCACTTGTCAGAGCATTAATGACACCCCAATCAAGGATTCCAAAATTCCTCCATGGTTCTAAGGTATCACTCATTTTCAATCTCATGAAGATGACCATCTCCAAATAGTGTCCATGCAAATTCGAAAGAACCCTTCTACAGTAACATGATATAAGAGCTCCTCCTAGTAACATCTACAACACTAAAGAGATCATCACTCACAAAGTGATGAATACGCAGTCACTGCTAAAGCTCCCACTAAACAATGATACCGAGTTCTCCAAGCATTGTGACTCAATCGTCTCCTAATTTGAAGATCCTCAAGCTCCACACACCCACATGTCCATCTGGAAATAATATCAAGTGACACTAATATCTCTAAAGTGAGGAAATACACCATCACTATCATAACAAATCACACAAAATAGTCTATCCAAGCTATCCATGACATCATGATAAAACATGCTATAGATCGTCACAACAAACTATCTAGGCACTCAATACCACCCCCTCATCCCAATGCAACACATACCATTATAAAAGTGACCACAAACAAAGTCAACTAATGGATTCTACATCAAGTCTAAATCAATCTAGTGGATATAGAGAGTCCACATATGAGTCATCTCACTACAACCAATGGGTAGCTAATCCACAAACTGCATAAATCGAAGATCTCAATAATTGAAACATGCAAACTCATCATCATATTATTAACATGCAAGACTGGGATATCAAAGAAGATATCATGTAGCTTTTCATGACTCAAAAACTAGATCACCAATAGATTCGATTTGCCAAAACCACAACACTAGCACCATAGTCAGAAACCCCCTAAGCATTCACCATAGAAATTTTGAGTGAATAATCACATACCAACATCTCCATATAGAGAATATTTGATATCTCCTCAAACCATGCATGAAGAATGTATGCAGAGCTACAACTATCTTACATCCAGAATCATCCAAAGGCCATGACCCAAAAAATAGCTATCTACAGATCTACAAAATTGTATTTTTTTCTTGACCATGGAAAAACTACAAAACCATCATGTTTTTCAATACACATGAAAATCCACATCCACTTAACATCTTGAAGACCCAAAGGTCAAAAATAAACTAGAATAATTAATCCAGAAAAATGGATTGTCATGAATATGCATCACCATAGATTTTTGAACAAAAAATCTATAAAACCCTCAGATCCAAGGAACATGATTCTGATCAATACAAGTACAAACATCCATCAGGAAAGTAGAGGCATAGGAACTCTAGGAACATTTTTAGGCCAATTCCACCATCACCATGTACAAGCATTCAAGAGAGATAGGCTATTCCAGAAGCTTCCCAATCATCCAATGATCAACTCCATAAGCCTACATGAAGTCGGGGATTACATTATAGTACCTTCTAATACCAAGAGATAAAATAAGCACCCAATACAAGCACAACATACCATGGTGACATCAACACGAGTATCTCCATATCACCAAGGGGCCATCTCAAACACCCAATATGAATACTTTGTTACACATAGCCATGAAGTGTAACCACACCCCATGCATCAGGGTTTTTCAACTATCTAACCAGGAGCTCTAGATCAATTTCATATCACATGAAATCACATGATCAACTCCAAACACTCCATATTCCACTATCATTCACACTACCTATTGTCTCCTAAAAACAAGATCAACTATAAAGCTTCTGCTCAAACAAGGATTAATCATTAGCTCATTTCTTCAAGATAGATTCCCTCAAGCTTTCCAAGATAAGGAATGATAATAGAAGAAATCTGCAAAACCTTAAACACCATGAATCTTCACATGCATTAACATGCAAGCACATGCAAGTAACATAAAATCTCATGTAAGTACATGCAACTCACATGCAATTACATGCAACTCACATACATGCACATGAAAATCATGGATCTTAGCTCTAATACCAAATGAAGGGAAATGGAGATCCCAAAATGTCATCAGAGAACTAGTATATGCCTCTAGTATCATTTATTTTCTTGATACAAGCATATACAACCATGTCTTAAAGCGAAAATGGACACAGTTTAATTTATTAAACATTTCAATAGCATAATGACATGTAAATTAATATTTAAATAATAAAATAAGAGAAATAAGAGAAAGAACACAGATATACATGGGGAAAACCCTTTCAAGTAAAAACCCCACACTCCAACAACACAAGTCAATTTTATTATCAACAAAAATATTTGTTACAATACAATTGCAGTCTATGCTCATGTAGGCTTGAACCAATACATCTATCCATAACAACATGCTACAATACACTTGCAGACTCACGACCTGAACTTGGAGATTACATCTTGCTCTTTTGGAGAAAATCTGGTAGCATAATCCCTATGAATAACTCTCCTCACATGACTCCTCTAGTATAACACCTGTATATATAGAGTATACAGTGCCCAAGACATAAGTTTCTACAAACCCATGCTCATGCATGAACATGCAATAAGAAAGGCACTACATGTAAAAGCATGCAACATGCACGTGCAAAAAAGCACCTGCCAAAAATCTCGATGTCCACATTCCAAGTTTAGCTCAACTATGAATAGAAAATGCATTCATGCACAACTCTGATTTAAAATAGCAACTCCAATCTTGACTTTTCAAAGTGGTCGCCAACTTCCACAAAATTAGGTACATGTCATAGTTAGCTCAAAAATTCCTTGACACATGTCACCACTGTACAACTCTAAGAATTTTTTACAAACTCCTCTCTCCAAATGAGCACCCAAGTGACAAGTGCCACTATGGCACACTTCCATGAAGTATTCAAAAATATCAATGCTTCAAATAAGCACCTGGGTAACAAGTGGCACTCCGTTGAGCTTTGCACCTTGCATGTAGGATATAACACTCCTTGATGGGTCCCACAAAGTGCTATGACAGCTATTATAGTTGGCAACTTAGGATATATTAATATTTTCACAATTATTTATCTTAAAAATAATGTTAGGACTCAAAGGTTGAGACACCTTAATGCCAACAAGGAAAAGAATAACCAATATGTGGTATCAGAAGGTCTGATTCTATTCAAGAATAGAGTGTTCTTGGTTCCTGATTCCAAGGTGAAAGAGAAGATACTAGAAGCCTATCATTATGCATCTATGGCAGGGCATCTCAGGTTCTACAAAACTTACTGGAAAATCAGAGAAAGTTTCTCTTGTAAGGGCCTTAAAGAGGATGTTTTGACACACATCAGGGAATATGTTACTTGTAAGGAAAACAAAGGGGAGCAAGAGTTTTTGGTCATATTTTCCAAGGTGCAGGGGAAAGGCTGCATTTATGTTGTAGTTGATAGGTTGACTAAATATGATCATTTCTTTGCCATCTCCAGTAAATACAAAGCTCCGCAAGTTGCAAATTTATTCTTCAAAGAAGTTTTTTGGTTCCATGGGCTACCTAAGAACATTGTCAACGACAAAGACAACCAGTTCCTTAGTACATTTTGGAAGGAATTATTCCATCTGATAGGTACCAAGCTCACTCCTAGCACAAAATATCATTCGTAAACTAATGGATGAACTAAAATTGTAAAAAAATGGCTAGAAGGATACTTGAGGAATTATGCTACCAATCAAAAAGTAGCTTGGATCAAATGGCTACATTTAAGAGAGTATTGCTCAAATGAAAATAATCACATGTCCATTGGCATGTCTCCATTTAGAGCACTCTATGGTTATGATGCACTAACCTTTACTGAGTTAGTCCTAACAAACAATAGAGTTCTAGCAACGAGCAATTTGGTAAATCAAAGTCAAGATACTTTGAGAGCTCTCAAGGATCATCTACAAGTTTCCCAAAATTAATAGAAGATGTATGCAGATAGGAAGCACACTGAAAGGTCATTTGAGGTGGGGGATATGGTATTCATAAGTTGCAACTATATAGATAGTCTTCCGTCAAGAAAGGAGGGGCATAAAAGCTCAAGCCTAAGTTCTATGGACCATACTAGATAACTCGAAGGGTTGGAGAAGTCACTTATGAGGTGGAACTTCCAAAAGATAACAAAATCCATAACTTATTCCATGTTTCATGTCTAAAGAATGTTTTTGGATTATATACAACTCTTGCCACTGAGTTACCACCACTTGATGATGAAGGGAAACTCGTGCTTATTTCGAAAGTAATAATTGATACTAGAAACAAAAATCTAAGGAACTAGAATATAACTGAATATCTTGTCTATTGGAAGAATTTTCCAATTGAAGATGCTACCTGGGAAGGATCTGAAGTTATAAAACATCCCAATTTGCATTGCTTGAGTACAAGCAATTTTGGGAATGGAAGATTTGTCATGTCCTTTTTTTTGAAAAAAATGGTTGTAGAGTGGCATCTAGGAGACATTTCTCATTCCATCACAAAGGATCCAATAAGCCTAGAACAAAGGAATTAATATCACCCAAGAACCAAGCACATTCTTCCCAAATTTCATAAGGAAAGGGTCAATTTTTGAAAAGGTATCACTAGAAAAGATCACCTTGTGAAACAGTCTAGTTTACCTCTCCAACGCTAGGGAATATATAAACATTATTTTACATTCCTCTACAATAGCATATCTCAAGCTATGGATTAGAACATACATTCTACAAAGACATGTACACATCGTATCTAGAACACGCGAATAATGAATTGGGTTCCATAAAGATATCATTGTTAGAAGATGATCATGTTAGGCCCTCATCAAATAGACCCTCAGGTGAATTGAGTGGGTCACTTCCAGAATGTACAACATCAATTATGAAATATCAGGATGAAGGAAGGAGCCAAGGAAGGGTGTGGATAGTTCCACAAGGTGACATGCTAACTCCAAAGGAATTTTCTTTGGCCTCAAGGTTGACTTAGTGTAGTGTGTTGAAATTCAAGTTTTGGCTTTTGGCACCATTTTGGCTCAAGGTTAGCATGTTCCTTGATGGAAATTGTTAGCATATAAATATAGGGAGTCAATTCTTATAATATATATGTGAATGGTGATCCTATACTGCACAAACACAAAGAACAAACATATAATTAGCTCATTATGCAAGTTAGAAGCAACATTCCCCATGAGATTCATTTGAAACATAAAAACAAGAAATGAAATGAAGAGCACAATAACAAAGCTTATTAAATCCTATTCAAATGAACAAACTCTCAATCCCATGGGGGAATTGGTGCCATTTTGATGTGGAAAATGGCTCTTTCCTAATTCCTTACAAGCTTGATGATCAATGATGAATATTTGATGCTCCTTGGTGCAATTTCTTCATAACCTAGCTATGAACAATGTGAAAATGGATGGCAATTGCTCAAAAAATTGAAGATAATGATGTTACATGAAATTTTGGATCCAAAATTCAAATGAGAGTCTCCTATAAATAGAAGAGAATGATGGAGAAAGAGGAAAAAGGGATGAATGTGGGATAAAAGACCAATCAATAGGAAGAGGCCACTTGTCAAGATGTGATTGGAGGAGGAATGAGCACATTTTGATGAATGTGCAAATAAATATGGTTAGGTGGAATTTGAAATTTGTGAGATGACAAGTTGGAGGGAGAGAGGAATGGAGTAAATGCCACTTGGCTCAAGGAAAAGGACATGTAAGAGGCCTTTAATGCCTTGTTGGATGTACTCATCCCTTTTGAAGGGATTTTTGAATCTGAGGAATATTCCCTTATTGATGCCAAGTTGAGAGAAAATAGAAGAATTTATAAATCAATTAAATTGATTTACTTGTGCAAGTTGCAAAATCTAGAGGATTTGATGGATTAGGATTAGGATTAGGATTAATCAGGATTTGATTAATTTAGATGAAAATTAGCTAATTTGACAATTTGACTTAGATTTTTGGATTAATTTAAATCAAAGTTGAGAGGAATGTGAATTTAGATTTAATTAAATGATTTATTTAATTAAAGAGGGCGGTGTTAGATTAAATCAAATAAAGATTATTTTATTTTATTTAAGGAAGATGACCTTAGAGATTAATTAAATAATGTGAATTATTTAATTAAAAGAGGGACTATAAGATTAATTAAATAAAATGATTTATTTAATTAATAGAAGCGGGTGACTTAATCAGATAAATTTAATTTATTTGATTAAGAGATGAAATATGATGAATTTAATCGAATAAAGATTATCCAATTAAATTGATTAGTAAAGAAGATGATTCAGGACGAACTAGTGTTAGTGAAATCAAGATCAAGTGTATAGGATCAATCTGTATATTTTTTCGTGTCTACAATATATTAGATTATTATGTCATTTCTCTATATTTTGGGACACTTGTATTCCAATTCCTTCTATGGATGAAAAACCATAGGAGTTTGTGATCATTGGACAAAAACCCAGCAACCACTAGGATTAGAGGGTGAAACCCCCTTGGTTCTTGAGGGTATTCTCATTTAGGGATTGCATTCGAGCTTCAAGGAATCCATAAGAAAGTTAATAACACTATTTTTTATTTGTAATAGCATTTTATATCATTCTAGATCATTCTTAGTGAGTTGTAATTGATATATCATAAATATGGATGAAATTATGAATTTTATCAATATATTGGAGTTTATCTTTGTGTTCATATGTTGTTCATTGAATTCAATCTAAAAATGAGTCTTTATGCTAAATTTTATTCTCCAATTCCTCCATCCCCTCCAATTACTTCCCCTCTTCCATCTCCTCCACATGATACTCCTCTTCCTCCTCCCCAAGAACAAGAAGAAATACACAAATAAATTTATGTAGAATCAATTGCAAAAGAAGAAGTTTAAGATGGAGAAATCGAACTAGATAAAGAGGTTCAAAATGAGGAGGTTATAGGAGAAGGAAGGGAAAATTAAGATATATAAAGAGGTGAGGTAGACTAGGAACCTGATAACTCTCAAGCCTCATTTAATACCAAAGATATCTCCTCACCTCAATGTGAGGTCTCTTCCAATCTCTCACTATGGTTAAACCATACAATTCAAAAGAGGAAAATAACATATGTACAAGAGGAAGAAGAAGATAATCTCAAAATCCTTGTGAAGGTTTTCCAAGATCCCACCAAAAGAAGGAAGAGATCAAAGAGGTGGTCTACTATTACAGAGGATGATCAAGGGAACCAGATAGCTCAAATAGTTGTTCCTCTAGTAGATAAACCTGAATTTGATATACTACCTGAGGATTACTAGATGAGACAAGTCAACTTGGGTGCCCAAACTAGACAAGAAGAACAAAAATATCTACAAATGTTTATGTCCACTATCCTAAAGAGGATTCAAAAGGATGAAAACACAAAAGAGGAACTAAAGTCTTAGGTAGCCCAATTAACAACATATGTTAACAAGTTGATAAGGCCTATTGATATTGTTGTTCTTGAGCCAATTTCCCAAGTTGCATTAAAATAAGAAGCACTACACCTCAAACCTAAGGGTTGGGTAGTTTTTTCTAAAGGATGGAAAGATGATCTACAAACCTTAGCTAGAAAAATATTGAAGAAATTAATAAAAGGTTGTCACTTTATTAGTGATGAAGCCAGTCTGGCCCACTAGATGGAGGTGGAAATAAATGAGAATTTGATGGTATGAGATGATTACATCCTAATTTTGTAGAAAATAAAATCCACTCCCTTAGATTATTTGTTGAAGGTAGTTGTGATAGAAGAAGAAGATTATGATAAGCCAAAGGAGTGGCTAAAGGCAACACAAAGGGTAAAAACCCAAAATAAGTGCAAACATAAATTAAATAAGAACAAGAACCTAGCCAAACTTGTTATGCTGAAGATAGAAAATTTTGTGGAAAGCCTAGGATGCACTTTTTGGGAAACATCATCCCTAGTAACATCTCCCAACAAAATGATCCAAGAACTATAAGTCTCTACTGGGTCAAGCTACTCAAAAAACCATTGACCAGATGATAACCAAAAATATGGGTTTGTGAACTTTTCAAGAGGAACTAGTGAGCTTCATTGACTTACAAGAAAAGCTAGAAAGTTTCACCTTTTCGTAGAGAATCAAGTTGCAATACTATCAAGGTCCTCCTATGGCTACCATGAATGATGTCATCTTCACCTTCTCTAAAAATTTCCCTAACGCAAATTGATTCAAACTTTTGAATTTCAATTTATTTTAAATAAATTTGGTAATAAAGTGAACACCCAAATAGTGAACTCCTAAATTGGCATTATGTTTTTAGTTGAACTTTAGTTCTAATTTTGTTGTTAAGTTAATTTGAAGTTCATTTCTATATTAGGGTTGATTACTTTAGTTAGACTTTGAGTTAATTTTTTTAAGATCCATAAATTTTGGGATGCTCGAGTCTATATATTTTAGATTTTTTATCAATATAAAGGATCAGAAACTATTGTATTTGCAAGAAACCATACAATCTCATTGTGGATTTCTCCTACTATATTATGTGAAGATTTTATAAAATATCAAAGAATTGTGCCTATTACATGCATATGGATTCTAATCATTGGTGATAGTATGATTATTTTGTATATCTAAATTGAATAAATTGGTAAAGTTAATTGTATTATTGTATTATTAAATAGAGTTTTGTCTTAGATATGTGCATGTTCTATGGTGATCTAATTTGATAAAATTTCAAAATCTTAAAATTATTAATTTCTTTTAAAGATTGCACTGGTTTTAATAGTGATTGAGTGAATATTAGTCACTTTAATATTGGTTATTGTGATTTTTCCTAACCATTCAAAATTGATAAATGAAATAAAATATGTTGTTGTCTATTTAATTTTTTAGTTTTGTTCTTTAAATCTCTCTCTCTCTTTTTCTCAACCCTAAAGTCTTTTGATCTTTATTTTTACAATACTTTGAATCTTTGAAAGAGTACAAGAATAATGTAAATCTACTAGGTAAAGTATTGTACTAACATGCAATTGATCATGAATTTCAAGAAATAAACCTCTAGATTTTGGTTGCATGTTTTAAATATATTTTCCAAGATATCTAAAATTATTTAGGTCCCTTGTTGAACAAGTTCACATGAACCACTTAGTTATCCATCACAGTCAAGACCTAACCCACAAGGAACATTAGAGTAGGGAATATTTTTTTTCAAGAGTAATAGTCTATTATTACTTAGCAAGATGGTTGTGCTCAAACACCATCGACACGATCCCCAATTCATGATGTCATATCTTTGATCTTTTAGGAATCAACATTTCTTCTTATCCTTTCTCACAATTTTGTGATAATTATTAAGTATTTAATCCAATCTCTAGTTGAAGTTTTTAATTGTTTTGAAAAACTTGTTGGGATTCGAAAGTGGTTTCAAAACCTCATAATGAAGTTGTAAAAAAAATAAAGCTTTTTTGAAACTTTGAAAGGTTTTGAAAACTTTTCCAGGCTTCAATGTTTTTGTTGAAACCTTGTTTGGCCTCGACAAAGGTTTTGAAACCAGTCTTATGGGATGATGCATAAAAAATAAAAGTTTTTTCAGAAATTTGAAAGGTTTTGAGAACCTTGTTGGATTTTGACATGGTTGTTGAAACCTTGTTGGGCCCTGATGAAGGTTTAGAAATTGGTTATATTGATCGACGCTTGAGAAATGCACTTTGAAACTTCGAGACACAAGAATTTTGTCAAAATTTTGAAAGGTTCTGAAAAACTTATCGGATTTCGATAGAGTTTTTGAAACCACCTTCAAAACTTGACAAGGTTTTCAAAACCAATGTTATCTTTGGTCTTTAGCAATCAAATATTTCTTCTATCTTTTATCTTACTCTTATAATAAGATATAAGCCTTCCTTTTAATCTTTGACACCCAATGTCATATCTTTGGCCTTTTGTAATTGGGTCATCCTCTTATCCTTTATCACAATTTCATAATAAAGGTTAGTCTCTTCTGCGATCCTTGAGGTCTCCCTTTCCTCTTTCCCTTCCTCTAGTATGTGGTGGGTCTAATGCCCGATGCTTGACAAAGGATTTTTCTCTTCAAGGTTTTTGGATCATGGATGCTCTTTTCTCTAGATTTTTTGGAAAGCATTTCCTTGCAGGCCCAACACCCAATGTCCAATAAAGGTGCCCTTTTGGGGTTGCAAACCATTTAATGTTTAATCGAAATGGTCGGTTCAGGCCCAAAAATTTGGAGATGCTCCCCATGGGCATGTTTTTAGTCTGTAAATGCTATCAATTCCCAATGAGTATCCTTAGACATCTAATCTCAATTTTTTAAGGCTACAAAGCGGGCATTTAATGCTTAGAGTGCAAATTTTGAGAGGTTATATCACCCATGCCTTCATTTATCTTTTGCAAGATCCTTTTCGTTAGAGGGCCATTCTTTCAACATTTTATTGTGGAATTCGTGGGAGATCTCCATCCTTTGACATGCATACCTAGGGACCATTTATGTGAAGGCATGGTGGAGGTTCAACAAGTGTTGGAAACTTTTCCTAGGAATATTTTTAAGAATTTCTCTCATGATAAAAGGGAATCTTTTGCTCATTTTTAAGGGTTTTGAATTTTGGTCAAGGAAGAAATCTATATAAAAAAAGTGTTAAGTGAGTCAAAGGTGAAGATCCTTATTTTTTAAGTCAAAGTATTGTAATGCTCATGTTACTTGATTATAAATTATATCAATATATGTTGTTATATAATTTTCTCTAGCTCTAAGATGTAATATCTTTTGAATCGAAGTAATAAGGTTGTTAAGATTCTTCAAGCACAATTATTATTTGAATTGGTTATTTGTTTTCTATCCATTCAAGGAGTTGTGTAAATGCATGCATGAAGGTAGAGAAGGTATTGTGTTTTCAGTTGGATCATTAAGAAGAATTTCATAACAAGTTAGAGAATACTTTTATGTCATAAGGTGATAGATGTAAGTAGGCTATCAAGATTATGTTATAGCATTAGTGTTGTAAGTATGTGTAGTTGGTGTTTCCATTGATGTAAACAAGTTTATGTTTGTGTTTATTAATTTCAACTGGTAATGGTTGAGAAGATGTGATGTTGCTTTGTTTAGTTGTATTATGTTATCATTAGTAAGTGTTATTCATGGCAATATCTGGTGTTTCTTTGATAAGATTTTGTTTGTGGATGGTTTTGATGATGATGAGGAAGTTTTGAAGATAATAAGTGTGTGTCTCTAGAGCTTGGTTTCCAATTGCTTTTGAGAAAATTTGAATAAAAGAGGAAACAGTGTGTTGTAAAAATGTCTTGGTTTACATAGTGGTGTTCTGGTTTTGCTCCATATTTCTTCTATGTTGAAGATTTGCTTGTGTGGTTCAAATATGTTGGTCAAAAGTGTTCAGAGGTTCTATATCCAAAATTTCTTAGTTTGGATCGTTGTGCAGAGAGAGTTGTGTTCACTAGTGTGTGAACTGTATGTTGTAGTGGTGTTCGGGAGAAATGGTTTTGCTCTACATTTCTCCATAGTTTGGTTTCTGGTCTTGTGGATCTTGAAGTGTGTCTATAATGATCACATCTACCTTCAGTTAAATTTGTTTATGGTTTCGTGCTTCAAAAGATGGTTTCTTGTTATATTGTGTGGAGGTCTATTTGGGTGAACATGATGAATTTGTTCTTCAAGCGAAAGTTGTTGCAAAGGAATTTGTTGGATTTTAGGGTGTTTATGGAATATTCTAGATTGTGTTCAAGTGTGGTGTGTGGTCTATGAGTTGTCTTTGTATTTGAGGAAGCATGTACTTAAATGTTAATGGTAGTTACATGCGTTTGGCCGACCTTGGGTGTTTACACTAATTATAAACTTGCTTCGGTGATTGTGGAAGCGTGGAATGGTGTATATAAATGGATTTAGGTCCAAGTTAAGATGTGATGTGGTTTACCTTCATTCCTTTCCATTGCGAGAATGTTTTGGTGCTAACCTAATTTGAATTTGTACATTTAAGGTGCATAGCTGATCTTGGAGAATATTTTCAAGGTTGAAGATGGTATCAATAATTGTTCAGTTAATGGATAATTGTGTAGTGAGGTGTGTGATGTGAATTGTAGAGATGTGAAGTGCAAGTTTGTGAAGTGCAGTGCGAGTTCGATGAGTTAGACCACTAGAAGCAATGGGCAGAAGGTGTCTACAATATTTATAGAGGTTACAAATGTGTTGGTGATATTGTGGTGGATCTCTTTTGTTGCATTGAATTGTAACATTTTTCTTTTTTCTTTTTTGTAATCTGGCAGCGAGCCTTTGGTAGTGAGCCCTTCTTTATTTTGGGTAGTGAGCTCTTTGACAATAAAACCTTTGTATTTGGTGTTGTAATTACTTTATATTGTGAGCTAATCCTCACTGTGGTTTTACCTTTCTTGGGTTTTCCACATAAATCTGGTGTTTTATTGTGCATTGTATTGATGTGTCTCAGTTTTGTTATTTGCTTTCATGCTAAATAATTGTAAAAAATTAAAGGGTTAATTAATTTGATGTGGATCTGAATGTTTATGAGGGTTTTGGATGTTTTAATGTACAATTGATTCACCCCTCTTAGTTGTCTTGTGTGCATTCAAAAATTGGTATCAAAGCAAGGTTCCTTGGAAGAAAGTTTAATCGCTTGAGGTAGATTTCAGATGGTGCACAAGTGGGATGCTCCTTTATTTAATAGACCAGACTATGGTTTCTAGAAGACAAGGATGGAAGGTTTCCTGATATCTCTTAGATTTGGAGTTTAGAAGTCTGTTGAGACTGAATATACTATGCCTTTTGGTGATCTGAAGACTGATGATGAGATTAAGGCCTATGAGAACAATGGTAAAGCAAGGTATGCTCTTTTAAGTGGTCTTTCTAACACTGAACTTGTAAAAGTTATGATTATGAAATATGCTAGAGAGATCTAGACAAAGTTGCAAAGTATTTATGAAGGAGATGATAAGGGAAAGCAAGTTAAGATGAAAAATCAAAAGATCACATTTGAGAACCTATGAATGTTTGAAGATGAAAAAATTACAAGCTACATGCAAAAGGTAGATGAAGTTGTTAATTCCATCAAAGGTCTTGGTGGAAATCTTGAAGAAGAAGAAGTGGTAAAGAAGGTATTGAGAACTCTTCCTAAATATTATAGTTATAAAATTTATGCTATTGAGGAAGTTCAAGATTTAAGCAAATATTCTAGAGATCAATTGTATGGTGTTTTATTTTCTTTTAAAATGAGAGAATTTGGTACAAGTAATGCAAAAGTTGAGACTACTTTTAAGGCTAGAAACTAAAAAAAGACCGAGGAATCAGATCAAGAGGATCTTGATGATGTAGAAGGAAATTTTATGAGGAAAATGAAAAAAGGTACTGGTAAATATAGAGGTAAGTTTCCTTTCAATTATTTCAGTTGTCGTAAGATAGGTCTATGCTTCAAGGTGTCTAAATAGAGCTTTTAATGACAAGAATAAAGGAAAAAAGGTATAGCAATTCAGAAAAGTTATTATTTTAGAGAAGATGCCAGTATATTTGATGATAAATCTGATTATGAGGATTATGAAGATAGTGAATGCTTGTTCATGGCTATTAAAGATGAAACTAATTCTACTAACTCTAGGAGATGTGTAAATGAAAATGATCGGAAAAAAGGTCACAATGCTATGGTGACTACTCTTCATGCTAGAAAGGAGAAGAACTACTGGGTTATTGAAAATGGATGCTCAAATCATATGTCCAGTGACAAATGTAAGTTTGTTAAACTTGAGAAATATGAAGGAGGTCTAGTTAAGTTTGGCGATGATACATCTGCTAAGATATGTGGAATTTTTTTGATTAGTTTTGATGGCAAGCCTGATGCATATGATGTTCTTTATGTTAAGGGTTTGAGACATAACCTTTTGAGTGTTGGGAAAATGAGTAGAAAAGGATATAATCTTATGTTTTAAGATGATGGTTGTGAGATCAGAAAAGGCTCTAAAACTGTAGTTACTATTGGAAGGAAAAGTGGAAATGTTTATCAGCTCAAAGGTGTTGACAGTCATTGCTTTATGACTCAGATTAATGAAATTTGGCTATAGCATAGAAGGATGTATTGCATTATTTTTGATTTCCTAGTGAGGATTAGTTCAATTCAAGCTATGAGAGATTTGTCAAAGATTACAAAGGCTCTTAATGTTGTCTGCAAGGAATGTTAAATTGGGAAGCAAGCAAGAAGAAGTTTCAAAATCAAAGAACAATCTACTACTAGACTGTTGGAATTAGTGCATACAAACCTTTTTGGTTCTACCAGAGTAATAATTCTTCAAGGTGATAGGTATTTCACAATATTGATTGATGATTATTCTAGAATGACATGGGTTACTTTTCTCAAAGAAAAATCAGAAGTTCTAGATAATTTCAAAGCATTAAAAGTTATGGTTGAAAATGAAATGGATATAAAAATCAAATGTTTGAGGTCTGACAGAGGTGGAGAGTTCACCTCCAATGAGTTTGATAGCTTTTGTGAGAATCATGGGATAAAGAGACATTTATCTGCCCTAGGAATCCTCAGCCGAATGAAAGGCTAAAAGAAAGAATAAGACTATTTAGGAAGATGCAAGAACAATGATGAAAGAGGCAAACCTATTGGAAGTCTACTAGAGACAAGCAATTTATACTATTGTCTACATTCTTAATAGTGTTCAAGTAAGAGAAAATAGTGCAAAGACTCCCTATGAGTTGTGGTATGGAAGGATTCCTACCATCAAATACTTCAAAGTGTTTGGAAGCAAGTGTTATATCAAAAGAGATGAAGAAAAGTTAGGAAAGTTTGATACAAGATCTGATGAAGGTATCTTCCTTCTATATTCTACAAGAATAAAATCTTATCAATGCTACAATAAGAGGTTGAAGAAGATTGTTGAGAGTGCAAATGTCAAAGTGGATGAAGATTTATAGAAGAATTTTGTGGTAATAGATGGCTATGAATCAAATGAGTTCTCTTATAGAGAAAATGACAAAGATAAAGGTAAGGAAAAAGAAGTTCAAATTGAAGAGGAAGAAGCTCCAAAAAATATACCTAAGACTCCTAAGTATGTGAAAAAGAATCATTCTAAAGATCGGATCATTGGTGACAAAAGCAAAGGTGTGTTGACAAGAAGAAAATTTGCTATGACAGAAGAATAGGTAAACCTATGTTTACTCTCCAAAGTTGAACCTAAAATGGTGATTGAAGCATGCAAGTAATGAGGGTCACACCACCCAAAACCCACACAAATCACAACAATAGATACCAACATATTAGATGTGAGACAAAAAATAACTCACTTTCAATTATTTTTAGAAAATGAAATTACAGATTTAGAACTTACAATGCTACAACCTCATCGGCTTGATTTTTTACAACAAAATCAACTCTGAAAACAAAATATATTATTCGCAACCACAATTTGCACTAATGGAGCCACCTTCTACAACCCCACTTATTCCTTTTTATTTTACCCAATAACTGCCCTAGAATATTCTAGAAAGTGTAACTTTCCCTTTTGTTTTGGTGCCAAAAGTTCCGCCGTTTGATTTCTTGCCTAGGAAGATATTTTAATGAAATCCACTTTTTAGTGGGGCAACTTCGTGGGGCCATAAATTTTGATCTAGGTGTTTGATTAGCTATTATAACATATCGTTGGAAAGCTCTTGAAGAGATCTACAATGTCGAATTGATCAGAGATTGGTTTGTCCACTTTTGGAGTTGTTTCGAGGCTTCTAAGGTTTTATATTTAAATTTGAAGCTGCATTGGAGAAGTTTCTCGAGATGAAAACTTTAATATCTCCCAAACCGTGCAGGGTATTGAGATGATTCTTTTGCAACCATTTTTTTGTCAGTTCTGCTCCTTGGGGTTAATTTTCAGGTCCATACGAGCCCGTTTAGGTTGACTTACTAAAAATAGTAACTGACCATTTTTTGCCTTTTCTGACTTTTGACTATCTTTCATTGCTTAAGTGTCATCATGGGACTCAAAACAACTAAATAAAATAAGGAAAATATTTTTTTGGGTGATGCAAGATTGCCCTACACCACTTGATGCTCTTGCATCAAACACACATGGTAATTTGAAAAGTGACCTTGTCACTTCTCAAGAGTTAGAGGGAAACTAAGATGGTTAACCTCAACCTCAAATAGCCACGATGAATCTTCAATAGGCCTTCCTATCCACTTCACCAAGTACTCTACATATTACCTGTTTCTTGTGCTTCTACCCACATGACTATCCAAAATTTCTTCTATCTCTTCCTTTTCTAAAGTAGTTGTTGGAATATTCCACTGTGCTTCTATTATTTCTTCACCAATTCCTCCTTCATTATATTCTGTTAAATATAAAATGTTAAACACAAGTGAAATATGAATTTCATCAGACAACTCTACCTTATATGCATTTCTTCAAGCATGCTTCTTCGAGATCTTGCATGGTCCAAACTTCTTCATCTTTAACTTGTTATATGTACCAACTGGAAACCTCTCCTTTCACAAATCAACCATGACTTCATCTCCTACCTAGAATTCCTTATACCTCCTTTTTTGATCTGCCTTAACCTTATATTGTGAGTTCATCTTATTGATATGTTTCTTCACCTCTTCATGCAAATTCTTTAGGTGTTCAACAAAACCTTCAGCCTCAGCACTACTCTTCTCTCCCTTATCCATCTATCTCAGTTCATAAGCAATTCTTGGACTACTCCCATACATAATCTGAAATGGTGATTTACAAGTGCTCCTATTGACAAAATTGTTGTAAGAATTTTTTTCCTATGGTATAATCAAATCCCATCCCTTGGGCTTATCGCCTACTAATAATCTTAGCAGGTTACCCAAACTCCTATTCACCACCTCTTTTTGTCCACTAGTTTGTGAATGGTGTGCAAAACTAAACTTCAAATTTGTCTTCAACTTCTTCCATAATGTCCTCCAGAAATAACCAACAAATTTGGTATCTCTGTCTGAAGCTATACTCTTCGGTAGACAATGTAGTCTCACCACCTCTCTGGAAAATAACTCTATAATATGAACATCACTAGTCTTATGACATGGAATGGCATGTGCCATCTTTGAAAATCTATCCACCACCAAAAATATGGAATCATGCCCTCTCTATGTCCTTATCAAGCCAAGAACAAAATCCATACTAATATTCTCCCATGGCCTCTTAGGTACAGGTAATGGTTGATACAATCCAATATTTTGACTTGCTCCTTTTTCCATTAGACATACTCTACAAATTTGTATAAAATTACTCACACCTTGTTATAATTGTGGCTATTAATAATTCTCACTGACAAGAGCAATGGTCTTATCTCAACCAAAATATCCAACTAATCCTCCACTATGCTTCTCCTTGATTAGATTCTCTCTCATATAGCTCCTTGGAATGCACAATTGGCCTCCTCTAAACAAAATTCCATCTTGGATTAAGAAATCCAACCATATTGTCCTATCTAATGTAACAGGATCCAAACAAGCTTTCCAAGCTTCTGCAAAGTCTAGATCTTCAGGATACAAACTCTTGAGTTCATTGAACCCAACAACTTCTATATTCATCTCTATCAACAAATTTTTCCTTCTACTTAAGGCATATGCAACTTTATTTGACCTTCCACTCCTATACTTCAAAACAAAAGTATAACTCTACAAAAATTCAACCCATTTTAAGTGTCTTTGATTTAACTTTCTCTAACTATTGAGATACTACAAAGCTTGGTGATCAGAATATAAAAAAAAATCTTTTGGCAACAAATAGTGTCTCCATTTCTTCAAAGCCTGAACTATAGCATAAAACTCCTGATCATGGATAGAATATTTCTTCTTAGCATCATTCAACTTCTCACTAAAAAAGGCAATAGGCTTACCTTCTTGACTCAAAACAACTCTTATGGCAGTGCCACTAGCATCACAATCTACCTGAAAGACCTTATTGAAATTTGGAAGTGTCAAAACAGGTTGCTCTGTGACTTTCTTCTTCAACATATCAAAACTCTTTGTTGCTCCTATAGTCCATTTAAAATCCTTTCTATCCCCTCTCATTTCTTTAGTTAGAGGTGCACAAATACTGTTGAAATTCTTAATAATTTCTTTTGTAAAAGCTTGCTAGACCATGGAATGATCTTACCTCTGTAACACTCCTCGGGGTAGGCCATTCAATGATAGCTCTCACCTTCTCTGGATCTATTTTAAGAACCTTTGTTGAGACAAATCTTAGATAGACCAACTCCCTCTTGACAAAACTATATTTCTTCAAATTAATCGATAGCTTCTCTTCCCTTAGCTTCTCAAAAACTCTTTGGATATGCATCCAATGCTCCTCCAATGTCTTAATAAAAATCAGAATATCATCCAAATAAACAATAACAAATTTTCCTATAAGTTATTTTAATACCTCATTCATAAGCTGCATAAATGTGTTCGGTGCATTGGTTAACCCAAAAGGCATGACTAACCACTCGTACAAGCCCTCCTTGGTTTTGAAGGTTGTCTTTCATTCATCTTCTTCCCTAATCTAGATCTGGTGATATTCGCTCTTCAAATCTATCTTCGTGAAGTACTCAACTCCACTCAAACAACCCATAATGTCATCCTTCCTTAGCAAGGTAAATTTGTACTTGATGGTGATCTTGTTGATGGCTTGGGAGTCTATACACATCCTCCATTCTCCATCCTTATTTGGTTCTAGTACTACAGGTACCACACATGGGCTCAAAATCTCTTGAATCAATCCCTTCCGCAACAACTCTTGCACTTGTCGGTTCAACTCTTCATTCTTTGTTGGAGCCATTCGATGGGCTTCCTTATTTGACAAACTAGCTCCAGGAATCAGGTCCATCTAGTGGCTAATCTTCCATACTGGAGGAAAAACTTCAGGTACGTTATAAAAAATAATAGCTTGAAACTCATTCAACAAATCTGAAACCTCTACCAATACCTCATTAGTATCTTCTTTATCAACTCTAGGGATCAATGCAAAACACATATTCTCATGCCTCATACCTTCTAGGAACTTTCTTCCATAAACCAATCATATTCTTACATCATTGCATACCTTTTCCTCTACCTCTTTCAAGGGCTTCAACTTCTGATGAAATTCATCCTTTGTCAAATAATAGGTGTTGGAATGTTCATCATGTACTTCTCATTGATGAAACTATCATGGTCTACCTAACAACATATGACAAACATCCATAGGCATAATATCACACAATACCTCATCATTATAATTTCCAATCTTGAACTTTACCAGACATTGTTCATTTACCAAAGCTTTATGGTCCTTCTACAACCAAGCAATCTAGTATGGATTCAAATGCCTTCTTCTCTCAAATTGTGACTTACTAACCATCTCTTCTGAAACAAGGTTATCAATACTACCTCCATCAATAATAACATTGTAAACCTTACCTTCACACTTACATCTGGTGTGAAACAAATTATTCCTTTAAGTTGGTTCCTTCTCCTCATTCATTAAGGCTCTTCTAGTAACAAGAACCTCTTCTCTTTCTACATCCTTATAATGTGAAGACTCAACATCTTTATCAACATGTGC
This sequence comes from Sequoiadendron giganteum, assembly GCA_007115665.2. Taxonomy (NCBI): domain Eukaryota; kingdom Viridiplantae; phylum Streptophyta; class Pinopsida; order Cupressales; family Cupressaceae; genus Sequoiadendron; species Sequoiadendron giganteum. Next base: position 119,506,802 of record VCHN02000014.1, read on the forward strand.
AACTCATGCATTACCCTCGGGTCTTATATTTTTCCTTCCTTGATGTTGAAGACACTCATAGGCTCTACATCCTTCTTCTCCACACTAAAAACGAGTTCCATGAAAGCCTCCTTTTCCTGATCCTTGTCCAAATCTTCCTCTTCCTCTTTGGTCTATATTATTCTGATCACGAGGATGGTAGATGTTATCTCCTTTCTAGTTCTAGCTACTATTGGATCCTTCACCCTTCTTTTGATATTCATTTCAACCTCCATATGACTGTCCACTAGTCTTTCCACCATAACCCCCACCTCTTTGCTTGCTTTCAAATCTTCTATTCAACTTTTCTTCTACCTTCAAAGCAAATTGATATGCATCTTCAATGGTAGGTATTCTTACTATACCCAATTCTTCTTGAATACTCAGATTCAACCCATTTATTTAACAAGAAACTTTCTCCTTATTGGCCTCAGAATGGCCTGTTCTAATTAGAAGATGGTAGAATTCTTTTGTATACTCCTTCATAGATTTTTCCACTTGTTTCAACCCCTTGCATCTTCTTCAACAAATCTAACTCATAGTCCACAGGAATGAACTGTCTTTTTAATTTGTCCACCATTCAATCCCATTTGGTTATTTTATCTTTTCCTCTTCAATTTATTTCTAGTTGTACCTCTTTCCATCAAATATTCACACGACCCTTGAGCTTGGTCTTTGCAAATTTGACCCTCTCAAGATCTTCCACCTCATACTCAAAGTATTCCTCCATATTGTTGATCCATTCAATCAACTCTTTTGGGTTAAGATTTTTAGAAAATGTAGAAACATCAGTCTTTGTCCTTTTCCTAATCTTAGACATGGCCTTAAATAATCCGACTTTCTCTGGATCTTCTGCTTCTTGTTCTTCTTTGAATTGTTCCTCATTTTCAGCTTCATCTTCACTTTCATCTCCTCTTCTTGGCTCAAACCCTCAACGTAGCTCCTCTTGTAGTGCTTGCACTTGTCTTTGCAGGGCTCTAAAACCCTCTTTTGGTACAATAACATTACTTCCACCACCATGGTTTCTTCACAAAGGCATTCTGATCACTTTTTCATAGAAACCTACAACCACAAGTCCTGGTGCAAATTGCCATACGTTCGGTCATCTATTTACACACTTAGGAAAACCTAGCTCTGATACCACTTGATGAGGGCCACACCGCCCGAAACCCACACAAATCACAACAATAGATACCAACACAAAAGATGCGAGACAAAAAATAACTCACTTTCAATTATTTCCAAAAAATGAAATTACAGATTCAAAACTTACAATGCTACAGCCTCATGGGCTTGATTCTTTACAATGATATCAACTCTAAAAACAAAATATATTATTTAGAGCCATAATCTGCACTAATGGAGTCACCTTCTACAACCCCACTTATCCCTTTTTATTTTACCCAATTTCCGCCCTAGAATGTTCTAGAAAGTGTAACTTTCCCTTTTGTTTTGGCGCCAAAAGTCCCACCATTTGATTTCTTGCTTAGGAAGATATTTTAATGAAATCCACTTTTTAGTGGGGTAGCTTCACGGGACCATAACTTTTGATTCAGGTGTCTGATTGGCTATTTTAACATTTCGTTGGAAATATCTCAAAGAGATCTAAAATGCCAAATCGATCGAAGATCGCTTCATCCACTTTTCAAGTTGTTTCAGGGCTTCTAAGGTTTTCATATTTGAATTTGAAGATGCATTGAAGAAATTTCTTGAGATGAAAACTTTAATATCTCCCAAACCATACAAGGCATTGAGACGATTCTTTCGCGACCAAATTTGTTTTTAGTTCTGCTCCTTGGGGTAAATTTTTCAGGTCCATACGAGCCCATTTAGGCCAACTTACTAAAAATATTAAGTGACCATTTTTTGTCTTTTCTGAGTATTGATTGTCTTTCACCCCTTAAGTGCCATCATGAGACTCAAAAAAACTAAATAAAACAAGGAAAAATATTTTTTTGGGTGATGCAAGATTTCCCTACACCACTAGATGCTCTTGCATCAGCAAGGATGACTATTGGATCAAGGCTATGAAGAATAACTAATATAGATAGAGAGGAATTAGACTTGGGAACTTGTCCCAAGACCAGTAAACAAGAATGATATTGGAACTAAGTGGGTATTTTGGAACAAACTGAATGAGAATGGAGAAGTGGTAAGAAACAAGGCAAGGCTTGTGTGTAAGGGCTACTCACAAGTAGAAGGAATAGATTTTGATGAGACATTTTCTTTGGTGGAAAGAATGGAAGCTATTAGGATGTTTTTGGCTTTTGCAATACACAAAGATTTCAAAGTTTATCAAATGGATGCGGAGTTTACTTTCTTGAATGGTGAGTTGGAAGAAGAGGTGTACATTGAACAACTGAAAGGATTTCAGTTATTAGACAAACCAAATATGGTTTGCAGATTGAAAAAGGAATTATATGGATTGAAGCAAGCTCCCATTGTTTGGTATGCAAGCTTAGATAGGTACTTAATACATCAAGGACTCAATAAAGGTACCACAAATAGTGATCTCTATTTCAAAGTTGAAAAAGATCAAATCTTGATTATGGTTGTGTATGTTGATGATATAATATTTGGAGGCAATGAAGCTATGTGCAAGAAATTTGCATAAGAGATGCATAAAGAGTCAAAGGGGAAGAGAAAAATAATGTGAAAAAATGTTCAATTTTCAAAGGGGGAGAGAGAGTAAAGTGAACAAGAAGAGTATGATGTAAGAGAAAGAGAAAAGCGTTAGTTGGTGATTAGAGTTGTTATGTTTGTTGTTGATAGTTTTTCACATCATGTGTTGCCATTAATGATAAAGGAGGATATTGTTGCAAGTATGTGTAGTTGGTATTGTCATTGATGTTGACAAGCTTATGTTTTTTTTTTATTAATGCCAACTGGTAATGGTTGAGAAGATGTGATGTTGCTTTGATTAGTTGCATTATGTTGTAAACCTCTGGTGTTGCTTTGATAAGCTTATATTTATGGATGATTTTAGTTTGATGATGATGAGGAGTTGTTGAATATCACAAGTATGTGTTTTTGGTGCTTGGTTTCCAAGTGCTTTTAAGAAAATTTGAATAAAAGTGGAAACAATGTGTTGTAGAAGTGTCCTGGTTTATAGAGTGGTGTTCTAGTTTTGCTCCACATTTCTTATGTGTTAAAGATTTGTTTGTGTGGTTCATATATGTTAGTCAAAAGTCTTCAGAGGTTCTATATCTAGAATTTGTTGGTTTTGATCCTCATGCAGATAGAGTTGTGTTCACTAATGTGTGAACTGTATGTTGTAGTGGTGTCTAGGAGAAATGGTTTTGCTACACATTTCTTTGCAGTTTGGTTTCTGGTCTTGCAGATCTAAAAGTGTGCTAATAATGATCATATCTACCTTCAGTCAAATTTGTTTACGATTTGGTGCTTCAAAAGTTGGTTTCTTGAGTTATAGTGTGTGGAGGTCTATTTAGGTGAATAGGATGAGTTTGTTCTTTAAGTGAAAGTTGTTGCAAAGGAATTTGTTGGATTTAAGGGTGTTTGTGGAATATTCTAGATTGTGTTCAAGTGTGGTGGTGTGATCTATGATTTGTCTTTGGATTTGAGGAAGCATGTACTTAAATGTTAATGGTGTTTACATAGGTTTGACCGACCTTGGGTGATTGCATTGATTGTGGAAGCATGGTGTGGTGTATATGAATGGATTTAGGTCCAAGTTAAGATGTGATGTGGTGCGTCTTAATTCCTTTCCACCACGGGAATGTTTTGGTGCTAACCTAATTTGAATTTGCATGGTTGAGGTGCATAGATGATCTTGGAGAATGTTTTCAAGGTTGAAGATGATATAAATAAGTGTTGAGTTGATGGAGAATTGTGTAGTGAGGTGTGTGATGTGAATTTCAAAATTGTGAAGTGCGAGTTTATGAAGTGCATTACGAGCTCAATGAGTTAAACCACTGGAAGCAGTGAGTAGAAGGTGTCTACAATCTTCAAAGGGGTTGTGAATGTGTTGGTGATGCTTTGTTGGATCTTTTTTATTGCATTGAGATGAATTTCTCATTGTAAAATTCTTCTTTCTTCTTTTCTCTAATTTGGTAGTGAGCCTTTGGCAGCGATCCCTTCTTTCTTTTGGGTAGTGAGCTCTTTGTATTTGGTGTTGTAATTGTTGAACAATATGGATAACTAAGAGGGGGGGTGAATCAGTTATCTTAAAATAATTTTGTTTTCTTTATTTAATCCGGAGAAGACTTATACCAATCAGAAAATAATCAAATAGATAAGAACATGAATGCACATAACAACACCAAGCATAATGAATACCAGAGTTTACGTGGAAAACCAAGAAGGGAAAAACCATGAAGAATGCTAATTCTTAATTATAAAGCACTAATTAAGGTGACACCGGTTAAGGTGATTTTAATAAAGGCTCACTTCCAAGTTGCTCATTATAGGGTGGCTCATTGCCGGTGGGCTCACTTCTCAAATATAAAACAACAGATTACAAAATAGTCTCACTGACAAAAGTGAACTGATGAAGTTGCATCTACATATGCATGAATTCAGTTTCGGTTAAGAGCATAATTTTTGTCCATAATAAATCCGGTTAAGAATCTTTTGCACACCTTCCTTCCACAGCCTTCACACAAATTTATGCCAAAATATATTACTCCTTCCTTCACACTCTTCTATCTGTTCGCACATATCATACTACTTTTGTGCATCTATATCTTCAATCAAAAATATGTTCTCTATATATGCATGTATACTTGTAGAATAAAATTAAGTTGGCCACATAATATCTTCATAGTCTTCTAAGTCAACCAAACACCATTTGAATTTAGATCACCACAAAGCATGTCAACATGAAGAACAAGCTTGAAATATTCAATAAGACCTTGCACGCTAACATCGGACCCAAAAGATAGGCCGCACATAAAGATCTTCTTACCACGTTACCAAGGGACCAAAAATAGGTCACACATAAGATAACATAATCTGAATTACATGAAGTATATTCTAGAGTTGATGAGAACGCCACAACCAAGACCAAATCTTGATTATCATTAATTTCAGTGTCAACTGGAGAAACACAATTTGAAACACAACAAAATGTAACATGCTATATGAAGTTTCGAATAGCAAGGTTACCTGGAGTAATCTTTGAGTACAACAACCATCATCAAAGGATTAGTCTTCATTATACTACATCATCTGAATTCAACAGATGTCCCAAAAAGAATACTACCATATCTGGATCAAGGATAATCTCCACACAATGTAACATCATAGCATATGATAGGATGGATCAAGTTTGTACATCATCTAGAGCACAACCTTCTGGATCCAAGGTTTTGACATCAATGACAACAATGCTAAACCATCTCAACAACTTCTCAATAATAATTACTTTATATTATGATCTAATCCTCACCTTGGTTTTTCTCTTCTTGGGGTTTCCACGTAAATCTAGTGTTCTATTGTGCATTGTGTTGATGTGTCTCAATTTTTGTTATTTGCTTTCATGCTAAATCATTTTAACAGATTAAGGGTTAATTAAGTTGGTGTGGATCTAAATGTTTATGAGGGTTTTGGATATTTTAATGTACAACTAATTCACACCCTCTCATTTGTATTATGTGCATCCAACAATTAGATTATGAGTGCATGATATGTGACTCTATGAACCATGTCAAGCATCGGTCTTACATGGTTTTCTTCCCCCATCCTCAAAGACAAATCTTCAATTAAATAACCTTTTATATTTTATGTTTTATGTTTATTTTATATTTCACTTCATACTAGAATTGAAATGAGAAGAAGGGATGTAGGTCATTCATGATTGTAGCCATATAAACCCTTGTTATTTAGTGTGAAGTTTATCTATTGGAGGTTGTGTTGCACCACTAGTTATATATTTTCATGCAGTGTTATTGAGGGTGACCCCCCTAGGTTTTGTAGAGTTTGAAGCACAAGGGAGAAAAGTGGGATGCATTATCCCATTCATTTTCCAATGATCTAGGCTTCTTGATAATAGGACATGGCTAATATTTAGAGAAACCTAGGCAACTAGTTGGAAAGGGAACCAACACTAGATTCAAAGCTCTGATACCGTGTTGAAGTGAATAACCAAGATCTTCAATCTGCAACACCAAATAACCTCCACATATAAAAGAGAGAAGTAACAATAGAAGATGCTATTCCACCAAACAAGAATTAAAATATGATACATGATTCACAATATAAAAAAAATGTAAAATATACAAGATATGCCTTGTTTATAAAGGCAAGGTGAGAGATAGGATTAGACAAGATCGTGACACGTGTCTTAATCCTATCACATGAGACAACTTATCATAACTACCTAGGATAAGACAAGGTCTAGACATGACAATTAAGACTTCTAGAAATAATCTTAGGATCTAAGTAAACTTAACATGTGAACATGTCCCTTACTAGGAATTAGATAGGTACAAGAATTTATTCACACCAACATGAAAACCAATGAAATAGTGTAGGAAATAAAAAATATGAAACGACATGTATAAATGATCAAAGAACAAAACAACATTATGAAGTTAGAATCCAATGAGACAAATGTAAATGCTCCAAAAGGAAAAACAACATTAAGATAACTGAAAAATATGAAGCTATATGAAAGAAAATATAAGCTAGGAGAGCGAGTGTATATAGACTATGTAAGAGGGAAGAGTTGATAAAAACAACTAATAGGGAGAGTACACCAAAAATATCTAAAAATAGGAAAGTATAATTCCCATAGAAGATGTTGACAACTTGCTTCACTCACATTAATACCCAATTTATTAACATAAGAAAGATTAAATAAAAGTATAGGAAAAAAAATTACTACAAAAATAAAAGCCTACACTAACACCCCCTTAAGTATAGCTTAGATGGGTGAAAAGGTGAGTCCCAACAAACGAATCTTGATGAAGTACGCATGTACATAGAGATCCCCCCAAAAGAGAAGAACTGCTAAGGAAAAAAAGAGAATAACCCCCAGCAAATACAAAGAAAATACCCTTGAGAGTAGAGAGAGAAAGAAAGACTAAAAAGCACCCCCTGAAACTTGCCACACTACTAGTAAATATTATGATGAGGATAATTTCTTTATATGAAGGGTTTGGTGAAAATATCGACAAGTTACTTGAAATTAAAACAATAGTAGAGATCATTGACCCGCCCATGGACAAACTCTCGAATGTAGTGCATGTGAACATTTATGTGCTTGGTCAAATGATGATATGTTCCATAAATTTTTTATGACACTCCAAGTGTCATAAAATATGTCTAATGGCCATCTAAATTGGATACAAAATCAATGAGAATATGTTGAAACCAAATGGTCTTAGTGGCAACATTCATAACTCCCTAATACTCGACCTACATGGAAGATAGAGTAACAACAAGCCGCTTCTTATTCAACCAAAAAATAAGACTTAAACTAAAAGTGAAGCTATAAATTAAAGTGAACTTGTGATCTTGAGAGTCACCTACCAATATTAATTTATGTATCCCACCAATTTAATAGCAATGCCTATTGCATACTGAATCCCAAAATTGTGAGTACCTTGAATCTAATGGAGAATCCTTTTCACTAATTTCCAATATAGCTCTTGAGGCTCTTGTATAAACCAACAGAACATTCCCATAACCTATAAAATATTGGGCCTTGTATGAGTCAATTAAATGAGACTTCCAACAAGCTATTGATACAAAGTAACATCAACAAAAAGGTGAATATAATTGCTCAACTCAAGTTTGACTTCAAAAAGGAAGGGAGTGAAAATAGGTTTGTAGTCAACCACGTGAAACCTCAAGAAATAATCAAAGAGCATACTGGATTATGCAATGGTGATTCCAAAAGTGGATTAAGATGTCTCAATCCTAGGAAAATAATGCACCAAGCCCAAGTCAATCATAAAAAAACTATCATCAAGGGTAGTTTTCACTACCACATCAAGGTAAGTTTTCATTGCCATAATGGATGAAGAAGAAATCCCCATGATTAATAGGTCATTAACATAAAGAGCCAAACATATGAGATAATCAACTTGCTATAGAATGTAGATGTTCATATTTGAATGGAAATATGAGAACCCAAGTGCGAGAAGGAATCCATCTTGGTATACCAATCTCAAGGGGTTTATTTAGGCCATAGATTGATTTCCTAAGTTTGTAAACCAAAGAAATATCCCAAAGAAAAAATTATGGCCACCTCATGCATATCTCCTTTGTAAGGTCTCCATGAATAAATGTACTCTTCATGTCCTTCTCATGAACCTCCCAATGATGTGCTACAATGATAACAAGTGTGAGTTGAGTAGAATTAATCTTTGCAATAGGTGCATACATTCTAGAGTAATCAACACTAAGAACCTTGGAAAAACCTTTTACAACTTATCCAATGACTCATCTATTGTAATTTTATGTGATATATCCACTTGCATAGAACAAGTTTCCTTCCCTTAGGAAACAATATAATATCCCAAGTGTGGTTCATAATCAAGGAATTATTCTCCTCTTGCATAACATCATCCTATTCGAGAATACTTGATGCTTCCTAAAAAGAATCCGAATTGAAGGTAGTAGTAATGAAGACATGTGAAAGCCCCTAAAATTTTCAGCATGTATTATTAGCATCTAATGGATCCCCAATCCAATCACCTATAACTTGTAGTGTCTATTATGTCCAAAGCGGAATTGAAGTTAGAGTGGTAGGAGGAGAATCATCAATCTTTGAATGATAAATAGGAGAGGAAGGAGGTGAGTATATGAAGGGAAGGAAGAAGACTCCTAATAATTAGGAATCTACTTAGGTGGATTTGAGTTCTTTGCATAAATCTCATTTAGCCCAAGTGACTCCAATGTGAATGTAAGAGAATTTGGAGAAGTGGTAAAAATAGAACTTGAAGAGTTCTCCTTAAAGTGAGCTCTCCTCTTAGTGAATATCTCATGTAGTAAGTGGGAGTAGCTAATAACTATTTACACCACACGGATAACCTATAAATTTATAAGGCCTACTTTGTGGATTTATGCCTTACATTTTGCTATAGGAATGTAGGTCCATGCAAGAGAAAAAATGTTGAAATGCTTAACTATTGATTTTTGACCACTTCAAGATTCAAAAGGAATTAATTTATTCAAGGCTTAATAAGGAATATGATTATGTATATAACAAGCTTAATTTTTGACCTCCACCCAAGACTGAGGTGCAAGATATTTAAAGTGTACCATATACTTTTCCAATTCCTTGAAAGACCTATTGCATAAAAAAATATTCTATAAGAAAAAAGTGAAATTTTCGAGCTCAAAATAAAAGTTGAGAAAAAGCCCCCAAAATTGCATCATACTGAATAATACAAGCGAAAATTTCCCACTTTCTGCATGTCCATCCAAAAAGCTTCCAAAATTAGGCTCAATTTGCTTTAAAAGCTGAAAAAATACTTTGTCTTAATCCCATTCTTCTCAAATTCGCCCAAGGATCACTGAAGTGGAAAAGTCAACCAGTTTTGCTTTAAAACAACTGCATGAGATATCAATCAATTAAGCAATTTATAGAAAATATTGCTTTAATTGGTTGCTTTACAATTTGGCAGCTTCAAAATACAATATAGCAAGATTCCATTTACTCTAATCTTGACCCTCATTCTATTTTTGCAACTCAAGATTTTTTAGAAAAACTTTGCAAAAATAACAATCTTCCATACCTTCTATTACATTTGCACTTCAGAATTGAAACTTGATAAATCAACTGCTTAAACAATGCAAAAATTAATTGAAATCTTCACTTTTAAAATGAACAAAAATTAAATTAGCTTTGCCAATTGAGCTGTAGTAAAAATTTGGCAACAACTACAAATAACAATATCTAAGATGGACAAACCACTCATGCCATAAATTTATATAGATTCACTTTTCATATCATTTGATATTTGAATATTTAGTTTACATGCATATTTGTGAGTGTTACATACTTTAAAATACATGACTATTTTTAATGTTTACGTGCACCTCAAAATGAGGGCAAAATGTAATGAAAACATTTGCATACCCATTCCATTTCCCATTTAATTTTGTGCCTATTTTGAGACAATATCTTCATACATATACATATTGACAAATGCCACATTCTTATGCAAAATTTGGTCTCATTCATCAAGCCTTTAACCATTTTTATATACAATTAATCCCACACATTTAGTCCCCACCTTCATCCTTATATGCACATTCTCCCATATATTTGCTCACTTTGACTATTTATTGCACTAATTAATACACCTACCTTCACTTAGCTATTATTCACATTGATTTGACTATTCACCCACTAGGGTCATTTGCACAATCGTAAGGTCAACCTTGTGGTTGCAGACTTAATACTTTTCTTTCTAGAATTCAAAAATCAAGTTTGGCCAATTGACCCTCTATTTTTTTTTTTTTATGGCAGCGAACCAATCGTTTCCTTTTAAAAATTCAAAATTCAAGCTTTGTTGCTTGCCCTCCTTTATTTTTTTCCCCTAAACTAAGTACACGTTTGGTATAATTTGATGTTATGTGCTAATATTTAAAGACATCAATGTACTCATCCTAACTCTTAAGCATCAAAGGGATAATAAATAATGACACATTTTGATTTGGTGCTCTAAAAGTAGTATTGAACTTGTATAACATCATCTTAGGAGGCTTGCTTGTTGTGTTCAAACTTTTGGGCACATTTTTGAGGGTTGACATGAATAACTTATTCAATTGCGACAAAATGATAACCCTTCCAAGGTATTTCTAAAATACCACTAACTCTATGATCGATAGAAGTAGGGCAAATGAATATAGGTCAAACAAGTAATGAGGGAGATTACCCAATTACAAAGACTCAAGTTCAAAAATAAACAATGACTCCACAATCACAAACTTAATTGAGACCATCGAATTAAACCTTAGATAAAATAAAAGACCCAACACAAAATTTGAAACATTCATCTAATTAAAAACATTTGAACTTTCAAAATAAAAATACATAATATTTTAATTTTTTAATAAAAACATACATTCTTCGATTATAAAGCGAGTACCACCTACCTTCACATTTTACTTCATTAAAACAAGGATTACAATAATCAGATTTTTAGTACAACTATCGATGCTTAATTGTTTAAGCATTTCGTCTATCGATTAACGCTAAGAAAAGTTAAATTTCCCTTCGAAACCAGTTTTGATCACGAACTCGGGGACTCTAGAGTCAGACAGGAGACTTTTTCAAAGTATCAGAAGAAGTAATTCGTATTTAAAAATGGTGGAAGGGCTTGACCACAGCACAATAATTTATATTTGAAATCCTAAGAATGATACGAATTTCAAGAAGAAGAAATCAGGATCAAGAAAATGAAGCTGAAAATGGGTAGACTGCTGAGTAGTTGGATTTCTGCCCTTACACTATTTTTTCTGCAATCGCCTGTAGGTAAGATTTCCTGTAATTTTCATTGAAATAAATCTTAATTTTAGATGGGAATGGAATTCAGTTTGAGATCTGGCTTTTGCTGGGGTGTAATCAAGTGGGCTCTGAGTGGTTTATCCCGATTGTTGTTAACATATGTAGTCATGGAGAAAACCAATATATATATATATAATTTTTTGGGTGTTTTGATATTAATAAAATCTGTGGACAAATCTGAAATGGGCAGGAGTATGTTTAGATTAAAAAAAGAGTGATCTGAAAATTGGGTGCACATTCTTTTCTATATTTCTTTTGTTCTCTGTGACCTCATTCTACGTTGGGCTCTGGTTATAAGCATCAAGAGTTTAATCTATGTGGGTATGTGTCTAACCCGAAAATTTGAAAAAACAGCTAGTGTGTAATAAGAATAAGAAATAGGTCATTGGCATTGAATTATGGGATATCCTTTCGGTTGCTTATGAGGATCATATTACTGACAGATTTTTGTTTAGCCTATTAATGTCCTAAATTAATGGACCATTAAATCCTTGACTGTGCGAATCTAATTCTTTTCTGTCTTTTACTCAACATTCTCAGCTGTTGTCTCATTAATACATGGCGATTGCACTGTCAAGCTTTGAATATGGAATTGCTTAGATCGCATATGAGGGATATGTATCAAGTCAAATTAAGCTCCTACGTGAATGCATCCTCAGTCATTTTTGCCCAAGTTATTACAAGCTGCATTAACTTGTTCATTCTAAGAGAGACCTAAACCCAATATCATGGAAATTTCCCCTTCTTACCACTGCACCTTGACCTGCTGGACCTGCACTAACCTACTTGATTTTTCATCTGAAGGTTTTTTCTTTGAATAAATCTTCATTCGTGCTTGAATTTGATCCAACGTATGAGGGCATCTTTTGTGAAATTGTAGAAAATCTAGAGTTGAACCATCATTCATAATTTTTTTAAGTTTATATGCAGGCTGCGTGTACAGAGGCCATCTTATAGAATGGGAAAGGACCTTTTAGATTCAATAATCTGTCGTTTTCTATTTTTATGAAAAGTGATCCATGAATTCGTCAAATACTCTTAGAAATTAAGAAATCACTGAATTTGTTATACTGTGCTACTTAATTAATCAAGTGACAGTCAAGAGGAAGGAAATGTTGCATAAAACACAATAAAATGTCAGAAAGTCAAACTCAGACACCGGATTTTCTTATGGAAAACCTTGGAGTGGGGAAAAATCTTGGTCTGTTTTCTTTCTTTTTCGTCTAGTATGGCAGTTGCTGCTCTCCGATGGGCAGGGCTTTTTGTTTGATTGAATGTGAAGTGTTTTAGGCTATCCAAGATGTCTTCTTGTTCTTGTTCATTCCAATTTAGATTAGGCTACAAAACAGGAGCTTGAGGAGTTTAGATGGTCATTTACCGTGAAATGATAATTTTCAGCAACTTGTGCCTTGTGTTAGGTGCCAAAAACTATTAGAGTTTTATTTTATCCTTTCTGGGACACCTTAAACCAGAACAATGTGTGAGCAATTCTCTCATAAAATTTGTAGGGAAAGCTCCTTGATCTAATTTACTTCTAAAATCTAAAACAAATAAATTAGGCTGCTCCTTCTGCACATCATAAAATTTATTCTTAGGGGTTTTGGCATGTAAGTAAAATGTCGGAAAGCAAACTAGACCTGCCTTTTTTGATCTCAAAAGTTAAGAGGACGAGACTAAAAGTACTTTATCTTATTATCATGGATATTTCTATTTATATGGCTAAATAATAACATGAATTAAATAGGAATGCTATCCACCAATTAAAACAAAGTGCAATGGATTCACATCAAAGTAGGATTGATTGAACAAAAAACACAATATGAATAATAGCAGGAACAAAACATGAGATTGAAAGGAACAATAATCGAGAAACATTCAAAGCTACTACGAAGGATGGAAGACAGATGTTACACAAATTTAAACATGGCTTATCTTTCTTGCTAACCTGTCAAACTCTCACAACTACAACACAATTATCTAATTTCTTAGCTTGAATGAAAACTTTTGTAGCACGTCTAACATAAAATCTCATTACTATCTATGTGCTCACGGCATTTATTTATAAGCTCATAGAGGAATCCTTTAGGGACCATATAATAATAAAGTAATGTCTTTAAATTTGCTTTAAATCAATTTTAATCTCTATCCTTTGAAAAGAGGCAATAAACACTCCAAATAGCCTAAACCAGACCTTTTCCAGCGTTAAGTCTGCTTTCTCCTTGACACATGCCACTTAGAACAAGGTAGTGTCATGATTTTTGCTTTTAATCCTTGTCTTAGGCATTGAGAAACTGAAGATGCTGATTTAAGTGTGAAAGGGGGAGTTTCAATTTGGCAGTGCCATAAAGAAAAAGCGCAACATCCTTTGTGCTTTTGAACCGATTATGACTGGGCATGATTTTGCAATGTGTTCATCATTTTCTTAACGCTTAATTAGAATTTTTCAGTGGCAACACCTCATGAACTGTGCAATTTCTCCTTAGTCGCCTTTTTGAACTGGTGAAACCATACAAAAAGTATGAAATTTCACTTTTTTCTTATAATCTTTTCAAGCTGGTCACAATTTACTTACTCTTTTGCCAATTGTTATAAGAAAGAATGGCAAATATTTGATATATTAAACAGAGGAACGAAAGTTCCTTATATAGATTTACAAGAGACGATGTTTCTAAAAGAAAAGATTGTAGACAAGAGACGAAAATAGAAACTAACTAAACTAACTAAAGACGACTAAGATGACCATTATATTATTTAATATATTTAATACCCTTCCTTAATGGTCATCATTCTAACTACCCACAAAAACAAAAAACGTTCTGCTACAAAAGACAAGAGCCTGCTACCGACTCTGCCACTTGAGATGAGTCTGCCACCAACCCTTCCAGAAACTACAGAACTTCCTGAAATAACCAAAATGGATCACAAACCATCCAATTTGATGTTGGGTAACAAAGCTGTCCCTCCTTGGAGTAGAGACATTGAAAAACAACTACCACGATTTTGAGGAAAAATCGACAAACCCTTCAAACTTTTGCAAATGAGCACAATGCCCCAAAACAGACTGCAAGAAACCATGATTTTTGAGGACAAAATCGCAAAACCCTGAAACTGAAGGTTACAAAGCATCGTTTTTTCGGAAAAATGGTAAAAATCCTCAAATGAATCCCACGTAACTTTTGTGAAATAGAGAACCCAGTACAAAATAATACAAAACATCGTTTTTAAGGAAAAAACGATAAGACCATTTAGAAACCAGAATACTTTTTTTAAGGTCGAAAAATTATAAAACCCAGAATAATTTTTTGAAGGTCGAAAAATTATAAAACCCATCACTAATTATTTATGGCAAAAAATTAGAAAACCCATCACTAATTTTTTAAGGCGAAAAATTAGAAAACCTAGAACATTTTTTTTTTGGAAAAAATTACTAAAACCCAGAAAAACCAAACATGAAGAATCAACCCGAGCCCCACTCAAAGGGCAGAAACAAAGTTGACGACAGGTGAAAAAACATGGGAAAAAGACGCACATACAATAGCACAAAAATGCGTCAAAATCTGTTAGAAACCCTTGTCGTGTCCAGAAATCGCGTCTAAAACCAGCAGAGGGACGTGTTTTTTTTTTTTTTAATTTATAAAAAAACGCTCAAAATGGGAGGTTGCGGTAAAAAACGTGGCCAAAAGACGCACAGAGAAAGGCCAAAAACCTTCGAAAACGCCACAAATCCGATGAGTCAAGATAACAGTTGTGACGCGACGCGAGCAGAAGAACCTTCGATTTCTTCAAACACGAAAAATGCTGACCGATTTGCAACACCCAAAAACCTTCAATTTTTCCTCTGTAACCAATCCGCGATTTACAGTTAAAACAAACACGAAACTCAGCAACCCGTCACAATCTGCAGGTGAAAACCCTCGACGCCAGCAAAAAATCGCATCCAAAAAATCTGCCATAAAGATCATGAAATATCTCCCAAAAATGACGCTCGCATGAAAGAGCAATCACGAGCCCTTGAATAGACGCCAAAAAAATCATGAACAAAGAAACCCTCGGAAAAAAACAGTTGAAAAAACGATTAAATTTTTTTTTGGAATAAATTCCACGTAGAGAGGGCTACGAATTTATTTTATTAAAAAACTCGCCAAATCTTATGAAACCCCATCGACCTGACCCGCTCTGATATCATGTTACAAGAAAGAATGGCAAATATTCGAATTCGATATATTAAACAGAGGAACGAAAGTTCCTTATATAGATTTACAAGAGACGATGTTTCTAAAAGAAACGATCGTAGACAAGAGACGAAAATAGAAACTAACTAAACTAACTAAAGACGATTAAGATGACCATTATATTATTTAATATATTTAATACCAATTGAATTGCATTTTTTTGATGACAATGCTACTTAGAAATGGCAATTTTCACTTTTTTTTGTTCCCTTTCAAAAGTTGGTGCAGTCTCATCATGTTATTGCCACTTTTATTGCCTTTTGGGACCCACAACCTCTTAAAAAGTGCAAAATTTCACTTAACATGTCATGTTCTCAGGTTTACTTCACTATCTTTTCCTGTTGCAGTTTTATAACATCATTACCACTGCTAGGTGGAACTTCGAACTAGATTTTCCACTTTAAAAGGCTACTAACTTCATTACTTGGGTCTTTTTGCTCATTGTCACATATTTCCTTTGACATCGGCACCCTTTCTGCCCTTGGTTTCCTTTTGTCATGGTTGAGCCACTCTATTTTAGCACCAAATTGCTAATTTAGACTTTATTTTGCCCAAGCACGGTTTCCCAGTGAGTTGCCATCATCAATGCCTTTTCCTTGTTGCATTGCCACTCAAATTGTGCACCTCACCTGCCTTAAACTTCCTACCATGCTTGTTTTCTTTGGCAATTTGCCACTTTCTATAAACATGAAATTGGATGACATTGACTTTGTTATGTTCCTTTGTCCTTATCATTTGCTGCCTTGTGTTAGTAATCTCGCTGCCTTGTGTTTGTAATAATTAAATAATTCCACCTTGGGACCCTAACAATCATGGACCCCACTTAGTGATTTTTATCTCTTCATCCTGCTGCCAGAGCCGTCATTAATTAGGAAACATTTTCATCTTTCAATTTGGATGACTCAATCTCAAAAACCTGCAAGACTTGTTAGATTGAAAAATTAGATTGAGAGGACAATTTTGCAACTTGACAAGGTGGAAATTTAGTTAATATTGACAACATGGCAAGAAAGAATTGACTATAGGCAAAGTTTTGTAGGGGTACCAGCACTATTTAGGAAAAAGAAGGAATAAACTTTCTCATAAATTGTGCAGCTCCTACAAAACTCCTAGTTTTGTAGTACTCAATGGTGTAGGTCAATTTACGATTGCTTCAACTTTTGATGGATCTATTCTTAGTTCTTCTCCTCTTACAACATGCCCTAAATATAGCAGTTATTCTTTGTCAACTTCGCATTTCTTTAGATTGCACAGTAGTTGTTTTTCTCTTAATCTTTGCAAGAATTTCTTAATGCGGATTCAATGTTTCTCCCATGTAGCACTAAATATTAGAATATCATCTAGATAAACTATTAGAAAGCTATACCATCATTCATCAATCTCATGAAAGTAAGAAGTGCATCATTCAAACCAGAAGGAAGTACTAACCATTCACAAAGTCCTTGCTTAGTTTTGAAAGTAGTCTTCCAAGTATTTGCTTCTTTCTTTTGCACTTGATGGTAACTAGACCTAAGATCTAACTTAGTAAAATGCTTAGCATGTCTAAGTTGATCTAACAAATCATCTATCCTCTGGAAAGAGGATATCTATTCTTAACAGCGATTTTATTAAGAGCCTGATAATTTATCCACATTCTCCAAGAACCATCTTTCTTTGTCACCATTACTATGGGTGAACCACATGGTGAGGTGCTAGGGTGAATGGCTCCTTGCTCCAATAACTTCTATAGTTGTCTCTTGACCGCAATGTTCTCAAGTAAGAACTTCTAATACAAGTTGACGTTTGGTAGAGAAGATTTTGATAAAAGTTGAATCTTGTGCTTAACCTCTTTTCTTGGTGGCAACCCTTTCAAGTTTGTAAACACTTCTTGGAAGGATGACAAGACTTCAACCAAGCCTTTCGATTGTGAGTTAGTCATGGTAGAATTGCCAATCCCATCTTCATTCTTATCTTTAAGCAAAAACAAACAAAACCATTTAGTTGCCTGAATTAATTTGATTGCTTGATTAACACCCATAGCTACTTTAGCCTCGCTTTGGTGTCCCTTTGATTATATATTTGAGCCCACCGTTAACCTACTTGTACTTATTAGCCCTTCTCATGAATATGCCTTCTTTGACATAAAGTTATAAACTATCAAGAACAATATCAAAACCATCAAGGAGGATGGTATCAGCCTCTATCTCATCTCTATGTATTGTGCGTTTTTCCCAAATTTTACCTTGCATTTTTATTCACTTTTATCTTTATACCTCTTTTAACCTATCCCAATGGGTATGAATGTGGATGTTCCATTGTTTTCAGACCAAGCCTTCTAACCATTTTTTTCGAAATAAGATTATGTTGTAATCCTAGATCTACCAAAACATTAATTTTGTTCTTTTTAACTTGCAACTTCAAAACAAAATGTTTGTTCATATCCTCAGTTCATTTTCTTTAGTGGCCATGTATCCAGTTTGTCATCAATATCTGAATTATCCTCTATTTCAATTTTGCCTTCATGAGTAGCTAGCATAGATTTCTTTTTATTATTTTCTCTTCTTTTATTTTTATTCTTAGGATGTAGTTTAGGATGAACTTCCAACATTTTGAATTTTGAATATACATCTTCATGCAAGGAAAAGTATTCTAAACCTATAAATAAGACAAAGTAGCTTTTGTCTCTTATGGGTAATATTACCAGCAAAATGCATAATTATATTTACTAGGACATACCACAGTCTGCATAAATCAGCCAATACATTCTATAAATGATTTGCTGCTTCCTTAGTTCAGAATATATTCCTCCATTCCTCTTTTTTTTTATTCCATCGAAGGACTCAGATAATTACTACAGACTGGTTTTTATTGGTTTGCTGATTCCCATATTGTTCCTCTTTTCTACCCTTATACCTGGCATGATCCACCCAAGAGACATGGCCATTCATTTGTGAAAGGGCATGGCTCTTCCTTTAATCGCACTTATTAGTTTATTCACAAATCGCACCCTTATGTTTTTCACATGCTAATTGCTGTTTTGTCTTTGAATGAGACAAAGTAGCTTTTGTCTTTTATGGGTAATATAAATTGTTGTTTAAAAGACTTTCTTAGATAAGGGGATTGCTGTTAATGATAAGAATCGATGGTATTTAGGTTTGTTTATTTATTACTAGGGCATAGTCATGTTTTATTTATACTAGTGTCTTATGAATATTATTTCATATTGTTTTCTTGTGAATATTTTATTACTATGATATTTACAATTAATGATATTAACTGCTCTATTCATTAGACAATTGCATTTTAATTATAATGGTATCATTATTTGTATATTGATGTTTATATCATCTTATTTAGTTATTCGTATTTCAACATTAAAATATAATAGTGTTAAATTGCTAATATTTATATTTATATTTGTAATATGTATTTGGTTATTTATTTCATTTATTTATTTGTATTTTGATGCTTTATTTTAGTGCTAAAATCTAGGGGACATGATAGTCCACCCCACCCAAGATTGCTTGTCCTCAAACAATCACAACTCAAAATATCTTTTCACATATATTAATATTAATAATAATTCAGTTTTAGATAAGTCAATTTGTTAGCAACTCCCAACTCCCTAAACATTTTGACAGACAATATTAACATTTTCGTAGTTTTTAAGCATAAAGTAAACACAATGATGAACTCCATATGAATCAGAAATTAAAGCAAACAAACAAGTAGCTCAACCAAGCAAGAAATTAGCTCAAGCAGGTAAACAAGTAGCTCAAGCAGGCAAACAACTAGCTCAAGCACATAGACAAGTAGCTCAAGCAAGTAGGCAACCAGCTCAAGTAGACAAGTAGGTAGCTCAAGCACGCAAGCAACCAACTCAAGCAAGTAGGCAGCTAACTCAAGTACACAAGCAACCAGCTCAAGCTAGTAGGCAACCAGCTCAAGCACACAAGCAATCAACTCAAGCAAGTAGGCAACTAGCTCAAGTAGGCAAACAAGTAGCTCAAGCACGCACAGGGTGGCAAGAAAAATGCTCTGATACCACTAAAATGTCCCTTACTCGACTTTGCCCTAGAATTCGCTTGTTGATTAGGTTTAGGGTTTCTTCTTTTCAAAGAAATGCTTTCTCTAAAGAAGTAATCTTGGATTGAAATCTGCATTCACCATATTAACAACATTTTCTACATATACATATATCTGTTAGCATTAATATCTAGATATCCAAAACATAAATATAATCACAAAGCAGTAATGAAGACATAGGAGGAGTGGCATGGGTAGATCCACCCGAAGCTATCCATCTAAGCCCAAGAGCACAACCGTCCAACCAAGACTACCCACCTCTTGGCCCTAAGCCGTAGGAACATCTGACCAAGACTATTCCACCTCTGGAGTAGCGTGCTTAGTGGAAACACTTGTACTTTCTTTCTCTACCCGTGCCATCATCTCGGAAGACACTTAACATATTGGGGACAATCGGGGGATCATATAAGTGGTCTAGGCCTACCACCCCTCCATGGCCTCGGCGGATTCTTAAGTGGGACCCCCACCCCTCCGTGGCCCACCCATGCCTTGGGACTGGGCGGACTATGAGTGGAATTTCCACCCCTCTAGGGCCCATCCTTGCCTTCGGTTCTGGGGGCGGACTTGAGTGGGGTTTTTAGGCACCATTTCCCTCACACCCTTCCTCCCAATAAGCTTGCAAACACTCAGAAGACAATCTTTTAGCAATCAAATACATTTGCATTTATTACTGATTCTTTAAGTCAATATCAACATCATTATCATCATATGATAATATTGAAGAAAACATTACACCAATAATCAGATTAGCAATATCTGTTTCTTATATTCCAAATATGCTAAATATTATTGCTAAGTGAGTACATCACCTGATCTGCTGTGTCTTTCCATGTCTCCTTATTCCTTAATCGGCTTCCTTCAACCTTACTTTTGATTGATCATAGGATAAAAACATATATAAATAAATATTAATTTATTCATTTTTATATTAAGATCGTAATTACTTATAAGGCTCAATGATTGCTGCAAGCATCATTATTGCATAATTGAATATAAAACATATACATATGTATATATTTGTATATTTATATATGTATAATCATTATTAATTATTTATAGGTTTAGAATACTTTTCCTTGCATGAAGATCTATTCCATATATATATATATATAGTATTTACTTCCAATAACCATGAAAATTACCAGCAAAATGCATAATTATATTTACTAGGACATACCACAGTCTGCATAAATCAGCCGATACATTCTATAAATGATTTGCTGCTTCCTTAGTTCAGAATATATTCTTCCATTCCTCTCTTTTTTTAGTCCATCGAAAAACTCAGATAATTACTACAGACTGGTTTTTATTGGTTTGCTGATTCCCATATTCTGTTCCTCTTTTCTACCCTTATACCTGGCACAATCCACCCAAGAGACATGGCCATTCGTTTGTGAAAGGGCATGGCTCTTCCTTTAATCGCACTTCTTAGTTTATTCACAAATCACACCCTTTTGTTTTTCACATGCTAATCGCTGTTTTGTCTTTGAATAAGACAAAGTAGCTTTTGTCTTTTATGGGTAATATAAATTGTTGTTTAAAAGACTTTGTTAGATA
The DNA here is from genome assembly GCA_007115665.2 of Sequoiadendron giganteum. Classification (NCBI taxonomy): domain Eukaryota; kingdom Viridiplantae; phylum Streptophyta; class Pinopsida; order Cupressales; family Cupressaceae; genus Sequoiadendron; species Sequoiadendron giganteum. The sequence goes on from VCHN02000014.1 coordinate 119,528,156, forward strand.
AGGGGATTGCTGTTAATGATAAGAATCGATGTTATTGAGGTTTGTTTATTTATTATTAGGGCACAGTCATGTTTTATTAATACTAGTATCTTATGAATATTATTTCATATTGTTTTCTTGTGAATATTTTATTATTATGATATTTACAATTAATGATATTAACTGCTCTAGTCATTAGATAGTTGCATTTTAATTATAATGGTACCATTATTTGTATATTGATATTTATATCATCTTATTTAGTTATTCGTATTTCAACATTAAAATATAATAGTGTTAAATTGCTAATATTTATATTTATATTTGTAATATGTATTTGGTTATTTATTTCATTTATTTATTTGTATTTTGATGCTTTATTTCAGTGCTAAAATCTAGGGGACATGACATTTTGCCTACCCACATGTTTTTTTTATTGTCTTTACCATTCTTGATTTTCCATGATGCCTTTCATGTGGCCTTCTAGTGCTGTCACGTGTGCATTCACTTACTCCATGGCTGCACTTTGAGCTCTTGTAATTGTCATGCAAAAGACTTCCACAAATCCACAAAAAATTAAACTGCTTTGATACTAAAATTGATCTATAAACTCCTAATTTATGGAATTAAAAAATTAACTAGAATCTAACAATCTCCTACTTGCTTGCAAATGAAAGTGGAGGTTATTTAGAGAAAAGTTTGTTGTGCAAAAAGACCAATTCTCAAGGAAACTCACAACACACATACTTATCCTAGAAAACCTCCAACATGGAGGGAAAACTAGTTCCCTTGGTAGTGACAATTTGCCTTGATTATTCTCCTTTATTTATGGCAAAGAGATCTATAGCAAGTGGGCAATTTTGCCTTCTACTTCTGTTATTTCTTCTACAATGAACAAAAACTTCAATGATTTTCAATCCTCCAAATGTCGACGATTTTATTGCTCATATACAAGCCTTATTTATAAATTTTCCAATGCATAGTTGAGTTTTACAAGGCCCTGGGCGAAGATCAGTAGTCATTGGATGTTGAAAATAAGCTTGTACAGTTCAACTTATGATTTTGAATGTTTGTACGGGGTTGTGGATGCTATCACATCTACAGTCGGTCTTGGATGCCCATGCACTTGCAGTAATGTCCAGACTCTAATGAATCAATGGTACAGTATGTGTTTGATACAGTTCTTCAGCACTATCAAACACTTGTCTGTGCATCTAAATCCTGTTTTGTATTTTTATGAAAATTTCAGATCCTTTTGGATCATACTAGGACCAGGATGAAGTATTTCTTGGCCATCATTACCAAGTCTCCTCTTCCATCATATCCTATCTTCTCGAACGACTTGGAGCCTATACCCTTGGTATGCTTTTCAAGCTTCTTAATAATTATTGATCTTAAATCCATTGAAGAAAACATGGGTGCCATTGTTGCATACCTCATTTGTTTGTTCATCTAGTGAAGGGGATGGCCCACTCTTCTCTGTAGACCCCTCTTTCTCTTCTTGGAGCATTGCTAGTACTTCTCATTTGCTATCAATTCTTGTTGCAATTGCTCAAGGATTCCAATGAAAAAATTCAGATTGGTCCTCCTTTTCTTGTATCTCTTCAATTCTTTCCCTCAAGTGGTACATTTTCTCCCAATATTAACTCATGGCTTTATTGGAGTTCTGTAAGCTTCTTCTTTGTAGATTTTGTCATGGTTGTCTCTTTACAACTTGCACACCTTGAGAATAATTTGCAAAAATGGTTCACCTATTTCCTATGTGTACCAAAATTTTCTCTACAAGTCTCAAGGAACCTGTGGCACTAATACCCTTTGATTTGTAATTGCCGCCAAATTAAGTTAGAAACTAGGGAATTAAGCAAAACAATTACTGTTTTACATTGACATCCAAATGTCAGTGATAATTGGGAGGAATGAAATAGCTGTTCACAAATAAATGAAGTGCTTAAATGAAAAGAAGCAACACAAACACAAGATTTTTATCTTGGGAAAATCCTCTAAGGTCTGAAAAGCCTGGTTGATAGGGAGCAATTGCTCTTCTACCAGAGTGTATTGTTCAACTGGTTGAGTATAGGTGTATACATTCTCTGTCAAGCCTTTCCACTTCAAATTTCTACTTTTTAGAGATATAATGTTCTAAAATTTTCTCCTTTTTGATTCAATAGATGATTTTACACCATACTTTCCTCTATATAGCTTCTGCTGTTGGGACACCCCCCTGGTTGAATGGAAGGATTCCCGAACAGATTTGGAAATGGAAGAGCTGGCTGCTTGTTTCACATTCCATTTGGTGTCATTTGGATCAATACTGCAAGTACAGGATCAATTCTGCAGTTGCAGATTCATCCTGCTGGTACAGGTTCGTTCACTGATTCTGTATTGAAGTGTTTACATCTATGGATGAGATTTTCTACTCTCAGATCCATTCTGGATCAGTTTTGTTTTGCTGAATTCTGTGGTCTGTTTTACAATCTGATAATCTGAAAACCTTCATCCTGTCAAGGTGCAATCAGTCTTGGATCCTAATGGATATAAAAAGGATGCCTTAATAATTTATATTGTATAAACTATTTCATCATATTCAATTTTTGACCTTCATTATATCCTATTTCCTTTGGGCATACAAGTTGCTGGATGGAGTCACTGTTTGATAGGCCATGGCATGGTCATTGTTTTTCTGTTGTCAATCGATGATATGGTGAGCCTGAGATTCAAGAACAACTCTAAAAAAAGTGCATACCTGTCAAAGAAATTGCATATCTGTGCCTCACTAGAGGTAATTTCCATTATTATGACAAGAAGTTGTTCTAATGTGTAATCATATGCTTTATTTGAATCTCTCAAGCTTTGCATGCGACCAGTTTGGAAAATGGCAGTGTCACTTCATAGTTTCTTCAGAAAGAGTCAATAACAGAGGTTTGCCTTGTATTCCCTGTGAATACAGGGCAGTTGATAATCAACCCAGCAATCACCATTTTAATAATTACAAGAAAAGGAGACGAGTAATGGAAAAGCTTCAGTTTGAGTCTGGGTTTCCTATTTCTATGCAATCTTAGGACAGCCAAAAGAAATGAAGAAATTTCAGTTTTGATTTGGGTTTCACATTTGTGTTACAATCATAACTGCAACATAAACTCTTCAAGCTTTGTGAAACCATAGATCGCAGATTTGGACTTGGAGAGTACTCAGAAAGCCAAAAAATTCTGACTCGACAAAAACTCAGCAACTTAAATTTTTGGAAAAATACAGCTATGGAAATGTATCAAATGAGTTTGGTGGGTGTTTGGGGGCAATGTTGAGGGCCAGTGGCCCTCGTGGGTGTTTGGAGGTAGCGCCTCCAATGAGGTTGAGGGGCAGCGCCCTTGGCACGCTCCTTGTTGCCATATAGGGTGGGGCCGAGGGGTGGTGCCCCTGCCACCAAGCCCAAATGAAGATTTTCAAAACCACAGACTTTCATGGCATGCACCATTTTTTATCATTTTAAAAAAAGCAAAAACCAATACTTAGGAAGCTAAAAAATAAAGTTTTTGGAGTGTTCAACCCACATTGTTTTCTGCATTTTTGACATGTTGCTTGTGTGGCAAGTCAAGTCATCAGATTCACCAATTTTTTGGAGAGTTTTTCAAAAAACCCAGCATTGATTTTTGGTGAGTTAAACTTGCAATTATTTAAAAAACTCGTGAGTACTTAGTGACTCATCGAGTTTTTCTAGTTGATTAATTGTTGCAACAATTTTATTTTACCTCTTGACTAATGATCTCTTGTAGACTACTCATTGAAGGGACTGGTCCACAATGCACCATTAAAACCTTAAACCATATAAATCAGAAATCAGAACATTAAAAGCAACATAAAACATCATGAACAAGACGAACAACAGGATTACGTGGAAAACCTTTTTGGGTAAAAAACCATGGCAAAATATTGCTTTTATTATCTTCAAAGGCACCAACCCAGTTACACAAGTGAGCACCAACCCACTGAGAGCACCAACTCTCCCGAAGCACCAACGTTGTACCAACTTTGTACCAACTGAAGCACCAACTCTCTCGAAGCACCAACTTCGTACCAACTGAAGCACCAACTCCAGTGTTGCTGAAGCACCAACCTCAGACTTAAAGAATACTTGAAACTGAATGCAAAACTTCTCCACCCTGCACTTAAACACAAACTGAGTGTTGCTGAAGCACCAACCTCAGACTTAAAAGAATACTTGAAACTGAATGCAAAACTTCTCCACCCTGCACTTAAACACAAACTGATCGTTGCTTCAATCTGATCATAATCTCAATTTTCTCTGTACATCCTAACTTTTCAAAATAATCTGAGCAAGACAAAAACCATCCTCTTCCATTTTCAGTTCATCTTCAAAACCAGAAACATAATATCATCATGCAGCCCAAAAGACCATAGTTCACACATACCCCTGCGATGCTATACTCAGATGTAATTTTTTAAAATAAGTACCAGGCGGACAGCTGAGCATACAAAAGGCATATATCAGAGTGAACTTTATGTTCATACAACTTTGACTCAGATAAAAAACAGCAGGTCACAAACTGTATATCTTATGAGGCCATTACTGAGACACCACCCATAGCAGGACGTTCATCATATCAAACGCAAAGCGCTGTTATTTGCACGGAAAACATCTTTAGACAACAGTTCATTTCACACAGCCTGACACAATACTGCCCATCTCTTCAAATACTCACACGTTCAATGAAAGAACCCGAATAAAGTGTCTCTAAGACTTCTCTCTCACACACGTCTCCAACTATCACCAATATCGATAGCATTGACAAGCCCATGTTTTCCTCACAACACGTTCTGCTTGACAGACTTCATCACATCTACTTGATGGCACACCAACGCACAGCAATCCAGTTTCAAAAGAAATGCCTTCATAACACATCTGTCACTCAGCACACCACCACTTACTCATTTTGCCGACCCTCTTCTTAACGTCTTCAACATACACAGAACACTAGAAGAATTCTCAGAGATTTTTTATTATATCACCGCCGATAGGAAGAATGAACTCTACGAACATGGCAATCACATTTTTTGAATCTGCAAATTAACATTGTTATTTCATGCCTTCGAATATGCATAAAACAGTCTGATAAAAAGACTTTTTCGTCTCTCCTCAAAAAATGTATATGTGCAATTAAATTTACTGAAAGACTATTTCAGGCGAAACTTCCATCAAGTATCTGATTCGCTCCAGGAAAAGATAAAGCCTTTTTAAAAAAAAGGAAATACCACGATCCCTGCTATGAAACCGTCACACACATAATCTCTATTGCCATTTTTAGAAAACACGTCCATAAACAGTAGTCGCATAGCATAAACAGCGCACTTGGACAAAATGATATTAATATCTTGTACCACATAGCTAAGGAGTCGATAGGATTTTTGACCACCACACAAAGTTCTGACACCACAGCATAAAATACTGATTCTTAGCCTCCCTCTATTTCTGTATAGAATAATATTTTCTGAGTACATTAAAATAAGTTGACTGCAAGGAAGAGGAGCACGACTTTAAAATATTAGACCGTCCAAATTAATAGCCACCTCATTACAAATATCTGAAACTGTCTTACTAAAAGAAAGAGTATGTCAGAAGATAATAAAATAGCCGTCGCCATACTAATCTCAAACTCCTATGGTGATAAGAAGATTTGACCCTCCAAATACATCGCTTCTTCCTTTTAAGGCTGCGATGGAAATAATTCCCATGACTTAGCTTATGGGTTCAAAGAATATAGGCGAGCCAAAATTAAATCCTTTTGACCATTCAAAAGTGATGTGGCATAGCTGATTTGGCACTAAGATTGGCACATATGCTGACATAGTAAGTAAGCAGAGAGCTGAAACAGACAAGCAACCTGCTCAACCAGACAGCTAACTAGCTCAACCAGGCAACAGACTAGCTCGAGCAAGCAACCAAGCAGCTCAACACACAGGCAAGTAGCTCAAGCAGCTCAAGTAGACAAGCAGGTAACTCACACCTTGACATCAATGACAAAATATTCTAACACTATCATACTTTCCCATTGAATTCCTAATATGGTTGGCTGTTGGAAATAAGCTATGAAATGGATCCCAAATGTATTTGGGATATTGTGTTTTCAATAGGGATTATCTATGATCATAATACTTGATGTTAATTAATTACGGTTTTCTCTAAGTTCTATTGTAATTGTGTAATTTATTTATAGAATACTCTTTGTAAATAAATTGTATTGTTGGAATTCTTATTTTTTTAGGCAAAAATTAGGTATATTCCCAAAAGGGGATATTACATTTCTCTATGCCTTCCTAAAATGCTTAATCCAAGAATTTCATATCATACTTGAACATTGATATGTGCCTTTGTGCATGTATCTTGTGAAACTTTGGAGGCTCATTTACTAGTTTTGTTATGATGCATATACCAGGTGTACTATCAAACTTAGCAACATTTGTCTGTATCACTAAGGATGTACCAGAATGGAATGTTTGGAACAGGGTATGATGAAAACTAATACAAATCACATTTGCAACATATATCATTTTCAGGATCTTGTAACTGGTATAATTTTCAGAGCTTTGATGCACATTCATGCTATATGTGATGAAATATTAAAAAAAAGAACTCAAACTGTGACAAACTTGAAAGTTTTGATGCATATGTATGCTAAATGCAGCAGACAGTTTAACAATTTAGTGAGCTTTAACTCTCGTGTATGCTAAATGTAGCAAACTGCTTGAAAATTTGGCAGGATTTGTATGCACATGTAAGCTTTAAATCTATTGTTGCTTCCAAGTTCCAACAATACTTTTCTAGGAAGGTAGGGAATTTGAAGAATCTTTAATTGCATGGAACTTGGCATCCATAGCTGATGAGTTTTTCATTTTGGAGGGGTTTTGTTGTGTGGGCTCTGTTTTTCCATTTAGGAAGTATGTGAGACTTTTCATGTCCCTATTATACTAGATCTCAAGACCATAGAAGGGATTATGAATCAAGCTGTACATTCTCCAACCATAGACTAGTAGGTTATTTACAGGCTAAACAGAGAGAGAGAGAGAGAGAGAGAGAGAGAGAGAGAGAGAGCACTCAACCAGTGTTAGTGTTGGACAAATTGTCATTGATGTCAAATGCCATTGTCAAAATATACTACATACCCAAGGAACAAGTTATGAAGAAAGATAGAGATATAAATAGAAATATTGAAGTTCAAATTAAAGATTTAAACTTATTAGTTTTTGACTCCCATACACCCATGATGAGCACTTCTATAATGAATATCAGTAGGAGCATATTAATAACATAGGCAAGTTATTTTATAAAGAATGGGGAGTTTAGAAAAATAGTTAGCAGCGATTATTAGCCACAACATTTCTGAAGGAGATAACTATTTATAAAGCAGCGATGGCAAAAAAAATAAAAAATAAAGAGAAGCATAAGAGACAAAATAGAGATAAGACAAAAATGAATAAAGACAAAAAATAGGCAGCGATTACTTACTAAAATGAAATTTATAATATGTAAGATGGTGCGATTTCATAACATGAATAATGTTTGATGAAATGATGCGACCTCATCAAAATGGTGCGACTTTAGTTCTTGGTGTTTTATTGAACAATGAAACATGATTATTATTTTGAAGGAGATTGACTTTGCCTAATGTTGCTTGTTAACAAAGTTATTAAATTACATTAAGGCTGATTCATTTCTGTAGTGGTCGCCTCACTTGAAAAGGCACATTTCTTATGAAATGGTATGTCTTTCAAAGACAATCACACTCCTTGGAAGGCATAAAAGGAGTTGGTAAATGGGGATGAAGTGTGTGGTGTGGAATTAATAAAAATAAAATATAAAACATATACACCAGATCGAAGAGCAATTTATAAGATCATTTGCAGATTTATGAGGAGATTATAAAGATTATTTGCAGATTTATGAGGAGATTATAAAGATTATTTGCACATTAAAGGAGGATATTGTGAAAAGATAAATAGCAGATTTGATAAGAAGAGCATGAGAAGATAAGATTGCAGTTTTGGTGAGAAGGATATAAGGAGTTTTATATCAGATTTATATGATGAGTTTGTGATCACATTCTTGGCAGATTTATGATCAATGTATATCAGATTTCAGGAGGAGATTATAATAGTTTGAAGAAGAGAGCTATAGCAAAATTTGTGGAGAAAAAGATTATCCATCATTCGTTGTAGAAGCAACATTGATAAGGTGGAAATTTGAATGAGGGGTTGGTGCCTACAAACTTTGTAAAAAGAAGAATTTATATAAAAGCATTAATTTGCTGTGGTTTTCTCCCATTAGGGTTTCCACGTAAATATTGTGTTATTGTGTTCTTCTCATGTGCATGATTAATGAAATTGAGTAAATGATGTTATTGTGATTGATAAAGTTTAAATTGATAAAAATTGTTATACCGATTCACTGGTCGCCCCCGTCCCCCTCCCTTCTCTACCCCTCTCAGTACCGTGTGCTCATCAGTTAGTTCGAGTATAACATCATTCATATGTCAATGATGCATATGGCATGTATTATGTGAGGAGGTTTAGATGAAGTTGAAACAAAAGAACAGAATTAAAAATGGTTATAGATATAAAACCTTGATAAGACCAAGTCCTTCCAAATTTACAATGATAAGAATCATAAGGCAATGGTTGAATCTTGTTTACTACAGCTGCAACTTGACAAATACTTCTTGCAGCCAAAATCAGACCTTATACACCTGCAAAATAAAAAAGAAATAGGAGTTTTCTTCTATACACAGCAGAAGGAAGAATTATTTTTTATTTTGGATGTATGGAAACATTCTTAAATAGGCCATCAAAGCTTTAATTCCTGCTTTCTTATTAAAATAGGTTGACTGAGATAAGATGGCATATTTTTCTATCAACATAGTCCATTATTAGCAATTTAGCAATTTATATGTCTAATTAAAAACATTGCGTGGTTCTACTTCTTTCACACTTTAACTATGAAGTATTTTTTTAGTATGTTAAAATTTTTTTTTAATCACTATTTTTTGTTGCTATCGATACTTTAGGTGAATATTTAATCACAATGGCACTTGGCTTTGCATCTGGTTCGGACTTAGCAAGTGCAAGTCAGCCCGTTGGAAGGAGACCCCATGGTAGCTGTGACCTCACTTGGAAATATGGCATAATGGGATCGGTAGAAGGGAGCGTTATTTATACCTGGTGCACGAAGAAGCTTAGTGGAGGCATTAATTGCCTCAAATACCATCTTGCAGGCATTCCTTGCTATGATGCCAAGGAATGTCTAGCAGTCCCTTAAGAGGTGAAACAAGAGATGATAGCTCTTCTTGCAACAAGCAACTATACAAGAAGCCATTGCTCCTAATTTGTCAAGAGAATCTGAAGTGGAAATGCAAGGCATTGCGGGCTCTAGTTGTGGTCCACGTATACGTGTCCCATCCTTTTCATCCACTTTGAGCAAAGTCCAATTTTTTGTGCCTAGAAATGAACGAGGATCACAACCTTCATTGGAAGCACTTAGTGGAATAGTGAGGTGCACAAAGAAGTAGATAAGGCTTGTGCAAATTTTTGGTATTATAACAACCTTCCCTTCAACTTGGCAAGGAGTCCGTATTGGGAGTGTTTGGTGACAACATTGATAGTTGTAGGGAAAGGGTACAAGGCCCCCACTCCAAAAGATTTAAGTGGCAAGTTGCTCAAAGATGCTATTGTAGATGCAAAAAAAATTGTGGAAGATGAAAAGAAGCAATGGCAAAAGTTTGGATGCACAATTCTTTTAGATGGGTGGATAGATGGAAGAAACCACACTCTCAATTTTTTGGTGGCTTCAAATGGTGAGCTGGTTTCTCTAAAGTCAATTGATGCCTCCAACATAATAAAGAATGTAGAAAATTTGAGCTTGATGTTGGAGGAGGTTGTTTTAGAGGTGGGCATAGAAAATATTGTCTAAGTTGTTACTGACAACACAACAACATATGTGTTGCTGGAAGATTGCTTCAAGAGAGACATCAAACACTTTTTTTGACCCCTTGTGCAGCTCATTGGTTTGACCTTCTTTTGGAGGACATAGGCAAAATTGATTGGGTGAGACCAATTGTAGAAGAAGCAAGAGATATAAAAAAATTTCTTCAATTGATGAGAGATCACACCAAAGGGAAAAAAGCTTGTACGATCGGGTGCTACAAGGTTTGCAACTAATTTTCTAATGTTGCAAAGTATTACTAGTTTATTGACTCCCTTGAAGCAGTTGTTTGTGAGGGGTAGACTTAACTTTTTCAAAGAGATGGAGAGAGGATTGAAAAAATAGTTTTTGATGGTGATTTTGCAACTAGAGCTATAGAGATTGTCAAGGTAACTTCAAACTTAATTTAATTTTCAAATTGAATCCTCTATTTATAAACTTTAAAAGTGTTTTGTTTCATTGTAAGTTGTAATTTAAATTTGCTTCTACTTTGTACTTTGTAGGTAATCGAGCCATTGGTGAGGGTTTTGCGCTTGGTGGATGGTGAGAAAAATGCAATGGGATATATTTATGAGGCCATGGATAGGGCCAAAGAGGCCATCCAAAACTATTACTAGGGGGATGCAAATAGATTTGCCCCTATTTAGGGGATCATTGATTGGAGGTGGAATAATCAACTCCACAAACCCATTCATGGAGCAGGGTACTATCTCAACCCCAAGTTCTTTTTCTCTGATAGCTTCATGAATGCTAATGGAGAGGTTTTGGAGGGCCTATCCACATGTATTGAGAAGATGACATCTATAGATGTGGTGAGAGACCTCATCATTTTAGAGTTGAAAAATTATAAGGTAGCTAGGGGGAGGTTGTTTTCTTCGCATTTAGCTATACGAAGAAGAGACACCCAAACACCAAGTAAGAAAAAGTGAAGCCTTATATCTTGCAAGTTATTAATTACAATTATTAATAGAATATTGTTTATTTACAAAAACTTGAATATCTTATTTGCTAGTTATTGGTGGGAAGATTGGGGTGGAAATACCCCAAATTTGCAAAGGCTAGCCCTTCAAATTTTGTCTCAAATTTGTAGTTCTTTTGGTTGTGAGGGCAATTGGAGTTTGTTTTATGCCATTCACATGAAAAAGTGTAATAAGTTGATTCAACAATGCCTCAAGGATCTTGTTTTTGTGCAATACAATCTTCGGCTTCACACAAGAAAGGTGCAGGACCTACCAGAGGAACATATTGATTTTGATGAGTTTGATCTCTATAGTGATTGGATTGTGCAGGATGACAAGGCCTCCGTGTTTACAGAGGACGAGATTGCTGATTTCAAGAGGCGAGCTATGGAGGATGTGGCTGCAACAAAAGTAGGGGCGATTGGATTGGATGACATTGATATGGTGGAGGAGTCACTGCCATATACCAACAAGGTGGAGCCATAGGCACAATCTTCTATGCCAAGCACGAAGCCACAATTGAGTGCGAGAACCATACCCTCTACCCCCCAATTTTTCACTAGGTTGGGGAAGAGGAAATTGTAATTGCCTAGATATGAAATTTATGATGATGATTTTCAAAGACAATCATCATAAAATCATAATAGTTATTAGTTATTAGCTAGCTATTGTATCCAATATCCACTATTTGGCTTTGCATGATGATGCTATTTTGTAATCCATGTGTACTCAAGAATCCAATGTAATAGAAAACACTTATGGTTTTTTAGACTCATTTGATACATTTTGTAATTGAATTTTGCAAAAAAAAATTGTTTTTATAATAAATTTAGGACTTTTTAAGTTGTTGAGTTTTTGCGGAGTCAAAATTTTTGGGCTTCCTAAGTAAGTACTTTGAGTCTGGGTCTGCGAACTGTGATTGAGATGGTTCGACTCTTAAGAGGCTTGAATCAACAACTGAGTGTTGGTAGGTCTATTCAAAACGGTACTGAAGGAAGTAACTTCGACAGTGATAGGGTTTCAATTAACCCGAACCCAAGCACTTTTAAAGCCAAGTTTTTGGAAAGAGAAGAGACAACACTTGTGGAGGAAGAGCAACCTACTCAAGGAGATGAAATGACGAGATATCATGTTGAATATAATGCCTTGAATGCTACCATTCATCGTGACATGTCTTTTGTGGAGTACTATGAGATGAAGACAAGGAGTGGGCATAGGAAGAGAATGTGTGATGAGCAGCCCCGAAAGGATATACAACACTACTTGTGAAAGATAATCATACCTACTTTTGATGGATCGGGCAGTTGCTGAGCAAGAGCATGGTTGCAAAAATTGGACACATACTTCTCTCTGAATCCAATGTTTGAAGAAGAGGCCATCAAGTTTGCCACCTTGCATTTAGAGGGAGTAGCCTATGAGTGGTGGTATCATGGCATGGTGACTCAAGGACATGACTCAATCACTACCTTAGAAGAATTCAACCAAAGATTGATAGAGCGATTTGATAGGAAGGACCCAGAGATTCACTTCAAGGAGCTAGCACAACTGAAGCAAGAGGGCACCATGGAACACTATGTAGCAGAATTTCAGAGGCTATTGCTGATGGTTCCATATGTAACAAAGAGAAGATTCATAGTCCTCTTTGTAGATGGCCTATTTGAACCACTCAAGGGGTTGGTAAGGGCATTTGATCCAAATTATTTGCAGGAAGCCATTAGGAGAGCCCTAAATTTGGAGGATTTAGTGGCAAGAAACATATTCTATTCCAAGACGGCACCCCCAATTCAACATAAGAGGCCTCCTCATAAGAGTATTCCTCAACCTAAAACATTATCCCCAAAGCCAAACCAAATTGAGGTATCCAAGAATGAACTCTAAAGGAAAAAACTATGTTTCACGTGTAGAGAGTCATGGCAGCTGGGTCATAAGTGTTTGGAAAAGGGCAAATACACTATATAGTAGTGGTTTCAAATGAGGATTCTGAGGTCGAAGAAGCAAAACCAAAGATTTTTGTGGATGAGGTTGAGCTTGGGGACCAAGGAGGAGAGCATGCAGGTGGCACACTTGCAACACTTTCAGGAGCACCTAGATATCACTTTTTTGTGTTAGAGGAGTCTTGCAAGGACAAAATGTGATAGTTTTGATCGATAGTGGGGCCACCCATCAATTTCATTGATGAGGGGTTGCTAGCTAAGCTAGGTTTGAAGATGGAAGATTTAGAGGGGTTTAATGTCACAATGGCAGATGGGTATACTATTCCATGCAACCGAAGGATTCAACAGTTGGAGTTGACTCTAGGAGGACACAAGATGTGAGATGACTTCTATATGATTGGCATTGGTGAGATGAAGTTGGTTTTGGGAGTGCAATGGTTGCACTCGCTTGGGGAATACACACAAAACTATTAGACCATGGAGTTGAAGTTCAAATCTAATGGGAAGGAGGTAGTTCTTAATGGCCTATCCAATGGGGGTTCCATGATGGTTTCAGCTAAGAGGATGGAGAGTTCTTTTTGTAGAGGTGAAGTGGCTTGGGAAGCAAAGTGCTTGATTATAGCTACAAGTCCATTCAAGAATGGGAGGTCTTACCACGCCAACATCCAATCCATCCTAGACAAACAATGTAAGGTGTTCCGTGAAATTCCTCCAAGGTTACCGCCAGATAGAGGTTTCCAACATGTGATTGAGTTAGAGGAGGGAGCAAATCTAGTCATCACTACATCTTACTGTCATCTCAGGAGGTACAAGGAGGCGATTAAGGAGCTATTGGATATGGGTCACATTTGTCCTAGTTCCATCCCTTTTGTCTCATCCATAGTGTTGGAGAAGAAAAAAGATGGGATTATGCAGATGTGCATTGATTATAGAGTCCTCAACAAAAAGACAATCAAGAATTGCTATCCCATACCTATGATCGATGAGTTGGTAGATGAACTTCATGGTGCAGTGTACTTTTCCAAGATTGACTTATGATTAAGGTATCATCAGATAAGGATTAGAGATGAGGATGTGCGCATAACTATTTTCAAGTGTCACTATGGGCACTATGAGTTCTTGGTCATGCCATTTGGGTTGACCAATGCACCAACCACATTCTAGTCTTGCATGAATCATGTATTTATTTTGCAACTGAGGAAATTTGTGTTGGTCTTCTTTGATGACATCTTGATTTTCAGTAAAACATGGGAGGATCATTTGAGGCACATAGATGAGGTGCTTGTCATACTTGAGCAACATTCATTTTATGCCAAGGCATCCAAATGTGAGTTTGGTTAGATTGAAATATTATATTTGGGATTTAAGATTAGTGCCCAAGGGGTTAGTGTGGATGAAGAGAAGATCAAGGCAATAAAGGATTGGTCTAGACCAAGGAATTGACACATTTGAGAGGATTTGTGGGACCTTGCAGCTACTAAAGGAGGTTTATTAAGGGGTTCTCATAGCTTGCTGCCCCATTGACAGATTTGACCAAGAAACGAGCTTCTCTTGGAGCCCTTCAGCCTAGAGAGCTTTTAACAAGCTCAAGGAGGTAACGAGTTCATGTCTCGTTTTGGCTATTCCAGATTTTTCACTCCCCTTTGCCTTAGAATGTGATGCTTTAGAAGAGGGAATTGGAGCAATTTTATGCATAATAGACATCCCATAGCATTTGAGAGTAAGAAGCTCAAGGAGACAAAGAGGAGTTTTTCTATTTACAACAAGGAGATGTTAGCCATCATGCATGCCTTGACCAAATTCAGGTAATACTTGGTTTGTGGGAAGTTTGTGGTGAAAATGGATCATAACAGCTTGAAGTTCTTCCTCAATCAAAAGGATTTGAATGATAGATAGCAAAAATGTGTAAGTAAATTGCAAGCCTACTATTTTGACATTGAGTATGCTAAGGGAAAGAATAATGTGGTGGCTGATGCACTCTCTAGGAAAACCTTATTTTTGCTCCATGACTGATATATTTGTTGATTGGAAGGTTTCTATAATTGTTGAATATGCCAAGAACACATTTGCTATTGACATTTTGGATGGGAAGTTACAAGATGATAGGTACAAAGTGGTTGATGAGCTCATCCTCTACAAAGATCGGGTGTATCTTGTACTAGAATCAAAGGTGAAGGCAAGAATTTTGAGGGCATGTCATGACACACCACTTGCTGGTCATCCAGGTTAGTACAAGACATACAAGCACGTTAGGGAACACTTTTCATAGAAGGGGCTCAAAAACGCTGTGTTGAAGCATGTTGGAGATTGTTTGGTTTGCCAACAAAACAGAATAGAGCATGCATTTCCAGCTGGATTGTTGCAGCCTTTATCCATTCCAAATCACAAATGGGAGAGTATCTCCATGGATTTCATCATGGGCCTCCCAAAGGTGCAAGGTAAGGATTGTATCTATGTGGTTATTGATAGGCTCACCAAAATATGCTCATTTTTATGCTATATCTTCAGAATACAAAGCTCCACAAGTTGCTGATATGTTCTTTAGAGAGATTTTTAGACTTCATGGGCTGCCAAGGAACATATAGAGACAAGTTGTTTATCAGCTTCTTTTGGCAAGAGCTCTTTCGTTTGATGGGCACAAAATTGACCCCAAGCACTAACTACCATCCTCAAACTGTTGGTCAAACGGAAATTGTGAACAAATGGATGGAAGTTTATTTGAGGAACTATGTTATAGGACAACAAACAACATGGGTCAAATGGCTGCACCTTGGAGAGTATTGCTACAATCCTACTTACCACATGTCTATAGGTATGATTCCTTTCAAGGAACTCTATGGTTGTATTGCTATTTCATTCATGGATTTGATTCTTTCGGATAGTAGAATACCGGGAGCAAAAGATTTGATTTGGCAAAGCTTAGACATTGTGAAGGCATTCAAAGAGAACCTACATCAGTCCCAAAACCAACAAAAGATGTATGCTGATTGCCATCAAACTGAGAGGGTTTTTGAGGTGGGAGATATGGTATTCTTGAGGTTACAGCACTACATACAATCTACCCTCAAGGTAAGTGGTGCTAAAAAGTTGAAACCATGATTTTATGGACCCTACAAGATCATAAGGAGGATAGGCGAGGTTGCTTTTGAGCTAGAGCTTCCAGTAAATAGAAGAATCCATAATATTTTCCACGTATCATGTTTGAAGAAGGCCCTTTGACAGCAAGCTACATTGTCCATTGAGCTGCAACCACTTGATGATGAAAGGAAATTGATTTTGGAGCCCGAGGCAATCATGGATGTAAGAGAGAAGTAGTTGAGGAACAAGATTATTCTAGAATATTTGGTGAAATGGAAAAATCTTCCACTTGAGGACGCTACTTGGGAAGGATGAAGATCTTTGGGCATCCAAGTTTGAAAATGCTTGAGGACAAGCAATCTTGTGGTGGGAGGACTGTCATGTCCTTAACCCCTTGAGGCTGACCAACAACACCCAAAAGTGTTTTTTAAACACTAACCACTAATAATAAATATATAATAATAATATTAATTAATTTAAAACAAATAAATAATAATAATTTTCCATGGCTGACCGAGACACTCAAAATTTGGGTGCCAACTAGAAGAAATTTTGTGGGAGGCCAACCTGGTTTGTTTTGACCTAGGCGTTTATGTATTAATGAGAGGTAAAAATTTAATTTGTAGGCATGCAATTGGTGATGAATCCTCTGCCATTTACATGACAAATTGTTGATTGGGATGAAAACCTCAACCAACAAAACACAAGCGGGACGAAACCCCCTCTCTGTGTGCGTTGTTATCTCTTTGCTAATTCAAGCGATTTACGCTAGTATAGTAACAAAAATTGCCTATCTACAAGTTGAAGGAGACAAATCCATTGAAGAGGAAGCAAGCAAATTAGTCTCTGTTATTTTTGATCAACAGTAGCAATTGTTGCAGACCTGGGCTAGTATAAGTTTTTCCTGGAGCAGCGATTGGACAGCAGGACACCAATGCCATCAGTAGGCTCGTCATTATTGATTGTCAATGAAGGCTTCTAGGGTTTATTGTGAGATTTGGGCGATCATACTTGGAGTCACTTGTCTTAGCATTCAGTGCCATTTGGAAACCCTACACACATCATCTTTAGTGGCAGATTATAAATTCAGACTTGGGCATAGAGGGATCAGCGAATTAGAAGATATCATTGAGGGTTGTGTGCCTCAACCCCTACATTGTTGGGGGCTGACTTATGTTGTACCCAAACCAAATTTTTTGCTTCATTAAGGCATTTTGCTTAAAATGCTCTAAACCTTGTAAAAGTGATATCAAAACATAGTTTTTTGGGCAATTCAAGTATGGACTTCAAGTTAGTGTCATGCCACGGAGATACTGGCAAAATTTGGAAAAATTGAAAATTAGGGTTTTTGGACCCCTATTTTTAGGTCAAAACCCTAAAAATTGAAACTTGTCAAAATTGGCTTATTTTGCTTCACGATCACAATAGTGAAGTTGGATTCAGTTAAAACTCAGTTTAAGCCTGGTGGGTAGTTTTCGTTTTTTCAGGTGAGAAGTTAGGTTTTCTAAACTCATCAATGGCAGATGGCCAGGTGCCCGGTGTTGAAAGCTAAGCTCAAAATGCTTCGGTGATGTTTCTATGGCAAGTTTCGTCCAAAAAGTTACTTCGTCTCGGAGGCGTTTTTCGACGAGGTGAAGATGCTATGAAAATGGCTAACTCTAGAGTGAAAAAGTGCAACTTTGAGCTAGGGGCGCCCATCATTCTGGAGGCCTAAATCAACTTTTTGTGACTTGTCTCTTCCAAGATGTTTTCTCCGGATTTCTGATAGCTTCGCGATGAGCCAACCATCCAATCCAACGGATCAGTATATTGCCTGAAATTGGAGATTGAACGCAAAACGAGAGAAATTGAATATATTCTAAGTCTGGAGTCAAAAAGCGCCCCTGGAGGCCAGGGGTGCCCATCTTTTTGAGGGTTCAGATGAAGTCTTTTGATCAAGTGACACCCAGGAGGTTTGTTTCCATTTTGATCCAGCTTCGCAATGCATCTGTCAGCAGGTGAATCAGAGTTGTCATGCTGTCGTGGTCAAAGGTCAAACTTAAGGTTCCAGACTTGATTAGAATTGTCCAGAAATGTCAAAAGCGCCCCTAGAGGCCAGGGGCGCCCAAGGTTTTGGAGCCTTGGATTCAATATGTTTGATGATTTCAGATACTCGTCCTGTTCGTGTCAGCTCTAGCTTTACGTTGCCTATCTCAGTCGAGTCAGAGGATGTGTCAGCAGCCTGTAGCCGGAAGATTAGTGGTTTTTAGCCAATTGTGAAAATGGTTAACACTGGTTGGGAAAAGCGCCCCTGGAGGCCAGGGGCGTCGATGTTTTAGAAAGGTCAAATGATGTTTTTACGAGAAGTCTCTTCTAGGAGCTCTTGCTCAGAATTCAGTTTGCTCCGCAGTGAGTCAGTTAGCACGTTCTGAAGTTTTGGCGGACTTCGGGAAATGCAAAGTGAAATAAGGTCAAATTCTCAGTGAAAATAATGGAAAATGCTTGAAAATATTCTAAGTGTGAGGTCAAAAAGTGCTTTGGGGTCCAGGGGCGCCCATCTTTTTAAGGCCTCAGATTGATGAATTTTGGGTTGTCGCTTCAAGGAGGCTTTTTGTCAGATTTGGTCCTGCTCTTCAATGAAACTGTTAGCCAGTCAATCCAACAGGTCAGTCAATCAGAATCAGTGGTCGAACGTGAGCTCTGGTGAGGTTTTTAAATTCAAATTTTCAGAAAAATGGCTAAGTCTGGAAAGGACGCCTAAATTCAAAGGTTGACTTTTGAACTCAAGAAAAGAAGTGCACATGAGGAAAGTATTCAGTTAACCAAAATTAACTCTTCAGTTGACTGTTTTCAAGTTGACTTCTTCTGGGCCTATTTTTAGTCTATAACTGAGCGAGATCAGCTTGCATGTGTCAGTTGACTGAACTGTTGAAGGTGGCGCCCTATTTAGGGCATATTTTTCATTCAGTTAACTGTTTTGAGAGCTAATCAGAGGCCATGCGTGGGTTTTGAAGGTTCAGTTAGAGTTCAAGCGCACTTTCAAAGGCTGTGCATGCATTTGACATGCCTTTGATGATAAATTCTTGTTTATTATGCATATGGCGTCCATTATTTCTCATTTTGAGTTGATAAAACACGCCTTTCTCAAGTAAATTTTAATCTGAAGGTGCTACAAGGGTTAGAATTCAACGTTCTTCATAGCTACAGATTCAGAATGATCAAAGGAAGGATATTTCAGACTTTGTTTTCCATTTGCATGTAGGTTTTATCAGATCCTTTTCAAGCATAGGCGAATTTCTACAAAAGAAGCAGAGATAAAAACAAAATTCAAAACTTCTATCTTCTATCTTATTTCCTCTATTCTCGTCTTAGGTTTTCTCTTTTTTAAAGAAAATGGCAAAATCTTCAGAAACGCATCATCTGGGTTCGAGTATTTCAACATCAACGATAATACCCATGTCTTAGATTATTTTGTGAAAATTGCCCCGCTGCTTCTGTTCTAGAGCACTGTGCATCTTCCCAAAATTTTCTTTGCATGTGGGCCTAAAACACGTTTTTTCGCAAATCTGTGATCTAGGTTGCATTAGAATTTGATTCTACACAAAACCTATGTTCCAGATTTTCGCAAGAAAAATTGCCCCCAAAGCCCCTATAGCCCCTGCAGTTCTCAACTGAAAACTTTTTGCATGTGGGCCTAAAACTCAATTTTTCGAAAAACGGAAGATCCGGGTTTGATCGGTTCTCCAGTGCCTACAATACCCATATGCCAGTTTATCTCGCAGAAAATTTTCCCGGGAACCCCCTACGGCCATTAAATCTCTCAACCGAAAAGCTCTTGCATGCCAAGGCAAAAGGTGTTTTTTCGAATTTTTGACGTTGTGGGTTTATTTAGAATTATTTTCTCTACGAAACCCATGTCTCAGAATTTTTTGTAAAAATTGCCCGTTAATAGGCTATTTTTAGCCTCATCATGAGCTATTTTTAGCTTTCCGAAAAAGTTGTCAGAACATAGTCATGCTTATAGTCAACAGGTGAGTTTTTCAGAAGGCAGTTCACTCAAACTAGATTCAAGACCAAATTGATCTTAATTCACAATTTCATAAGAAAAGCTGACACTGTTTTGCATCAAGCACATTCAGAGGGTTGATACCGTTGGAATTCTGTGTGTGCGGTGAGTTCGTGTGAATTTCTCATAACCAGAGTGTTCGCGGTCAAACTTCGCAGTTTCGTCATTCAACACTCTTCCATTGAGAGGAATCAAGAAAAGCGTTAAGAGGTGTCAAGCTGAAGAAGGAACAAAGATCATCACTCCATTTACGGAGCCGCCAAAGTCACTCAGATCCCATGCCATTATCTTCATGAAGATGGTATGTATGTTGAGCTTGATACTATGCAGACTGAGTTTGAGAAGTTGGTTCGTGATAACCTAGGTGGAGATCTCGAGGCGTCCAAGCTGGATAACTTCTCAGTGATGACTGCCAGTTTCAACAAGGTGATTGGGGAGGTTAGAGATAGTCAGAGAGTGATCCAGGACGAAGACAAGAATTAGATAGACAGTTCATCATCGTGGGCAGTGTCAGAGTGCCAGATGATGACACAATCGACAAATTCCTGGAGGAGATGGTAAACGGAGATGATTTAGAGTAGACGCACAGTTAGATCCTGCAGTTGTTTACGAGGATGAGTCATGAGCAGCAGTTAACTCAATGTCAGTTCTTGAATTTTCCTTGTTGACATCAAGCATGCCTATCTCATTCTTGGAGATATCTTCGTAGGAGGATGGACTCTTAGTTAGTGTTAGTTAACTGATGGTAGTTATCAGTTAGCTTTTCTTTCAATAAGGACGTGCATGTTGCACATGTCCAGTTAGCATTGTTTGTATCGGTTAACTGATGGTAGCTTTCCAGTTAACTGTATAGTTTCCTTTATTAGGGTTTAGCAATAAGATCTTGCATGCATTGCAAGACTGTAGTTGACTTAAGGTGATTTTAGGGTTACCTACACCTTTGATGTCTATAAATAAGAGCTTTCAGTTCATTTGTAAATAAATTTTGCATGAGTAATATATGCTGCGCCCACCTTGCCTGTAATATTGCCTTTTTGTATCTGTTCATGAGTGTTTGTCTTGATAATGAATTGTTATGCGACTTGGGTTTCATGCAATTATTATGGTGAACGCTCAACTTAGTTAAATGGGGTTGCTGGTTTGATCGTTGTTGTATGCGTGTCTCGTCTATGCCATACACTGTCCCAGTTGCTTACCTTGTGTTTTGTGTTCAATAAGCCTATTTAGATTGAGGAAATCGTTGTGCCACCTTGCCTTCAAGTTTAGAATTTGTACCTAAAGCCTATCGTGTGATGTGTGTGATAATAAGTGTATTCAGCCAAGCAAATTGTTGTGCCACCTTGCCTTCATGTTGTGAATTTGTATTCGGCTTATCGTATAAAACCATTCCTGCTCCTTTTCCTCATGCTCTGTTTACTTGAGGAAATTAGATAGATTAAAGTATTTAGTTTTAGTTGTAGTTAAGACCTGCAAAACCAGAGAAAAACTTTATGCAACGTCCTTGGTTTCCTTAACCTTGTGCCTCTCCCAGCTGAGTCGAAAAAGATAGGTTTAGATTACTTTACTTTTAAAACGCATACCAGCAAAAGAGGGAGCTTCCCCTCCTAATTTGAAGAGCACTCATCACGTAGTGTGCATAGCTGTCCGTTTTGTACTTACACTCCAGAGGTGTTAGTTATTACGCCAACAACTTGTATACTTATCAGGCGATTATACACCTGTGCATCCAGTTTCCCTCCATATTTTGCTGCGGGTCAGAGATCATAAGGAGATCAGACCTAGTTTGAACTAGGGTCATTGTCATTCATTGTAATGATAACCATCAAGCTTGAGCAGTCATATGTTCTTATTCAGGTTCTGGGTTAGTTCTGAGAATATATATCTGCAAATAAAGTGGAGTTTTTTGAGCCATAATTCTTGTGTTTATGAAGAGTTCAAGTAATAATTATTATGCTTAAGTCAGTATGGTGTGAATATTTATATTCTAATTTCTACTTTCCAATCCTAATTTTTGATGTTGCCTATAAGATCTGATTTGAATACAAACCAGAAACCCTTGGATTCTTACAAAATGCATGGTTGTGAAAAATACCTATGCGGAAACCTTGGCGCGAATCCTCAAAAACCTCATGCGATTTCTTAAGCAAAAATTGTGATTTTTTCTACATGAAATTTCAAATAATCCTACGATTTTCTTTTGATTTTTCTTGTGATTTCAATTCAAAATATGGACAATTTGTCAAACAGAACAACTTGCTATTTCACATTCAAATCTAATCTTGATTTTTTATAAATAATCTTATGTGATTTTATAAATTGGCCGCAATTTCTCCTTGCAAGTAGGTTGCATGATTTCACAAGGAATTCCTGGGTCCTCCTGCCCTAGCTTGGTAATTTTCCTCAAGGATATTCTAGCTTTGATACCATGAAGAATTTTCAAAATACTTGGTGATTATGTTCTAATGCTAAATAACATTGCATTAATGACACAATAATGAACATTTCAAAAAATGAAGAAACATACATATATAATCACACCTTCAAATTAGTCTTTCATTCCTCTGAAAAACTTACAAGGCAACTTCTTGAACTAGTACAACTCACAGCTGCACGGAAATCAACATGTACTATGTTGTTCTTGTATATTGCAACTTCAGTTTCTCAGTCCTTAGAAAAAGTTTTGAAGCCTTATATTCTTATATATTGCTTCTATCTTTATACTAATTGAGCTAAAAATCTAATCTTCTGAAAATCAGCTTTAATTACAAAAGCATCCTTATCACTTATAAGGATGAGAAGAAAGATAAGTCTAAATCACTAGTGCATATTTACACTTTATTAGACTTATTCAGCTAAGTAAAAGAATTCCACTTTAGTCCTTCAAAGTGAAATACAAAATAGACTAACTTGAATCACTTGAAATTTTCTCCACATGTTCACATAGAACCTGTCTGGAAGTTCCTATCTGAGCTAAAAACTCAACATTTCTCTAACTAGAATGGATTGAAAAGCAAGGTTGTTTAAGTTAATGTTAAATTCCAAGAAAATGGTAAATGAGAAGGAAAGTAAAGCATACCTGGACTGATTTATTCCAATAATAATTCTCGAGCAAAACCAATATGCAAAATAAATCATCTTTGAAATGTGTGTGGTCACATTTGTCTTGAGTTGCATGGTTTTTGATAAAAAGTAGCATCCTTTCAAACTAAAACTTTCTGCCAAATAAGTTGTACTTTTGAGAGAAGTTTAGGTTAGAAATTCCACTATCGCAAAAACTGTAGTATAAAATATACTATCTTTGCATGCATTGAGTGGGGCATTGCTATACCGATCAAGATTTTTGTACAGGTCAGTTGACATGAATGTATTCATAAAATCAAATCTTAATGCTGGGTCAAGATCTCTTTTCATACTTGCTATTTCATATTGAGGTCATGTGTTTCAACTTTTCCTAAATTATATTCCATTAGATGTAACCGCCTTAGGCCATTTTAGTGATTAACAGAACATGATCTTACAGGTCACATGCCTTGTTGCTTTGGTTTCTGTTAACTTCACTTTTTGTTGTCCAATTACTGAGAGTCTCCCATACCATAAAAACTGCCAAAACTTTCCTCCTGATTCACGTAATTTCCGTTGTGGGCTTACCTTGGATTAGATGCCATGGCCAAGAGGTCTGTTTTCTGTCAAAATCACGAAGTACTTGTGCCTGGCCTTGTCCATTGGAGTACATCACACCCAGAAAATTGGATGTGGTATCTTACCCAATTTCTACACTTTATCATGTCTCCTAGGGGTTTCAACTTGGGACTCCTGTTTGGAAGTTGTATACTTTTACGGTTTACCATTTGAGATCATCCTGTTTGACAATGTTTAGATTGCTATTATTATTTTTTTTTTAACATTAAAACCTGCAAGATTACTGGTGAGAGTTGTTTATTTTCTCTTTTCATTTTTATATAATTCCGAATTCATTTCACACTGAATATGTCTGTTTGTGCATGGAAATTTGTATGTATTGATTTGCTTCACTGTTGGATGTTGAAATCAAACATAGTGACATTACTTGTGGTCTTTTCTTTGCAGGTACTCTTGCATCTGAAAATGTGACATTGCAATCAATAGAGATTTTCAAATCCCATGAATTGATTAGGCAAAAACCAACTGTTTATTTTCGATGTCAAGGAGAAAAAAAGATATACTTACCAGATGTAAAAGAAAAGAATAACGTGTACACTTTTAAGGGAGAAGAATCATGGCAGGTACTAAATGCTTTGCTTTAACAATGCTTGTGTTTTTTGTATATGTGATGTTCTATGCTTTGTTTTTCTTTTCAGACAGTGCTTACATATTTTTAGTTAAGTGAAACAAAAATGCTGAAGTATAGTACCCAAATAGTTTATTCTATAATTTAATTTCTTAAATTAAAATACTGGATCCAGAATTTCTATTCTCATAGGTGCTACTTCTCACATACATAGAATGAAGGCTGACATTAACTTGCCTGATTTTCTGCATCTCATATTAATATATTATGTTTATAAAGAGATGAAAGTTACAAGAAAAAGAGGAAAACAAAAGGCCAAAATTAGTGAAGTATGGTGAGTCTGTTAGGCTATTCAAGCCTGCTCAAGCCCAGATCTCTGGTTAGGCGGTGACTTTACATCAGCATAAAACCTTCTGTATTTAATGGAAGTAACACAATACATGCATCAATACTTAAATTTGGGAATACAATCTTTTTTATGTTGGTTAAACCTGCAATTATATATTCTTACTTTTGGCAGTAAAGGAATAGGGCTTTACAGTCAATACATATGTGATTATCTTTGATACACTAGTGATTGGTCTTTCACCAAGAGGTGTACGAGAGGGTTAGCTAAGTATGCAGTCATTGATCACATAGATAAACAATGTTATGTGAAATTATGGCGGTGATTGTATCGACAGTACAAATGGTTGTTCCAAATTTCCAATGGCTCCAACCATAAAGGCCACTTTGTTGTCTAATGAACTCCCCAAAGTCATTTAGAAATTATGTTTTAAATAAAGGTATGTCCTGAGGCCCAAGGGGTGGGATTGGACTATTGAGCCATTGTCTGAAACACTGGGATAGTCCACTAAGTATTCTGAGCTTATGTATGTTGCTGTTGCCCACATGAGTAGCTTGTCTGTTTACAGGAGAGTGGGTAATTATTTGTTCATTACATTGCTTCAGCCAGGAGTTTCACGTGGTCATAGACAAGTAGTTTCTCCATAGTCTTCAGTTTTTGCTGCTGGTAATCCAGTTCATAGCCCAAGGCTGAATACAATCATTTTGGCTATCAATGCATCCTTCTTGTTTTCGAGTGCAAATGATGAGTTTGTTAATGCAAGTTGTAAACAAGAAGCTGAGGATTGTGAGCTTAATGTTCATCATTTGACATTTGAGATTGTTAATAATTTTTTTCAGTTTGCTTATGGCCTTGGTTGGAGCCATTTGATTTTTCAACCTAATCTCCAACATAGAATTAAAAATGTTTAACTTTGTAAGCCTTGTCACAGAAGTTAAAGGACAATGCAGGAGTTCTTACTCGTACATTGAAGTGAATGGGAGAGCTCCAAGGAGTAGCAGAGAAGTGGATGAATTCATGTTGCTCATATAAGATGGATTGTTCATCGGGCTTCCAAATTTAGTAGTGGTAGAGGATTTTCATTCTAGAAGGGTGCAGTAGACATGTTGCCAATCTCTGCTGTCTCTTGATGATACAATGAAGACCTGTTAGGTCTATAAACAGGTTCAGAGCTAACAGAGGTTTGATCATTGATGCTATCAGTTGAGAAATGATTTTGTATATCATCTTACACAAGGCTATTGATCAATACTGGTTCATCTGTTCAGTATGTGCTACTTTAGTAATGAGAACCAACTATGTGGCATTGAATTATAGAATTATCATAGCATTTGTTTGTTTTTGTGAGATTTGTCTACCACAGCCATAAGATCATTTTCTATCAGCTCCAAATAATTTTGATAGAAGGAAGTTAGAAAACCATTTAGCCTAGGCGACTTGTCAGGCTGGGATGAAAAAAATGTGTATTTGATCTCCTCTTGCTATAGCAGCCCAAAGCATATTCCCATTGTCTATTTCATCAATATGTCTAGAGATTTTAATATATGCTACTGATTATTTGATCTCCTCTTGCTATAGCAGCCCAAAGCATATTCCCATTGTCTATTTCATCAATATGTCTAGAGATATGAGCATGGTGTTTGGCTCGTTTTCTTCCTTCCTCTATATGAGGCTTTGTGAGAGTATCCAAATAATCAGTAACATATATTAAAATCTCTGGAGGAGTCTTGAGAACTGTGCCATTTGTCTTATTGACCTTCTGAATGAAGTTGATGTGCTCTCTACTTAAAATAAAATTATGGAAGAATTTGATGTTTTGATGCCCCTGTTTTTCTCATTGTTCTTGTGATCTTTGTCTCCAATGCTGTTCCTCTTTGAGCTGAGGATTATCCCATTGGTGTATTAGCATTTGTTCATCCACTGCTTCAGAATGAGAAAAAACATCTTGAGTTTTTTTTGGACCTCAGCAAGTTATGAGGAGATGTCACCAGCTTTTTGAAAAATGTTGCCACATTCATTTTTGCTACAATTTTTTAGATGCATGTTCAGTTCTCCCATAATTTGTACATTTCATGTCCTTGGATTTGGTTGGCCCCTACCCACCATTTTTTGACTTGTTGATTAAAGTCAGCATGATGAATCCACATTTTTTCCAAATCTGAATTGAGATCCTTTTTCCATATGTTTTATGCCAATGGAAATAGGCTACTGATCCAAAAGAATGGCCATAGCTGCTACTTGTTTTGTAGAAGAAATCTATTCCTCAAAGATGAGGATTCTATTTAACTCTTCTGCTGTATAGCTTCTGGCTTTCTTTTGTTACACCAAAATATGGAGTCTTAGGTCAAAATACAAATCATCATTCATGTAGACTGTTCTAGAGATAATTGGTAAGCGGCTGCTCTATGGTTAAATCTGGTGCCTCATTTTCTCCACCAGATCTAATTGCGTTGATGGCCCCTGACCAGAATTCAAAACAATCCAAATACAAATATGTCATTCATGTAGATTGTTCTAGAGTTAATAGGGCAGCTGCTGCTCAATTAAAAAAAATGAAAACACTTAAACTTTCCTACCTATCAACATCTTGAAGAAAAAGTGGAGATACATGAAAGACAAAAGTGACCTTAAGAACAGGAGTGATGTGTGCATGATGGATTGCACATATGGTAGACTATACATTGGGGAAACCATTAGGTCAATCCAAAGGGGAATCAAGGAGCACAATAAAGATATTAATATGATAGATTGGAAAATTCGGCCTCGGAAGAACACTGTCTTGCAACCAAACATGATATTTGCATTAATGAGGTACAAGCATTATCTAAAAAAGACCTCCGTATAAAGAAACAATTAAGGGAGACCATTGAAATCATGCAACATGAGAATAACATTAATAGGGATTGTGGTTGGATTATTAGTATTTCCTAGAGACTCTTAATCTACAATCTTTATCATTATTCAAGAGAACCTACGATTTTAACTAAATACACATGATTCAAATAACCACGGTCAGATTTGCACAACTTAGCAAGTTGAATTTCAGCCTAGAATGGTGAATTCAAACAAAACAAAGAATACTTATCTCTTCATGAGGAGCTGAGATTCTTGGTAATCAACTCGGGAGTATCTCACGAATATCTTCGACAAACTTTCTGAATGAAGAGTCTCGATTTCTCTTTACACAGAATTTTGAATTCTCCAAACTGCATGTATTTGTATCAAATGACATGCTCGATGCAGGAGCTCTAAATCTTGATGAGTATCTCCTTCGCAAGAACCTCACTTACATCGAATACACGAACAAGGGAAGTCGAAGTAGACTCAAAATCTATAGCCTTCAAAGATCTGCCCTAGTTCGCCTTCAAGATCTGCCCTTAGGACTGATAAATTGTAACCTTAGATCTGCAATATTTTGCCTTCAAGATCTGTCCTAGTTCACTATCTTGACAATAGGATGGATGCCTTCAAGATGAGAACAATAATGGAGGACAGTGTTGCTTGTATAAATCTGATCTAGATCTTCTTATACCCGCTCTGATACGATGTTAGTTTTATATGATCAGATAATACAAACTGAAAGCACTCAGAAAATGCACCATATAAGACAATGAACACCATAGATACCCTGGGAAAACCCTCCAACCTGAGGGAGAAAAACCCAGCAATTATATTTCTTATATATAGCAGCAATAAGAGCAGAAATCTGCTTACAACTCAGTCCCAGCACATGGCTGAATTTAATACAAGGAATAATAGCACCTCTCCTAGATGCAAAGATACAATGAATATACTTCTCCTTGAAGTCGGTCTGCTGCAGCAGAATGACAACCTGCTGCTGCAAGATAATGAGCTGCTGCTACAAGATGATCTGCTGCTACAAGATGATCTGCTGCTCCTTCTAGGAATGCGAATTATGACTTGTGAACTTGATGATAAAATGAATTGAAGTCACCTTGTATTTATACAAAACGATGAGGCTCTTCATGAGGTCTGGCCTCATTAGTAACTACAATAATTTACCAAGTCGGCCAAGAATATAATAAATATTATTGTCTTAATTCGATCTCCAATATGTACAAGGTCAGCCTCCATAGAAGATCACGCCTCTTCATTAATATAACAAATATTAAATGTCAACAAGAGACGTGTCTCTTCAATCATCTCAAGTCGGCCAAGAGCAAGGTATCGAATATAATGATCTCAATTCAAATAGCCGTTAGGCTATCATTTGAATTGTCTCCAATCGCGCGGACCTGGAAGAAGCAGCCCGACGTTGCTAATAACATTAACAACAACTCCCAAGAAACATCTCATATCCTCCATAACCAGATCCTCCAGATCCTGAGAAAGATTCTCAGGAAGACAACCCTAGTCTTCCACATTCCAATTTCCCATCCACTTTGACGCCCATTTAGCCAAACCATTAGCCACCTTGTTCCACTCTCGTGGAATATGGCAAAAGGTGATAGAATCCAAAACTCCCCCCAGAGAGATGATTTGTCTAACCACCACAACCAACTGCCAATTCACATCCTCTAATTGACGCTTTTTTAGTAAGTCAATCACAATCTGAGAATTAGATTCACAAATTATCCTTCTCCAACTAAGGGCACAAGAACTTTTCAAAGCCAAGAGAATAGCTAGTGCCTCCATGAAATTGTTAGAGTGCTTACCAATCTAGAACTCCCCCCCAGAGAGATGATTTGTCTAACCACCACAACCAACTGCCAATTCACATCCTCTAATTGGCGCTTGTTCAACAAGTCAATCACAATTTGAGAATCAAATTCACAAATTATCCTTCTCCAACCAAGGGCACAAGCCCTTTTCAAAGCCAAGAGAATAGCTAGTGCCTCCATGAAATTGTTAGAGTGCTTACCAATCTAGAACTCCCCCCAGAGAGATGATTTTTCTAACCACCACAACGAACTACCAATTCACATCCTCTAATTGGCACTTGTTCAACAAGTCAATCACAATCTGAGAATCAGATTCACAAATTATCCTTCTCCAACCAAGGGCACAAGAACTTGTCAAAGCCAAGAGAATAGTTAGTGCCTCCATGAAATTGTTAGAGTGGTTACCCTTGTACTCCGAGAAGAACACAACCCAACAGAACTATCTGTACCAATGCCACCAATTCCAGCATGACCAGGATTACCCCTGGGGGACCCATTAGTATTAATCTTCAGCACCCCAAACAAAGGTGGCCTCCAATGACCATTTCTCGAAACCTTCCCTCTGGCACTCTAGCCCAGACCAGGCCTAGGCCCATCCTTGTCACACATTGGAAGCCCCAAACGCCGAACCACTCCTATGTCTCCAGGATCTACGGGGATTGAAAGATCGCACTTGGCCGCCAAAGCCTCTTGAAGAACCCCCAAAATTCTCATCCAAACCTGTCGCACTTGAAGGTTCTTATCCAGAAAGATCTTGTGATTGCACTTCAACCAAATATGCCAAATAATCAAGATAGGACCAACTGTCCAAGCTATGTGGAGAAAAAAAGTCTTAGCAGGAGAATTCCGTAGCCCGAACCAAAACTCAACCAAAGAGGAGGCGTGCTTGCATGGTTAATTCCAAGCATCCCACCAGAGATGCCAAATCACCCAAACAAAGGAACACTGAAAAAAGAGATGAGAAGATTTCTCATCACTATTAGAGCACAAGATGCACATGGAGGGGCCTTGAAAGCCACGCTTCCAAAGATTCTCTTAGGTCAGACATCTATTATAAATCACAAACCAAGAGAAGAAATTGCACCTGGGCCAAGAGAATTTATTCCAGATTTGCTTCCACCAACGGACCCTCGTGCACCCAAAACTCTGTTTATCCAGCACTTGGTAACCAAAGGTAACAAAGAATTTACCTTCTGGGTCATGACCCCAAGTCAAAACATCCCTCTCTAGAAGAGAATTGTAGACCCTACCAGCCAAATTGCAAGTGAGATCCTGACGATCCTCTATCGATCCCCCAAGAGGCCACTCATGCAGGTCCTTCCACCTGTACAAAGTAGCCGAAGCCAGAACATGAGGGGTTTTGAAATCCTCCACACGACCCCATCTAGCCTCCAAAAAATTCCTACATAAATCCTGCAAGTGAGGGTGTGTTGACATGATAGGAGGGTGCCCATCCCAAGAGTCAGACCAAAAGAGAGTATCAGAGCCATGGTTGCAAATCCAAACCAACCCTTGTTGAGTCAGCTTGGCCCCCCTTTTGAGGGTACTCCAAACCATAGAACCTTTACCCATAAGGTTGTATCTAGGCACATCCGCACTCTCCACACCCCTAAGATATTTTAAGGTATGGATCTTAGCCCAAGTCTGTTGCTGTTGAGAGCACCATCGCCAATAAAGTTTAGCTGCCAAAACTTGTCCATTCAAATCAGCCCGATGTAGCCCAAGACCTCCTTCCTGCTTCAATCGACACACATCCTCCCACTTAACAAGACTCCACTTTCTCGAGAGGAGATTACCAGACCAGAGAAACTGACGACAAAGACTCTCAAAGTCTTTGACAAAGCTGGCCAGGGCTGATAACACAAAGCATTTGTACAACGGGAGAGCCTGAAACACCGAATTCAAAAGAGTCACTCTACCAGCAGTAGAGAGCCACCTGCACGTCTAGTGACAATTTTTTTTACGTAACTTCTCAATAACATCTTGCCAAAACAACCTTGGAAGCGTGCGCACGACAAGAGGGATTTTGAGGTACACAAAGGGAAGCAAACCAATTTGGAACTTGAGAATCCTAACAATCCTCCGCTAAATAGGCTTAGGAGTATTAAAGAAATAAATGGAGGACTTGCCCTTATTGATGCTCTGCCCCAAAGTAGCCAAATAATAGTCTAGGGCCTTCCTCAAATTGACTGTTTCATCCACTCTGGTTAAGCCCATCAGAGACTTCTAGACAACCTTGAGAAGGTCAAGCTTAACAAGAAGGTCAAGCTTAACAACCTCCCAAAACTCCTAAAAGAACTCTATCGGAAATCCATTAGGCCTAGGAGCTTTACCTTTCTTTATTTGAAACACAACATCTTGCACCTCTGCTAAGGAGATCGGTTTGAGAAGAGAGTCATTCATTTCACTAGTCACCAAAGGAGGGATGCATGCTAAGATTGTAGCCTCATCCTCATTGGCAGGAGGGGAATCATCTGAAAACAAAGCAAAAAAAAACTGGACAGACTCTTGTGAAATCTCAGTAGAGGAATACAACTGACCCCCTTCTGGGGACTTGAGAGAAGAAATGATATTGTCCTGCCTTCTATCTTTAATTGAATTGTGAAAAAATGAAGTATTCATGTCACATTCCTGGAGCTAGTTGATGCGAGACTTTTGCTTCCAAAATATTTCTTCCTGAAGCTCCCACTCCACCTCCTTCATTGCCGCAGCTTCCAACATACTCAAATCCTCAGGGAGTCCTTGGGCTTGGATTTGCCGAGTAATGGAATCCAAGTGCTCCTGAGCAACCCTTTTAGCTTGTAAGACATTGCCAAAGTGGTGTCTATTCCAACGTTTTAACATATACTTGATATATTGAAGCCTCTTGACAAAGGAGTACATAGTAGTGCCAAAAGCCAGCTTCCTAGAACTCCACCAACCAGGAACAAGATCATGAAGCGACGCATAACAAAGCCACATGAGTTGAAATTTGAAAGATTGCTTTTTAGAAAATCTGGACAAACAAGCAGAGAATTTGATCGGCCAATGATCAAAGCCCCGCCAATCCAAAATCTCAAAGCTAGTCCTCCATCTGTCACCAACCCAAAAGTTGGACACCAGAAACCTGTCCAACCTTTCTGAAATGGCAGCATCACTAGTCCTTTTGTTCCAGGTAAACATCCCATTCAAAGGTTTGATATCCACCAGGTTCAAAAGAGCCACATTGTCCCTGAGGAGACTTTAGGAGGGGTCTAGATGGAAAGTACTACCCCTTTTCTCCTCCAGGGAGGAGAGAGCATTGAAATCACCTGCCAAAACCCAAGGAAGAAAAAGCCTCCAAAGAACGCAAGTATCTAACATGAGACCACAAATGTGTCTTACCAAGGAAATCAATAGGAGCATATATATTAGAGAAAAGGATTCTCTCACCCGAGTCCAAACTAGAAGCCACAAGAGAGATAGAGTACCTACAGGATAGCCACCAAATAGGAATAACTCTACACGGATCCCATAAACAAGCAAGCCCCCCAGAGTTGCCTTGCACCTCCACACATTGACACAGAACTCTAACCCAGATCTTAGAAGCCAAATTCACCATACTTTCCACACACAACTTAGTTTCCTGGAGGAAAACCATATTACGAGAGTGACCACGAATCAACTCACGAATAGCCTTTTGTCTAGGGATGCTATTCATACCCCTAACATTCCAAGATAAAACAATCATCCTTGAGGTTGTGAGATGTGAGAATCAATAGTTCTCACATAACTAGACTCCACCAACGTCTCACCAATTAACTTCACCTTTTCCTGATCCTTTTTCCTTCCTACTTTAGGAGGCTTCTTTGGAGCGCCCTTTTTAAGGGGTTTTTGCTGTAGGCCTAGAGCAAGAGAAGATGACTTGCTTTTACCAATTTCCCCAACACCTTTCTCAATAATAAGTTCAACTCCGAGGATAGCAAAATCCCTATTAATCTTTGGCACCATACCAATTCCCCCAAGCATAGGAGCCGAGGGAGGAAGATTCGTGTTCGTTTGAGCTGTTTGACCCTCCACCGGGATCAAGACAAAGATAGCAAATGGATGATTCTCAAGGTGCATTTTAGCTATAGGGCCATCGCTTACTTGCCTGTCAAGGGGAACACCTTTCTCCTGAACTATGTCCTCTAAAACATCAAACCTGTTAAAAATTTCCTCTTCCTGTCTATCTTTGAGAATCCTCTTTTGACCTCTACCTCTGTAGCGAGATTTAGCTGGTACAAAACCATCCTTATTCGCCATCACCCCTTGCATAGGAGCCTTACCTTTGTCCAACTTTGGAGTAGACTAAGGAGCATTAGCCAAACTGGAAACAAAAACAACTTTAGGACATTTCCACTGAAGGTGACCATATTCATGACATAAATGACATCAAAAAGGCAATGCCTCATAATCTAACTGCTAGATCCAGGAAATTGACCCAATGCTCATGTGAACCGAATCTGTCAATGGATTATTCAAGTCAATTTCAACGCACACACGAGCAAAGGAAAGAACCCTTTTAGTCAATGTTTGTTGAGAGGGCCCAATATGCTTATCGAGCAAGAGAGCAATCATTTGCAATATATCACTTCGTTAGCACTCCAGAGGCAGCCGAGGGAGACACACCCAAACTGGAACCCTAGAAGGGAGTTCCTTAGTAGAGTTGAACCCCACATGCCATGGTTTAATGAAGAGGCCCACTTGATTGTAGAAGTAAGGCCCCCCTTCAAATGCTTGATTTCTATCAGCAACACAAGAAAAATCCACCATGAAGAAACTATTGGCCGCCAACATTATATCAAAATCACCTTCAGGGTTCCAGTTTTTTCTAACCCAGAGTTAAGAAAGGGCAGCGACACTTGCATCCCCATGAACTTTCAAATCAACACATGATTGGTGTAATACTCAACATCCTCGGCCATGGAATCGGGCTGTATAACCAACACCAGACGTTCCTGCGATCTTTCCAAGCACCCATTCAACTTTTGCAAACGGAAACCACCAATCCGCGACGAACCCTCACCCGGGTTAGCCATGTTTGAAGAAAATTGCTTTCCTCCAGGCGAAAAGGAGACCAAACTGACTTGCCAGAAAATAAAGATGGCGCCCAACACGAGAGGACAAATGGCCACACCCGTGCAGCCAAAACAACAAAGTGACAGCCCAGTATTTAACACGCAGCAGCAGATAAAAGAAAACGAGCACGAAAAATATAAAGACCCCCCCTTCCCCCCAACCTTTCCCCCCCCTTTCCCGAAGCACCAATAATCCCCCATGTCAAAGCAAAATATTCTTCACCTCCAATCTGGTTATGCCCGCCCACATACATGCAAGAAGAAAAGAAAGCATGCAGCCACGGCCTCACAGGCCATGGGCTGCCATGCTCGCGCAGGAGCACATACCCACACCCACATCGCGTAATTCCTCTGTTAAATATATCAAAAAATATGATTTATATTCTTTGAACTTAATTACAAATTTTTTCCTCCAATTTTGTCATTAATGAATTTGATTGGAACTTTTCTTTTTGCCGAACTCAAACATGAACACAAACTTTGTGATTCAGTAGACAGGTCTAATGGTGCCAAGAATCTGGTTCCCATGACTGTGATTAGCTTTACCAATCCACAATGTTGGCCTGCTGTCTCTCGCGGTTGGGTATGGGAATGTTTGGTGTGGATATTCAAACTGATAGATTCCAGTTGCCCTTTCTCAATGGCTTTGGTGATGCTTGTTGCTGGCACAATCTGAAGGCATACAATATTTACATGTTCACAGAGATAGAATCAAGTTTAAAGAATAATATAGGCTTCTTGTCATTGCTTTGGCATCAGAAAGGGCGGGTGCTTACAGTGCTCTGATACCATAATGAATTTGGGGAAACAATGAACAGTTCATTATTTATCAAAAGATGAATATAGACACAAGAGAAGTCTGTAATTAACTGACCAGGCCTTAATAACATTAATAACTTAAATATTAATTTTATATACATAACTTTAATGAAGTTTAATATTCTATCATGATATGTGAATGCTTGGAAGAAAGGAAGAGGGTAAGTAGAGAAAGTATGTGTGCATAATTGGATGTAAGTAAAGGGGATGTTAAAATGACAAGCAATCACTAAGAAGAATACAAGAAAGTAGTCAGAACGGTTATGTCAAACCCACCCATCACATAGATGCTACTAAGGAAACAGTCCCAAAAACTCTTAACCAAGCAAGAAAGTGGTTTGGAAATACCAAATGAAATGTGAAAACAACAATCCTTTTTGAGAAATGTGAAAGCAAGGATGATTGCAAGAAAGAACTGTGAAATACTTTGCAAACAACCAATAAAAGTGAAGATAGTACAAAACTTGCTACAAAACCACACTTAAGAATGTAAACAAATGATATGAGGATGCTGGGGAAGTTTGAGACAATCAGTAGGCAACTGCAACATCTGAGCCTCGTATATCCTTATTCTGACTCAGTGCTATGACAAAACTAGCGATCGATATGCAAGAAAATGTCTCTAAACAATCTAGAAATACAATCTATATGATTATGACCATACAAGGATGTAAAAAAGAAAGAGCCCATTGCCATGATTTAGTGATGTGCAAACCTTATAAGTCTGCCTCAAGACAGAACCAATTTGATGCAAAGCAGCTAAAAACGCAAGCTTAGATGACTTGCACAAAAATTAAATATACTTTTGGCTAACTCTAAACTTCTCTGATCTAAAACTACAAACTGAAAATGAAATATCCTGCTCTGTCAACCATGAGATAAAAATTCAGTGTTCCAGCAAAAGGCTAGAAATGTGCCATTCTCAGAAGTGTGATCTCCAGGATGGTGTGTTGCATATCTTTTGTGGGAGAGATACAATGGCAGTGATCCTTGCTCAAAGAAAGACTCCTAGCTTAGTGAAAGAAAGCAACTAAAACTCTAACGGAATGGAATCAAATTATCAATGGAACAGGTTGTGGGTTCCGAGAAAGGCATAATTCTGGAGGCTACTTGCAATTTTTTATCTCTTATGATCTCCAATAATTGATATTTATAGACTAGGGAGAGATGTGAGCTTGCTAGGCGAATTTGGAAGGGCCTGAGAGGTGGAAAATCTTCTGGAAGCATCGATGAACCTTCACCTCCACTTGTTGAGCCTCTGTTGTCCTCGTATGATTGGTGGAAAACCCACTGGTTTGCAATCATAAACAGTTGGTATCACAAAATGGGGTGGTTGCAAAATTACCTGGGTAGTCATTCCTGTGTATTCAGCCAGTTTGTTTTGGCCTCTTTCAGTGCTCCTAGTCTTCATTGATCCTGTTTTTTGGTTTGTTGATTGGA
This sequence comes from Sequoiadendron giganteum, assembly GCA_007115665.2. Classification (NCBI taxonomy): domain Eukaryota; kingdom Viridiplantae; phylum Streptophyta; class Pinopsida; order Cupressales; family Cupressaceae; genus Sequoiadendron; species Sequoiadendron giganteum. Next base: position 119,564,771 of record VCHN02000014.1, read on the forward strand.
TTTTGATCTTGTGGACCATTTTTATGTCTGGAGCAATAATTCATTTTTCAAAATCTGTATTTGTTCCAAAGATAACAAACAATATGTGTGGTCTGAAATGCTAAAATCTTTACAAACTTAATGAAAATAACTATCTAGCATATAAACATAAAATGGAAGTCACTCTACCTTATAATAATTTCTGGGATATTTTCAATTGTTCAACTGCCAAGCCTGAGTTAATAACCAAGAACAAGAATACAACCAATCACCTTTGCAGTTGAGGATTATATTCTCCTATATATTAATGCAATTGATTAACCCTTTCAAGTCTGGGAAAAAAGGTAAATCCATATATGGCACAGCGGATAAAATGGATTTCTTGCTGCTGCCAACTATGCTGATAAGCTTGATGATGTCTGAAATTGATCTCTCTGTTCATGTTTGTAAGTTAATAAACTCCTGAATAATTTCTAGGCCATAGAAAATGATATTTTGACAACTAATTTGTTATAATCTTGTTAAAAGTATACCAAAAAATATGTAATGTTTTTCTATACCATTGTTTATTTCTTCAAGATTAATCTTGCAGGAAGAACAATGGTTAGAAGGTGAAGATGAAAAACACTTGAGCAGTTATCTCCTGAAAGACTCAAAGGACATGGTTGTGTTTGAGGAAGACACAAAATTAACTTGCATTAGTAAACCTGTAAAACAGTGCAGTTATTGGAAAAACATAATCACGTGGAAGTGTAATGCTATGGAGATAAAGGCATTGATCAGAACACAAAGAATAAGACGTAGGAATTACAGAGGAAATGATATAAGTTGTGGTAGACGTTATCAAAGCAGCTATGCAGAAAGTAATGAATCGTATGATAAAGATTACCTTTTAATGTCTGCTCGTGAAAATAGTACTTTCCAATGAGTATGGTATCTACATTTAGGTGCAGTGAAGAAGTTTATATAAGGCAGTAAGGAGGTATTTTCTAAAAAAATTGACAATCAAACCATTGCACTCAGAAATAATTCAATCTGTATGGTTGAAGGAAAGGGTAAAATTCCAATGAAATACTGTAGTTATGAGATAGAAACAATTTGGGTTGTTTTATATGTAATTGTGCTTAAGCAGATTTTTCTCATGGTTGGTTAGATAGCTGCCGACAATTTAATTATTGTCTTTTGTGAAAGTACTTTTCAATTGATAGATAGAACTGATCTGCATTGGATCATGAAGAATTATGTAATTTAATTTGATTGATGTAAATAGAACCAATCTCACAGTTTGTACAATTAGAAGAGAGGAATAGGGGAGGCTCAATGATGATCCAATCATTGCCCTCAACATATGTGAAAGAAATTGTAGTTAATCTTAAAAGAACATGGTCAGGAATTCCATTGTAAATTACTTACTGAATAAAGCTTCTGTGAGGCTAATAAGAGGATAATTCAAAAACTCTAGTCATCTTTAAAGTAAGAGCAAACGTTCAGCTATCCATGTCCAATGTTGTTTTGAGTTATATTGAATTTAAAGGGTAGAAAAGGCATATGCTCAATTCAGGTGATTTTCTTATTTTCTTGTCTTTTTCAGCCTCTTACAACACTTACAAGAAGAAAGTGTAAGCGGTGCGGAATTTATGAAGAGGACTTGTTTTTGCGAGATGATATATTTGATGAGTGGGAGCTATGTCCAGATGATTTTAGTCTAGCACCTGAAGGGCGATATAAGCATTACAAAGAAAAAGAAATTAATGCAACTTTTTTGTGTTCTCAATGCAATTCTGAATCAGGTAAGTTAATTCTGGATAAAACATTCAGTGGCCAATGCACTGGATCCATTTCATTCTTTCCAGTTTGACTGACAAAGAATTACATTTAAAGCTAAATGCTAAATTCATTTGTTGATTTCATGGATTGTCTTCTGGTTGTCTTTTTTAGTGTAGATTAAAATTTCAGATAGGTTCAACATAAGTTCCATATGGATCTCAGCAAAATCTTGTTATTGGGAAATCCTTTTTGAGTAGAGCCAGATCTGAGATATCCTTAATTTGCAGGTTCAATTGGTACACCAATCAAACCTGGAAACTCAAACTCCTCTGTTACTAAAAGTAAGCTTTGGATAGTTCTTATTTTAATAGCTACTGTCATCATTTCAGCAATGGCAGTATTTCTATATAAAGTGTGGCGAAAGAAGAAGAGGGAAGCAGAACAAGCACGATTTCTGAAGCTTTTTGAAGATGATGATGATCTTGAGATAGAAATGGGCCTAAGGGATGGAATATAGCTTTGCAGTGTTTAAGTGTTGAGTGTAATATAATCTGAATGTATAAAAATAGCTGTGATATTATATCACGTGTATAAAATAAAGAATCCTTATGTTCATAGATGATACTACTAACCAGGGGATACCAACTTATACCACCTGTTGGAGTTTAAGAGTTTTAGAAAATTCATTAAATGTTACTTTATAATGCTTATGTGTTAGACTAAGTTGCTGGCACAGGTACAGATGAGTTGAGGGTTTAGGTTCTGCATTTTGCTGTTTTTTAACCTGGGTTCTGAACACCTGGAAAATATATAGAATATAAAAATAGCCATAGTTTGCACATAATGTAAAATATCAATGACAAAACACAATTGATAATTGATAAATTAATGCCAAATGTTTAATGGAAAATCAAATACTTTATATTTTTGACATGTTCAAACTAGAGCAATACTCAGTGATCAACATGGTGCAACTGCAGAGTGTTTTAACACTAATCAAAGTTCCAGGTCTGAGCAATGAGTAGCAACAGAGTTTTGTGTAAGGAATGAAAAGTAAGAATAGTTGTTTTGTTTTGTGTTTTATGTCATCAGCGTAGTTGTGTTTAGGGATAGAACAAATTTTTATAATTTTTTATGTTTTTTGAGTTTTTTCATTTTAATAATTTTAATAAAAAATGGGCCGTGGGCCTGTGGCTGCAGCCACAACATAGGGTACCCTAATTGGTTTTGCCCTGGGTAGGGTACCTTGTTGTTGGACCTAGGCTTTTCAAGTCCAAAACTGGCCTGGGATCGAGACTTGATGTGGACCTGGTCTAATGCATGGAACACTGGGCATTAGGACCTGACTAAAGAGTTGGGAGGTTATTCCTCATATATAGACACCCCATCTAGGCTGGACCCAACCATTCAAGTTCACAAACCAGCTCAAGATTGGAACTTGGTGTTTACGTAGGTCCTTGAGAAGTAAAATCATATTTTGTAGGTGGGAAGGTTATTACTTATATGAGCTATGGGGCAGTTGATTAGTTGCACACTTTGTTGAATGACCTCTAAGGTAAATGGAAAACTTGTCCCTTTTGTGCTTCAGAAGTAGCTTCTCATGCACCAAATTGACATGTCTTGCTTCATGGTTCCTTGAAAAGGTTCCTTTTCCTTTTAGTCGATTAGTTAGTTAAAGTCTTAGGTTGGACATCCTTGGGATAGTTCAGGAACGTCATTGACATTCTTTGTTGTCTCGAGGAGTCCTTGCATCCCCGAAATGTCCTAGGTATGAGGATGTGTTAAAAATGCTGAGGATGCATCCCTTGGGAACATGTTATTTCATGAAAGTAGTTGTCTTTTTTATTTTGGGGTCATTTGAAATGGGAACATCCAACATGGTATCTGACCATTAATATCTTGAGCCTATGAAGAGCTTAATTCCAAGTGGTTTTTAAAAGGCTGTTATCAGTAAGATTAAAACAATGTTATATTTCACATTGCTTGTTACATTAAGGATGTAATGGACACCCCTGATTTTTTTTTGGTAATGATTTGTTTATAGGTTTGTTTTCCAATGAATGGATTTTGTTGATGTGTACTTTCATATTGCATTCAAAACTTTTAAAACAACCATTTAGCATGAAACCAAGCAACAAAACATATAGAAAATAGTGCTGATCATAACAAGTTTATATTTCAGACTTCATAGAACATGTGCAACATTTTATAATCAGATTTAAACATATTGCAAACTTGGTATAGTCTTCAAATACAAAGTAGAATTCTCAGATCTGATCCAATGTCCAACCCTCAAGCACATGGGGCTAGGACACTTGGTTTGTCTAGTCTTCAAGCCTTCAAACACCCTAAAATTTGCTCCAGCACTATCAAACTCTTCACCAACAAATTCCAATGCCCAAGAGTGATGAAAAAGAGTCAATTAAATGCAATTTCAGACCTGATACAAACCCAACATGCCTGAGATGAATGATACAAAGTCCTAGGAGGGGCAACTAGCATTTAAAAATCAGTTCTTTGCCAAACATGCCAAGTGAACACTGATTTTGTGGCACCCAACAATGAGGAAAACTTAGAAACAATACCCAAAATGATAATTAGCAGTCCCACTGAGTTATGAGTAAATTTTTGTCTTCCAGTATCTCAAAAAAAGCACACCAGCACACTAAAAAAACATCTGATCACTACCAAACTTGAACACTCCAAGAAAGCTCACATCACATCAAAAACTAAACACCCATATAAGAAAACTTGATAAATTTTCATATTCACCAAACCCAAATCATCAAACCAAGCTAAAATCACTGTTAATAGCAAATCGAGAGCACCAACCAGCTAGGATGGATATTTCACCACTGAAACTAGCAACCAAGAAGAGGGTTTTCATCCTCAACCAACAAAAGAACTCCCTGAGCTAGCCAAATGAGAGCTCAAACTCATATTTAAAGAGTGAGGGACATATTAGGGCAACTCTCATTTCATTTCCCTCTATTTCACCTTTATGAAAATAACATGAAATTACCCAAGAGGGGAGTCCAACTTTTTGTCTCCAAAATTTCACTTTTCATTTAAAAAAAAATGACGTTAAGCCCCAACTAGGCATCCCACCTTATGAGGCATAACATTAGCCTTAAAAAATGAGAAATTAGCTCCCTTTTAGACACCAAACAAGGAAGAACATTGGCCCTCTTTTAAAATCGTCACCTTATTAGGCCAAGGGGTACACTTCATGAACCCACTCCCCCCCTCACTTAAGTTATAACTTGTTATAAAATAACTTTATAAAAGAGACTTAAGTGATAATAATCAAATATTAATTCGTCCACTATTAGAACTCCCCATGACCATAATTGAAAAGCATTGTATTGATTGAAAGAGGAATAGAGGCCAGGTTAGGTACTAAAAATAACACTTACTAAAAATAACAATTTGCTAAAAATAGTGAGTCCAATATCCCAACCAACCAAATCGGAGGCCAACGGGAATTTACTAAAAAATAGTCACTACTAAAAATAACAACTATGTTGGTAAAGACCTAAAAAAACCCATAAAAGCTCACTGGTAACATCAATTTACTCCATTGAACATGTTGACACTATCCCAAAAAGTTAGTGCCAACTACAAAGCAAGATAACTTGAAAAAAGGGACATTACAGTCCTCCCTTCTCAAAGATTGCTTGTCCTCAAGCAATGCCAATACAACCCACACAATCAACAGATTGAACCAAATTGAAACCAAGAATGATCCTAGGGTCCCAAGTCAATCTCAGGAAAGAACCACCATGTTGATGTTGCGCCACTTTGATTATAACTGTCTGACCATCGTGCTCAAACTGCATTCTCCTCTCCTAGAACCCGAAAAAGTAATCATCATCAAAACCCATACTGAAATACTCGAAAGGATTGAAGTCTATACCAAGAGACATCCCACCAAGGCATCTTAGTGAAAGCCACATCAACAAACTCATTTCCAATCACGATCCTAAGCAACATAAAAAATACCCTTCTCAACCATAAAACATAAACCCAAACATGAAGCAAGTTAATCACTGCCACAACTTTGAAATTTGCTAGTTAGGAAATGCTTCTATTGTCACCAACCAAAATCATAATATCAACACTTAACCTCCAAGTGTCAAATGAAAGGTTCTGAACACACCAACACACCCAATCCATTGCAATCATTAAGACACATATCACAACAGGTCCAAAACAATAGGTTTTGAAGGGATCTAAAACCCTAACACAAAATGCTGCCTAAAGAGAGAACATAGCCAACCAACAACCAAACAACAGTAGTCTAAAGGAAGCTAAACAAAAGAAACCCAACTCCTACCAAACTAAGGCCACATTCATAACACAAACTTGCTTTAAAAAAAACAATCCTTAGCTAAGAAAAACTACTAGTGAGAGCCTTCAGTTGAATAAAAACATTTCAATCACTTTCTTTTGATGCAGATCCAAGATCCCATTACCATCCTTAATCTCCACCTCAATCGGAGAAATAGGAAAAAAATCTGACAAAAGAGTTGCAAAAGCCCTCTTGCAACAACTCCCAACCTCTCCCATCAAAAATAGTCTCCACTTCAATAGGAGAAGCAAGAGAAGAAGTCTTTTGAAGACGATTGAAACCCCCACCTCGCCTGCAAGAATAGTCTCCACCTCAACTAGAGTAACAAGCGAAGAAGCTAGGGAACGAGTAGTAGAAGCCCTCAAAGGGTAACCAATAACTTGGGTAGACATAACTGCATCATCACCGGTAAGAACAATTTTCTCCTCAAGACCATAAGCCACAGTTTCAGCCTGCATGGTCTTGGGGAAACCCACCAAAGACCAACCCAGCAACATAAAACTAGGTGAAAGGGCAACAAAAGCTCCCTTAAGGAGACAACCCAAAAGTCTCTTGGATAGCCAACATGGTAAAAAAGCCCACCAATAAATAGTCCTACAACAAAATAATAGCCTCAATGAACTAGATCCATAGATAGTGGACTAGCTACTCCAATCTAACACTTCTGAAGAAACACCCGAGATTGACCTCAACAACAAAGGCATGGGAGAGAGGAACCTCCACTAGGGGATGAAAGAGCATCAAAAGCTCCCTTTAAGGATAAGATGCCCACCTCCAAAACCCAAAGGAGGGTTTCTACAATCGCATTACATAAGTGATGAATTGCGCCAACCATAGTTGGTGCAACCAATCTCTAGAACTTCAAAATCAATTCTTCCTCATCATCTACCCACACAATATCCTTCAAAAAATTCTTGTACATCACTAGAACAACCTTTAGTAGAACTGGGAGTCTAAGAGATAGTCCAAAGCACTCGAAAGTTGGACCAACGTCAAAGAAGGAACCCTTGAACACCATCCCCTTCTTCACATTGAGGCGGTGGATATTACCAGCCCAACGTTTGCTTTGAATGAACATTTTTTTCAAAGCCCGGGCTTGATTGCCATCCATCTTGATCCTCATACTTCTCATACTCTGACCAGGTGAGAGCCAAATAAGAGGTCCTCATATCAACGACCCCATACATCGTGACAAATTGTGCCATTGTGGTCAAGCTTTTGACGACCTCCATTTCCATGTCGAGCTAGTAGAGTCTGCCGCAACAGTGGATGAGCGCCTCCTTCACAGGCATTAGCCTAAGAGCCTTTGAGGAAACAAGAAAAATACCCTACAACCAAGCCTCAATAAATCATAACAACAACTCAACCTCAACAGAACCATCCAAAGAAAAATCTTCATTTGCATCCTTTAAATTAACATCTCCATCTCCTTTGTCCTCGTCAGATTTGAAACCTCAGCAAAACCATCGGAAGAAAAATCTTCATCCGCATCCTCTGAATTAACATCTCCATCTCCCTCGTCCCCATCAGATTTGAAATTAGCGTCTATTTCTTATATAGTTGACAAGATCTTATTTTGCATTATATTTTTATTTGCCAAACAAACACTAGGGTGATCCCACAATAGTGGTTTACAATTTTTGGCCAAACTGGACATTGCAATTATTATTTTTAACTAAATCTTCATATTCGGGCACCTATAGCGGCTAAACCGCGAGGAATTTGAAGATGATGCAAACTAGAGTCTCATCACATTTTGTCTGTAGATTCTAAAAATATTTTTTTTCAAAATTTTTGGAATCAAATTGCACTTTTTTTTCCATCTCCCACGAAAATTGGTTTTTTCAGAAAACAACATTTTTAAGAAGTGACGCTCATCGTATACAACATAATTTTTTTTTGTATGAAAGATAATATTCTAATTTTTTCGAATTTAGATTTGTAACTATGATATCTGACACTTTCATTTGGTCTCATAGTTTTTTATTGAATATTTTTTCCTTAATCAAGTTTCAAAGTCAAACCAATTGCAATTCAGACATAGGCGGACTGTATACAACATAATTTTTTTTGTATGAATCGAAATTCATTTTTTTTTTTAATGGATCAAGGACATCAATGGTCAGCCTCAACATATTTTTTATTTTTTTTATTTTGATAATCTGCTATTTTTCCACATGTGCAGACCAGAGATCTTAATTTTCAGTGAAAAACCTATGTTTAATAAAACTAAAAAATAAAATACATAATAAAAGAAAACCATATTAAAATTATATTCGACGGATAACTCATTCTGAGGACTATCATTACCTAGTTGGGTTTTTGAAGTTTTCTGCATTTTCATTTTCAAATTGAGCTTCGAAAGACGATTTTTTACAAAAATTCAATTTTTTGGGGAGATAGGGGAAGAAGGGTGTTCGACCGAACATAAAAAATATGTTTGGTTGAAGATAGGTTCGGCCGAACATAAAAAATATGTTCGGTCGAAGATAGGTTCGGCCGAACCTGTGTTCGATCGAACCCCCCAAAATTGGTTCGGCCGAACCCCCCCAGTATACATACGAAAGTCAAACAACTTTTCTAGGGTTTGTTTGCGTTTTTCCAAGCTCCCGTGTAAACGACGATTTTCAGGCGACCCTCGTGCTTCCAAACATGTCGGCTGAAAAAAATAATTCACAGGTAAAAAAATGATGAATTTTTTGAGAATGTTCTATATTTTATTTGTTATTGTTGCATTTGTTTTTACTGTTGTAAGTTTTTTTCAGTTTTTTGTGACAGATTTTTTGCATTTTGGAGGAAAATTTGTTGTTAGCTTAAATCAATCATTTATATTTTGAAGAAGAAAATGGGACAAAAAGCAAAAAGGAAAAAAAAGGCTCAACGAAAATTTTCAAAAGATAAAGAAGAAAATAGACGCAAACAAAACTTGACAAATTATAATAGAAGAAAACAAGGTATGTGTTTATTTCTTCTCTTTCTCGTCAAATATGGGTAAATTTATTTACTTACAATAGTGGGTTTATCATATGTTTTATCTAGCAACAAGGAAAAATGCATCAAATAATTGATATATAAGAAAATTGAAGGTTCCTCATTTCAATTTTTTGAAAATGAAAACTCAAATGCACATCATCAATGAGTTCTATAAAACTAAACTCTGCAAGTTATCACTAGTTTCTATAAATCCTTATACTAAATGTTTTACTAGTTTTGATCTACAATATATTCTCTTTATTTGTGTTTTTTTTGTAGCACCCAATTTTGCATCTATCTATGTTTTTGTCCTTCTTTAAATCCTTATATTTATTTCATCCAATTGCACATCATCAATTATATAGATATGGTAGAAACACCATCTTTCACCAGTATTTCCCCCTTTATCTTGGTATCTCCTTTTGTATTAATACATGAAAATCAATAGTAGGGAAATCATTATGTATAACCAAATTGGATAAAAGAAGATGACACAAGATAATTCAACAAAAGAGAATTTCTAAACTCATCTAAAAAACCTAAATAGTGATAATTAGTTGAGAAGGTGGGGATAGCTCAAACACCCCACAAACACACAAAAATTGGTAAAAATTATAAGTATTATAATAAATAGAATCATATTAGTTAACAATAACTATTTTTGGATTAGGATAGGTTTAACAAGAAGTATGATGAATATACACATAAAACATACATTAACTAAATAAGTTTATATGCGAGGAACATATAATGTAGAAGTATGTATCTAAAATAATATTTTCTAAATTTTCTAACACATAATCTAACATAGAATTAGAATATTCTTCATAACAATGAAATAATTCATAAAGAAATAAACATATTGATAGTAAAAAGAAAAATGTATTGAATTTGATTACCTAAATAAAAAGTTGAAAGTTTTAACTAACTTTATTCCTAGATAAGATTAATAACACAAAAATACTATCCAAAATAGATAAATCAACAAGTGTAAATGGTCTTATCTAAATTGGTTTCACCTATATAAACTATGCAAGCTTATTTTTCCTATAAAAAAAAAGTACTATGTTTTTATTAAACAAAATATTAAAAGTCGGATTTAATTATAAACAAAGAAAAACCTAGAATGAGAGTTGAGAAATAGATATCTCATCATGTGATAGGAATCTAGAATATGAATCAATAGAAGATAATAAAAATTACATCATGTTTCCTAGATGGTAGCATGACTACATTAAGGTCTATATGATTACATAGATTTTTGTTGTACATAAAAAATACCAGTTTATACAACAAATATTGAAAATCTATAAAATAAGAATAAAATACACAACCAATAACAAGCAACTAAATAGTAGAATAACACATAAATTTGTTAAAATAAATTAAATGATATAAAATGGTCATAATGTTATTTAAACTGAGCTCTAAGATAATATAATTATGATAGATAGGAAAAGACACAAAACCTCCATATGAAGAGATTTCCAAGAATACATGTAGCTAGTGCCACAAAAGGAAAGGGGTGCATTTTGGTTATCTTACCAATATTGTCAAATCCCTAATTTGGTATTTTTACCTCCACAAATAATCAAATAAAAAGACATTAGATTAATATGGTTGCGCTCTTATCCTATGTGCATCTAGAACTAAGATGAGTACAACATAAAAAATATATATAATCTATAGCAATAAGTGTATCCCTTAGATATATGAAAAAAGAAAATTTGAGAAAATGGATCAACAAGCATTTCCAAGAGAGATATGAATCTACAAGAAGAAATATGAAAATTTGCGATTATGATATTTTCTTAGGTAGCTTCCTCAATGAATATAGCCATCTAAATATGCCATCTTTTTCTACATCTCTTTCTTTTGCTATCTTCTTGTCATAATCTTAATCTATATTCATATTCAAAGATATATGCACTATCTAGCCCTCCATGTATAAAATGTCAATTCTTCTTTTTGGGAGTCAAAGATTTCATTACATTCTACATGAACCAATTTGAGATTAAACAAAATTTTAAAAGCACCAAAGAGTCCTTTTGAATCTCAAACACCGCAAAATTTATTTTTCCTTTAAACCCAATAGGTTGACCTTTATATTAGATACCATGTGCTAATGAAAATTTTGGATCTTCTCCCTCATCTAGTACTATATCATAGGGAGTATCATGTAAATTTGGTTTCCCAATCTCCTCCCAATTTATTTTAAGAATAATTTTAACATCTACTCCCAACTTTATTAATATATTTTTCATCCATAAAAATGAGTTCTATATGATTGTGCCCATTTAAAAATATTAAGATGTGAAAGAGATGCATTTTGTTGTAATTATCATGTTCTTAGAATTAATGTCTATTCTAACATGTTCCAAGCCAAAAATTAAATTATGAGTGTTGAAATTTATATATATTTGTTGTTTTATAACTTGAAAATTAGATTTTGTTCAGTATTAATAGATAGGGATTGAAGGTTGAGACACAAATCCTAACGATCTCTCGTAATGGGATACCTTATCTAAGAAAAATAAAATATTTAAATTTACTAGATCTTGACTATCTACTTAGGTACAAAGAGGCTCATAGACTTAGACTTACCACACTATCTAATAACATGCTATTTTTTTATGGAAACCATAACATTCTTATACATTATATAACATGATTGAATAATAGAACTTACAGTAACAAGTCTAAAGCTTAGTTACTAGCATGCATAAATTTAATTGCATTAAAACATGAAAATATAATAGTTCAAGCTATCATGTTGTAACACACTCATATTTTTGATGAAAAATAGTCATGAGTAATGTGTGTTATTTTCTTCATGTAATACGTGATAAAATTATTGTGTACTATAAAGTGTATTTTTATTGATTTGGGGTAATTTTAATTTAATGAATCATTTATCTATAAGATGGGAGGGGCAAGTTTCTTTAATTTTTTAGCAATTTGAGTTCAAAATTAAATCACTTTTATTTTCATTTAAATGTTGAATCATTTTTTAATTATAATAATTTGAATCCGTTGACACCTCCAAACACTCATCTCTAAGTTGAAATAAATTATGCACAGTAAATTTAATGTTGAATGAAATGCATAAAATAAACCCCTCAATTTCCTCCATCAATTCCAAGGCATTCTTGTGATTATTAAGTATAGATTTTAAGGTGTCTCAAAAATAACAAAATGGAAATTTTCAAACATTAGTAGAAATCTTTAAAATTTAATATTTAAATATAACAAAATGCATTGGAAAGATGGTGTAACATCATTTGAGTTTATAATATCTGTATAAAATATTCAATCAAAAAGAACATAAATACAGGTCCAGACAGATTTTAGATATATATATATATATATATATATATATAGTGATGTCTTGCATATTTTTACTTCAGGACATCTTGTCAAAGACTAAAAATTGGAACTACTAACTAATTTGGTGCAAGATGATTGATTGAAGACTTGATTTTGAAACCAACTGTCTTTTAGCTTAGAACACATTTCAATTTTGGTGCTTTAAAACAAACATTTGTCTTCCATCATATATATTTAATTAGGGGGTGAATGAACACTGTTTGTTATGCTTGAGATGGTAGGGAGTATGATCTCACCTTGTGCAAATTTGGTGATCAGAAACTAGACCCATCGTCTTTGTATGTGTTTAATACCTTAGAGGGGCCTGCCTCACAAGAGGGAACGACTCCAACCGGTTTTTCGCTCGGGCCGGTATATAAAAGGATGAGTCTAAATTGTCAAGTCCTCATGGTATGTAGGCCTTAGCTGTGCATGTGCCATTCGAAAATGAATATCGACCTTTTCTTTTAAAGGTATAAGAGCCCCTAGTAGAGTGGTTAAAGCCTTAAGTGGCTTGCTGTATGCTCGCGAGGTGCCATGTCCCCGAGTATTCACTAGAACCCTCTTGTTTTAGAAGCCAAAATCCTTTCTATTCATTGGTGCAACAACGATCATTGCCAAGGCATCCACATTCTCGTAGTTCTTAGTAGAGGTGAAGAGTCTGTCATGGGAGATTCATGAGGGCTCGAAGCTTGGTTGACCTGAGAAGTGAGTGCAATGTAAGGGGGAGCCAATGCGGCCAAGCTTCTAAGTCACCCGCTAAGAATAAGTGTGGTTGGGGAAACCCACGTGGAATCCAGTGAATATAGTCCTTGCCAACCTTAGGATTTGTGCTTGTATTGTTAAAATCAAACATTTTGTCTGCTATGTCTTGTGTGTGTGTTTAAAAATAAACTTCAAACAAACATCACACCTAGTACTTGGTAACACCTTAAACCTTGCAAAATCCCAAAACATCAAACAACAAAAACATACAACATGAACAAGTATCACTTATATTTCTTGGGGCCATCATCCTTTAGTTCTGATTTTTCAATCCTTGCATTCCACCTAGTCTTTCCATCCCATATAGTCCTTGCATATTCATAGCCCTTTCATCATAGTCCTTACATATTCCTAGTCTTGCATACATAGATCACAGATCAAATAGTCCTTGCATACATATATATCATTCCACCTAGTTCTTGCATGTACAACCCCTTGCATATCAAGATCATATCACCTAACTTTTGCATGTTCCATGCATTTAGTCCTTTGCATATTCATCATTGATCAAATAGAACCCTTAGCTTTCACTTCCACTACTCTTCCTAGGTCTCAAAATCAACCCATTGGCTATGTATCACCCACATCACTTAAGGTTTATCATGGACTTGAATTAGGAAACATGTTGGGTTATCCTTGCTCATCTAGGGAAATCCTTTTGGAGTTCATCATATCCTACATACCCTCTCTTGGTCATTGGTCCCTTGTGTTTATCCATCATAACACAAGTCAAGCCTTGCATCGTAACCAAATTTGGACCTAGAGTTGCATTTGGCCTCTTGCATTCTTAACTTATCACATCATATCATACCATTTTCATATATCCCATCTTAGAATCATATCCTTTTCATTGAATCCTAGTCCTTACATATTCCTACTCTTGCATACATAGATCACATCACATAGTCCTTGTATACATATATATCATTTCACCTAGTTCTTGCATGTACAACCCCTTGCATATATCAAGATCATATCGTGCCTAAGTTCCAAGTTGCATACTTTCCATGAATTTAGTCCTTTCCATATTCATCATTGATCAAATAGAACCCTTAGCTCTTGCACAAGTTCCACTACTCTTCATAGGTCTCAAAACCAAACCATTTTATATCTATCACCCACATCACTTAAGGTTTATCATGGACTTGAGTTAGGGAACACACCATTATCCTTGCTTGTCTAGGGAAATCCTTTTGGAGTCCATCATCTCCTACATACCCTCTCTTGGTCATTGGTCCCTTGTGTTTATCCATCATAACACAAGTCAAGCCTTGCATCGTAACCAAATTTGGACCTAGGGTTGCATTTGACCTCTTGCATTCTTAACTTATCACATCATATCATACCATTTTCATATATCCCATCTTAGAATCATATCCTTTTCATTGCATTCTAGTCCTTACATATTACTACTCTTGCATACATAGATCACATCACATAGTCCTTGTATACATATATATCATTTCACCTAGTTCTTGCATGTACAACCCCTTGCATATATCAAGATCATATCACCTAAGTTCCAAGTTGCATACATTCCATGAATTTAGTCCTTTGCATATTCATCATTGATCAAATATAACCCTTAGCTCTTGCACAAGTTCCACTGCTCTTCATAGGTCTCAAAATCAGTCCATTTTCTATCTATCACCCACATCACTTAAGGTTTATCATGGACTTTCAAGTTAGGGAACATACCATTATCCTTGCTCGTCTAGGGAAATCCTTTTGGAGTCCATCATCTCCTGCATACCCTCTCTTGATCATTGGTCCCTTGTGTTTATCCATCATAACACAAGTCAAGCCTTGCATCATAACCAAATTTGGACCTAGAGTTGCATTTGACCTCTTGCATTCTTAGCTTATCACATCATATATCATACCATTTTCACATATCCCATCTTAGAATCATATCCTTTTCAAATGCATTTTTTCCATGGAATTCTTAAGTTCAAGAATCTTTGATTTCATTTGATTTCATATGTTCAACTCCACATATATATCATCATCTCTCACTTTCTTTGCACTATATTTTGTGACATGTACAAATGGCTCAACATGCAAGAAGTTCTCAAGCAGAAGTTGAGCCCAATCTAGATATTGGACCAAATGAATTAGTTGAAGAACACATGGACCTTGAAGATAGGGAGGAGGCTCGAGTTCAAACAATGCATGTTGGAGAGGGGTTGGGATCACTTCCTTCTACACCAATGGATGAGCATATAAAAGTAGTTGAAAAAGTGGGGAAACAAATTTCTTATAGAAATTTAGATCATTTACTTGAAATGGATATGGAGAAACTAAAATGTTATGCCGACCAATCTAAAAATACAAGTAAGAGGTCAATGACTAAATCTGTAAATAGAATAATCCATGATGATTTCAATCATCTTGAAACACTTGAAAAAACCCAATTGTTATCACGTTTACTTCTTCGTGATGAGCTGAAAGAGTCATTACAATTGTTGGGTGTACATTCTGCATCGAATAAGAGGAAACACATGAGACTGCAAAAAGATATTGTTGAAAATGTTAAAAAAGGTTTATATTCCATTGGGAAAGGATCTCGATCAGTGGATAAGGCCATTGCAAGAAAGGTGATTTTGACATCTGTTTTAAATAAAGAAATATCCAGAAAAAGAAAAATGTCAGCACTTTCCACTGAATTTGGTTATAGTAGAACCACACTAATAAAATATGAGAAAAAGAGAAAGGTTTTAGATGATAGTTCTGAAGGCAATTGGGCAATTATGTGTAGAGCTCCCCGTTTTGACAGGATTGAAGATGCTGTTAGGAACTTGATCTCAAGTTTTTGGAATAATCAGACCCATCCGTCATCAAATACTAGAGATGTTATGAGGT
This sequence comes from Sequoiadendron giganteum, assembly GCA_007115665.2. Taxonomy (NCBI): domain Eukaryota; kingdom Viridiplantae; phylum Streptophyta; class Pinopsida; order Cupressales; family Cupressaceae; genus Sequoiadendron; species Sequoiadendron giganteum. The sequence continues at coordinate 119,580,834 of VCHN02000014.1, forward strand.
ATAGGATTGGACCTGGTATTTATGAAGAACATATTAAACATTGGCTAGACATAACACAACTTGAGATGTTTATGAACTTTCGTAATATGTATCCTCATATAAAGATTGGGCAAACAATGTTTGAAAGGTTAAAGCCATATTATGTGAAGATAAACAAGTTTTTTGAAACTTTTTGTTGTCGTTATCACATTGAATTTGATCTCTACTATTAGGTGTTTTGAAATATGAGAGAAGAAAGATATGGTTTTCAAAAGGCACCTCCTAAACAGGTAAGTTTGTTCATAAAGGATCTATTATGTGATCATGAAAATGGACCTCAAATAAAATGCATAAAAGGACTCTTTGAAACGTGGAAATTTGGCTAACTTTCCTTCAACAAATGAAAATGCTGACCTAACAAAGACAGTAAATTGCAAGAGTTACAAGTATGTAAAGTTTCAAACAAATTTTGGGAAAGAATCCACAAGGTTAAACTATGTAGAAGAGGAGATACCTATTGGGAAATTTATGGAAGATTTTCAAAATTTGATACAACCATACATACATCATTCATTTTATGCTAAGTGGCAAGCCCATCAATTTTAAACATTAAGAGATACTTTCCCACTTGGAACAGTTTTATCAGTAGTTGAATTTGCAGAAAATTACTCTTTTGTACATCAAAAAGAGATTCAATCAGAATATTACTTTTCAAAGTAGGTCACTATTATGGTTCATATGTGTTATCGAAATGCACAATTGGAATTGGATGGTGTTGAGAGTACAAATGAACAATGAGCCATCAAGAAAGAATATCACTTTTATATTAGTGATGATAAAGAGCATGACACACTTTTTGTACAACATTGTTTTACAAAATGTTTTTTTGAGAATTTGAGAAGCAGGGGTGTAAAATTTGAAAAACATTTTGTATGGTCAGATGGATGTGTGACACAATTCAAATCATCACCGCCATTTTATGCACTTTCTATATATCATAAAATTTACAACATACCACATGTTTGGAGTTTCTTTGAGAGTGGGCATGGAAAGGGTGAGCATGATGGTGTAGGAGCTTGCATCAAACATGCTTTAAGAAAGCATCAAATGAGTTATTCAGAAGATCATAAATACGATGCACATGATGTTGTTGAATGGTGCAAGAAACATTTGCATCAAATGGGGTCGACACATCTTCAAGAAAAAACCAAAACATTCCACATAGAGTGTTTTGGGAGATATCGGGTATGTATAAATTACATTTAAAAAAAAATTTATTTAAATTTAAAATTTACACACACATATATATATACACATGTTCAAGTTCACATAAGTTTGTTGCAATTACATGTATCTAGGTGTGGATAGAAGATCGATGCATGGATGCAAGAGGGTAGAAAAAACAAGATCTTTGTATTGTGTTATGAGTTCAGATAATCACCTTGGATGGATATTATACACGAGGGATTACTCTTGTTTCTGCACTGAGTGCATTGTGGGAAACTCTAATGCATGCAACAATGAATAACTTGAATATGTTAGTAAATGGGATATGGTGCCACTATTTGTTTCAGACACATACGATGAAAACAAGGATGAAAGATTTCAAGACATTCCTTTGATTTCAATTGATTATGACCATATTTCAGGATTGGTTAGAAAAGGTACATGTTTTCAATAATTTAAATATTATATAAATTTAATGATCTTTAACTTGTCTAGAGACAATTCTAATTTTTTAAGAATTTTATTATGTAAATTTGGTGTACAGGAGATGTTTTTGCAGTTATAGCAGAGCCTGGAAACATAGAAGGTGTTAGCTATTATTTACTGCATTGCACAAAAAAGAGGAATAAGCTAACACGACCTGAAACAAACGATGGAATGTTATTTCCCACAGGTGAGTTTGAATTTAAAATTATATATATACATTGTGTACATGTGTACATTACCTTAAAAACATTAAATATATATTGTACAAACCTTGAGCACGCAAATATTGTACACGTGCACATGTATTACCTCAGGTTCATGTTTACTGTGTAGGTTCTGTTGTTGTGCAAGGGATATATCTAAAACAAGTCAAAGTTGTTCAACATGGGATTCATTTTTTGGACTATCAAGTTGATAACAAGGTATATCAATATAGTCACCTTATAATTGCTACCGCCCTACATCTTCATGTAGTTCCACATGCACGTGGACAAAAAAAATGGAGACTAGATAGTGATGACCATCAAATTTTTTTACATGTTATTCAAGAGCGGGTTGAACCAAAATGTTTGAGTTAGATTATATCCATGATTTTCAAGTTCACTTGTACATGTACATACATGTTCAAGACGAGAACTTATAGTAACTTGTTTGAACTCTGGATTGTTTTAGTTACTTATAATATATGTTGATGACAAGTGTTTTAAATTTCGTTGGACACAAATTAGGGGTTGAAATACATTGAGAACCTTAAATTGAGTAGATATTTCCAATTATATATTTGTTCCATGGAATTTAAGTACTTGTTATGTACATAATGTGCAAACCTTGTCATAAAAAAAGTCATTGGAAGAGTGATGGTGGGGATAGAAGAAAATTTAGTGTTAGTTTCAATGATCCCCCAAATCTAGCATGTTTATTTATTTATATCTTCAATAATGTTGTATTTATGTATATAGTTGTATATATTTAATCAAGATGGTTAATATTATAGTTAATTAATTTTTTCTCATGCCCTAAAAAAATTAGCATGTGATTGCATGTCCCCTTAAAAGCCATCCTCTTAGGCACCTTCACTCATCTCCTACATACATTTTAAAAATTTAGGCAAGTTTAATTTATTTTAGGTAGACCTTGCAAATACTTGGCATGATTGTGACTACTTGGGCATTTAACATGTGACAACATATTAAACACCATAAACACCCTAGGATAATAAATATGAAAATAATTAGGTTTTAAATCCAATTCAAACTCTATTTCAAGTGGATTGAGGGAGTGGAGGGGTTTTGAGGTGGGGGTATTTCAAGTGGTTTCTTTTCAAGTGGGGGTTGAATATTTTATAAAAAAGCTTCTAATAGAAATGTATACTCAAGTAATTTCTCTATTGAAATGCAACATGTTAAATATTATTGCAATTATCTAAATTTAAATAATTTTTTAATTTAAATTATGAACTTTATTGAATCATTGCATCATATTGGAGATTATTGTCAAGTCATAACATGGACACATGATTTCATCTTCCTATTTCCTATTAGGTATATTCCTAGGACAAAACCCTATATTTATATAGATCAATTTGAGGCTTCTCTTGTGAAAAATATATATTTATCTAGATATATATTAATAAGGAAGAGGGCTTTGATCATTTATAACAACTTGCATGTTAGTGATGATAAGAATAGGAATTTGAAACTCCTTAAGAAAAATACCAATTGTTTACCATAGTTCTTATTCATGTTCCCTAAATACTAGTTTTTACCATAGTTCTTATTCATGTTCCCTAAATACTAGTTTAAATGAATCAAGTGGTAATCAAACAAGTTATTTCATTGTGGAGTTTGTTGTTATTTAATGTATAGATATGCAACATATCTAGTAATTTTAGAATTTTGTTACAAGTGAAAAAGATAATAGAGGTATAATTTGAATTGAATTTTCTTTATGTTTCAAGGAATAAAAATATATTTGTTTATTTGTTCTTACTTTCTATCAAGATTTTAATTTCATTATTTTTATCAAATTTTAAAAGTAGAAGAACATGTCCTTGAAATTAATAAATTATAGGCTCAAGCAAATACACTCATTTATAAAATATAATTAGTTTACTTGAGCTTGGGAGTCATTTATTTTATAATTCTTGACTGCTTACTATAATTTATTCAATGGGCATGCGTGTCCAAAATATTTATTGTGATCAACATGAATGAAATTAATTATAAAGTGGCATTCATTTCCTAAAATTCTACTCTAGAGAGATCAAATGTATATATCATATAAGGAAATGTAAGTTGTAAGAGATCATCGAATAAGAAAATGTATGTATATTGAATATAAGAAAATGTATACATATATCATATAAACATGTAAACATATCAATATTGATCAATTTATAAACATGTAACATGTTATAAGAAAAGTGCCAAATGTATGTATATCATAAAAGCAAATGTAAGTTAGAGATCATAAAATGTGGAATACTAAAGATCATCATATAAGGAAATGTCGAATACTAAAAATCATCATATATAGCAAATGTAAGTTAGAGATAATCAAATGTCAAATACTAGAAAGATCATCATATAAGCAAATACATGTAGTAACGATCATAAATCTAATGCAGGGCGTAATATGAATGTCGACTCCTAGTCGAACGACCATCTGAATGAGAATGGTCCTGCTCTGATGGATGTGCTGAGCCCTGCAAATAAAATGGTGTAAAAAATGTGTTAAATACATATAATTTATATTAAATATGTATCTAGATCTATGCATACATATTCATGTACATATGTACATGTATATATAAAAATTTAAAACTCACATGTCCACTAACATCAGATTCATCCACAGAGTCACGTCGATGTGGATGATCTGGAACAAGGCTAGGAGTGACATTAGGTATCTCAACCTACAAATATATAATTTCATAATATCAATACATGAATATCTAGTTATTAAAAATAAAATTTAAAAATAATTAAAAAGGAATTGAAATATGCACATGCACACATACATGCACATCATTTGATATCAGATGACCTGATTCCTTTGAAACGACCACCTCCACCATATCAACTATACGGTCAAGTGACAAATCAATATCTACATCCATCTGATCTATCTCATGTCGTGCCAGAAATGATGAGTGGAGAGGACTATGCAGGTGAGATGGCATCGACGATAACGAACCGACACCAACCAACATCTTAGTAAAACCCATAGTCTGTGCAACTATCGAATGATCAGATGGTGGATCCCGACGTGCACTAGTGCTGGGTTGAGAGTGATGGGTTCCTGGAAGTGAATGACCTCCACGTGCCAAATGATCTCTAACATGCTCTATACCGATCCCATAGTCTGATGCAATGAAGGAATATGCCTCCAAGAGTTCCACAGCCAAACAATGTAGAGTCCTACGTGCCATATCTCCTGTAAGTGCCTCAAGCTCTGTGGGATTAGGGATGCCTGCTACTGTGAAAGGATCCATGGTGGTCCACTGTACTGAAGAAGGCGTGGGACATGGACATCTAGAAATCAAATACTGACCTACACGATCAACATATATCCTAGTGGTGGCAGCTGCAATGTCACCTACAATATCAATTGCTTCCTTTTGGGAAGCAACGACAACCTCATCTGTTATGGGGGCTAGAGATGGGGTGAGAGCAAGAGACCTCTCACCAACCAATACCCTAAACACTGGGGTCGGTCTATCTGCTTGACGATAAGTGGGTCTATCAACAATCCTGCCACGCCCCTGACCAACATATGGTGGAATGTCCAGGTAGTTGACTTTGAGGCCAAATGGACCTCAACATACAACTGCTGAACAAAATATAATGGAATCTAGTCATTGTTTGGGTATTGACCATGTGCTGCGAGAAATCGTGGGTAGATCAATGAGGCCATAGCATGATCGACACATCTAGTGACCTGGTATCCCCTAACCTTACGTGCACTTTGATAAAATGGAAAACAATTGGTTTTTATCATTTCTTTGGTCACACTATCCTGTATTTATTTAAGGGGAACCTCACCATGTACTTCTTCCCGCATGCGGGAAAGAATAGAAGCTACTCTATCTGGAGAAAATGCACTAGTCCTCTCAAGTTCATCTCTTAGTTTTTCAAGACTACACAATATTGACATGCATGGTTCAGAATATATCCTTGGGTTTGCACTTTGCGCTAATGAGTCTTTCAATTTCTTAATCTCATTAGTGGTATTTGCAAACAAATATTCTGGAGGTGGAACATCTGCATTATCCATGTTATGTATGTATGTATGTGTACCTAAAGGAGCAATGAGACCTTGGTTTAAATAATATATCTAGATATAAGGAATAGAAATCTAAAACAGTTCTAATAATTCATCTACTCATCAATAATATTTCATACCATTAACAAAAAACATGTTCAACATCTATCATAGTTTTTAATAATCAAAACATTCAAATTACTAGATTGCACAAAAAACATAATCTAAAACAATTCTAAAATTTAAATTTACAAGTGTGCACTCTAGTACAAAATGTGCCATTAAAGACAGTTTAATTTTTTTTGATAAAGGTTGCATCTAAGATTTATTTCCTACAACTAGTAATAAAGGGAAAGCATCATTACTTAACATTGGTGGTCATGTAAAATCAATTTAGTCATTATTGAAGGCACAAATAAGAGAAGAAAATGAGACAAATGATAAGCTTGTAAATATGATTTCTAAACTATGAAAGGACAACATTAGTGCTTCCCAAAAAAATTCTACTTCATGAAAATATAATTGTTTGAAATTGGATGAAAGAATCTTAATGCTTAAAGCTATGATCTAATACATTCTAATCTATATTATGTCCTGTTTATTGATCCTCTTGAAGATCTCTCAAGATTTAGATAAAACAATAAAGAAACTATTATGGGGTGGTTCGAATGAAAGTAAGTGTATTCCTCTTATTAAATGGGACACTATATGTCTTCCCAAAGGTCTTGATGGCTCATGAATTAAAGTCTTATCAAAATGGAATCATACTTTCTACACCAAGTTGATCTAGAACATGTATGGCAAGCTTGATGTGTATTGGAGATAAATACTAAGAAACAAATACCTTGACTCAAATGATCAAGACAAAGTTCTAATCAATGCTAATCCACCTGGTGGTTCTCTTATTTGAAACTTCATGCTTAAAAGTAGATCACTCACTGCAAACCACTTGTCTTGGGCTATCTAAAATGGAAAGTGAAAATAAATGATTAATTACCTATTTAGAATTATATGAATGTAAATATATCATAGAAGATATCTAGGGTGGTTATATGCTTAATTATTTGAACCGTGTGGATTATCCAAGTGGCTTATAATGGACTTGGAATAATTTTGATTTGGCTCCCATTCCACATAAAATCAAAAGGATTTTAACATGGACATGAATTTCACAAGTAAAAAAAATATATACCACATAGGACAATTATTTAATATTATATAAACTATTTAGCCATATTGGATTACTATTCAATCAAATCAGGTTATCAAATGGAAAATTTAATATTAAATTCCTTAGGTTGGCTTTCTAGATTGTGTTGGGGAAATCATGCCTCCCAAAAGCTAGTGCATTTTCCTAGATGAAATTTCACATGAGAATACTTATAGGATATAGAAAAGTCACACATTTGTCTTTACATATCTATCTAGGTTTCTACTATGCATGTCTACTAAATAATCTTCCAATCACCTATTACTCAACTATTCATATTCTTCTAAGTTCTAGAATTAGCATTGTTGTGAGTTAGAATGGTCTAATTCCCTCTCACAATATCTCTTATCTCTATTTATCAATTGGGAATATGCTTATCATTTAATTCCACTTAGGATAGAATATGGAAGGCTAGCCCATTTAAGATGAGTTAGAATTTATGGAAAGAAATAAATTGATGAATCTTTAATGATAGGGACATCCCATTTAATTATTTACAAAATAAAATTGAAATCATCATTATAAGAGAATATTTCAACCAAATTTAGAATGGTTTCACATAGAGCAATTGAGTTCACTAGCTAGGACAATAGGATGACAAATAACTAGTTAGGTTTCAGTCTCCTATTGGGTTTCTCCTATTGCTTGAGTAAGGTGGGTATGATGGAAATAAGATGGTTGGAACCTCATTTTGGAAGATAAAAAATAAATGTTGATGGGGCTTGCAAAGGTAATTGAACTCCAATTTGGGTTGGTTCTATAATAAAAATTGACAAAGGTAATCTCCTTTGAGTTGTATCTAAGATACTCCACCCATCCACACATAATGAGGTTGAGTTAGATGACTTATTTGAGGGGATAAGATTGTGCCAACATATCATTAAAGCTATGGGTATTGAAGGAAAACCCCAAATTCTAATTATTTTTTCTCTTTTAGAAGATCACCAATTATAGGCTTAGCTCAAAGTTACAAAAAAATATTGTTATTTTTGGATTGTATGAGGCCCTTCTTGATTAGAAAAATATGCAAAGAGGCCAATATACATAGGTGTAACACATGATCCAAACATACATGATCTATCAAAATTATATGTGAAGTAAGTGAAATATTTTTTTGGATCAATCAAAGTGATATATGTAAATCACTTTTTTCAATGTGAAAACATATTCATATTTATATGCTATATTTTTCAACCAACCAAAAAATTTATGAAATAGACTTTAGTTGATTACCTAGACCAATTATAGAGTTAAACACTATTGTATAATTGGTGTTTCATCTATCAACTTTGCACTATCTAAAGTATATTTCATCTAAATTCTCATGCATCCTAATAAGTTCCATATATATTGAACACCACTCTTTTTATGCATCCTAATTAGCCAATAAAATATATGTGAATTTTAAACTTTTGATGCATAATTATTTGACTATATGTAATATGCTAACCAAATATGATGCTCCTACTACTTCCATATAAAATCTAAAATTAACCTTGCACAACTCTCTAGAACAAGTGCATGATCATCACTAGTTTAAAATACTACCACTTCAAGGTCCTTTTATCTTCCTTTATATTTTTGGTTGGATTAATGAATGTTATATGTACATAAATATTTCACTTTGAGTGGAGTTATAGTATTGTGATTAAATTTCTTAACTACATGAAGTTTTACATTTTCCCTTTTTTCTCCAAATTCTTCTTAAATCCATACCTTGAATAAATATTTCATGAGCTAATTAAATTGGAAAAGATGATATATCTTCATCTATGGAGTTCAATTTCTTAGTTTCATGAAGTTGTATCATTTATTATCTTTTCTTTGAATTCGCAACTTCACACTCTTTTGATATTTGAGTCTTTGATTATTTCTTGGCGTTATGTTGAATTCTATACCAATCAAATACAATTATTCAAAATAATCAAAACAAAATTATTTTCAATTATCAAAAACAAATAAAAAACATGGAATCAATTATTCAAATTATTAAAAATATAGTATAACAAGAAAGTTAGATTAGAAACCAACTTTGGTATATCAAAAAATAAAGTATAATTAAAATTATGGTTAAGACATGGTGATTAGATGATGAATAAGACATACAAATTGTTCTCTATTAATTCTAGGATAAATCATGAAACCTCAAGAAAATTAAAATCTATGATATAATGAAAGCCAACAACACACCACCACAAGATCTAGGAAAAAATCTCACAAATTCACAATATAAGAACTAGGAAAAAATCTCAATAAACACACCTCAAAACATTTTGTGTGGCCCCATGAGCTTAAAGTTTAGTATTAGTAGTGTCATATTCAAGTAGAAAGATATGGTGATAGCTATATTATTAAGTATATTATGGATTTAATAAAGTTGTTACATGAAATTCATTAAGTAGCTCGTCAATCATAGGAAATTGGGAAACATATCCTTGGTTGTGAGTTTTTTTTTATATAAAAATATACTCTTAAACAACATGAACCATCCTTTTTATTAAATTTATAAAAATATACTCTTAAACAACATGAACCATCCTTTTTATTAAATTTAAAGAGTACATGGGAAGAGTGTGGACCACACTAGATTGAATGACCCCCACCTAAAGAAGGTTGTGCACTATTGTTTAGTCTCAAGGTATTTTGTACAAAAACATATCAAGGTACTTAAATATTATTTGGTGTACTAATTGGAATCAACTAAAGTTCATGATCTTATGAAAATTTTGAGGTGATAATATATGGGAATCTATAAACATTTAGATATTTTTGGTTATCACTTCATGTAATTTTGATGATTGAGTCAATGCAACAAATTTAGATAATAACTCAAGGTAAGTTGTTACCCAATGATACAAGTTATTTAATAAATTCTCTATGTTACCCTTGATGATACCTTATTTAGTTAATAACTTGGTAAGTTGTTACCCAATGATACCTTATGTGATCTAATGAGGTGTGTGGAACCTAATTTCACCCCTATGAGAGTGTACTTGTGGGAACTAGTAGTAAATTGAATCCATATTTTAAAGAATTTATAAATGATGGTCTCAAGTTTATGTAACTATTATTCTCCCAAAACCATTCCATAGCCTCCTAGTGGGAGACCAAACATATTAGGTTACAAAATATAGTTCTCTACAAATATTTAGAAACTTCCTATGTTTCTCCATGCACACTAGTATGCCCTTATTAGCTATCATTACATAGGAAGTATAAAACATCACAATTATAGGATAATCCTTTCACTCAAGGTTACTAACCATCTCTTCATGGATTAGTATCTTGACACCTAGTGAGTGGAGACTCAGATTAGTGTGCTTGGTATGTGACATGATGTCATATGATATGCAATATTAGTTAAGTGATAGTTCTTGAGGCATTATTCATGTTGTGCATAATATGTAATATTAGTTAAGTGATAGTTCTTGAGGCATTATTTGGATAATGTTATGCTATAAATTTATCCTCAACTAATCTATCTAACTTGAGCTCAATTATTTGAATGTGGTAGACCTACAATTTTAAATTTAGCATAAATTTCATATTCTACACCACTAATAATTTATTTTTTTATAAATTTTTCATCAAGACGTGGTGATATTCTTGTCACATTATATTGAAAACCCATATTTAACCTGGAATAAGATCATTTGTATGGAATATTAGGTATGATTTCTTTGTTTGGTCTCATCTACAATGGGTATCTTCAATTTTTTTGTTCTTTCCTCCTACTAACATTGTTAGAGTAAAGGTCTTAATTTAATTATGTTGATTAAGTTACCTTTATTCCCTTCTTAAGATTTCACGTTAGTTTGCATAAAGTGACATTTAATAATTATATTAATTATTAAATGTTATCCTATTAGGGCTTCTATTAGGGTTTTTCCTATTAGGGTTTTATTAGGGTTTGCATGATCTCCTTTTTATAAGGATTGATCCCATTGTATTTCATATCAATTCATCTCTCTCATTCTCTCTGATATATACATTTTCAGTTTTCAGAGAACCCTTGCTTGTTTGTCTCCATCTCTTCTTTTGTGACAGTTATTTGCATGCAGTGATCTTTGGGGTTTGTGGTGTTGTATTTTCTCAACTCCTACATGGTATCAGAGCTCCACACCTCAGCTTCCTGCTTCTTGTTTTGAAGATTTTTGAGCTTCAAGGGTTTGGGGTTTGTTTTCTTGATCTAGGGCACACCTGCATTTTTGAAGCATTTTCAGCTCAAACGGACATCGCCATTGCGTTCGCAGCGGTCCAAAACCCCTAAATCGACTGTTCATTCGTCTATTTTGGACAAAGTCGAAATTTGAGGCAAAATTTTTTTACATTTCGGCCGTACAAATGTCCATTTGCTGGTAAAAAAAAAAATTCCCTTTTTTTCGTCATTTTTATTTCAAAAAAAATACTGTATTTTTTAAAGATTTTTTTCAAAAAATTTGGAAAAAAAATAAAATTTTTTAGCTGCAAATTTTTAAAGCCTTTTAACGGCTTGCTTAGGTCGGTGGGCTTGGGACCCTGCGCAGTGTACAATGCGCAGTGTACCCGCAGCTGCAAGGGGTATGGTGGGGGTGGGCCCATGTGCCTCCCCCACCCCATAAATTTTTTAATTTTTTTTCTTTTTTCAATAAAAAAATTGTCATTTTTTTTTATATAAAAAACAATTTTTTTTTGTTATTGTCCAATCGCACTTTTACGGTGACGGCCGTTTGGCCGTCAAATTTAACACAGTGTTTTTGCTGCGACGGCCGTATGACCGTCAAATTTAACCCAGCACTGGTTTTTTCCCTCTTTGGAGCTGATTTATTCCAGAGGCCATAACTTGGGCATACGATATCGGTTTTTGGAAAACGAGATATCGTCAGAAAGCTGGTTTTCTCATCTTTCCAGTGGTGTGGGTCTCATCACTTCTTTTTTCCATTGGTGCATTCTACAGCCAGTTGAAGACAAAGGGGCTTCTTTCAGTCTCAAGCTCATAACTTTTGATCAGTTTCTCTGTTTTTTGCAATCTCAGTGGCGTTGGAACTGTATTTCAGAGCTCTTCAGTTTCATCATGCTATTTTTCTAGATTTCATTCTAGGTATATTTTATTCAGTTATTTGTGTTTTCACACTCTAGTGGATTACCTGGACATATTTGCTCTTGGAAAATTTTTGTTCGAATGAGATGGTTTGTTCTTGGTTATTCTTCATGTATTTCCAACATTTTGTCCTTTGAGGACATTTTGAGCATCATTTGTAAGCTATCTTTTATGTAAACGCACTGAGATAAAGTGCCACACTATTTTACAGGCATCTTTTGGGGATTTTGCACATAAGGTTGTGTCATATTTTATACTCGCATTGATATTATAAAGTGCCATGAGGGGTTGTGTAGTTTGCCTTTATTTTGCCATCACATCATTGTTTGGTGAGTATCCCTCCATGACGACATTGAATCCATACCATGGGGGGTTGTGTAGTTTTCCTTTGTTTGCCATCACACCTTTGTCCGGTGAGTGTCCCTCCATGATGACCATGGATCCATATGATTCCAACCTCATGCATGTGTGCTTTGTTTTGCACACCACTTTTTAGTTGCAGGTGCTATCTTGGGCACTTTTAGATGTTTCTTCTCCTTCATGCACTACAGGGTGTTTCACATCATTTCAGTGGATCTGTCAGGCTCTCCCAGTTCAACATTATGGGGGGGGGTTATTATATTATTCGTGCTAATTCTTCCTTGGTTTCGCCTTGGAAGGAATCTTCCATTCTTAGTTGATTAGTGTTTCAGACTATTGGTTCTTGTGCCATCCGTATCTTTGTTCCAGGTGTTTGCCTTTGTTTGCCATCTGATTCGAGTAGTGTTGTATGGGCACTTATGCAGATTATTTTCTTCTTGTTCCTGATCATCCTATCTTCAGCGGAGGTTCTTCAACACCATAGCAGTCATCTTTCGACAATTGTTTACAGCTTCTTCTGCTTCAGTGATGTTCTTCTTCTTGGCTTTCTGCATCTCTTTTTGGAGTAGAGCTTTTTCCCATGAGGTTTTCTTTATTTCTCCATTTTACAGAGATTTGGTTGTATTTGGGTACCTGATCTGGCCTAGTTGCCGGGACCCATATTTGCCTTCTTGCATTGTAGTTACCTTTGCTTTTCTGCATTTGTTTGTAGCTGCACTGTTGCTCATCTTAAGGGGGGGTGTTAGAGTAAAGGTCTTAATTTAATTATGTTGATTAAGTTACCTTTATTCCCTTCTTAAGATTTCACGTTAGTTTTCATAAAGTGACATTTAATAATTATATTAATTATTAAATGTTATCCTATTAGGGCTTCTATTAAGGTTTTTCCTATTAGGGTTTTATTAGGGTTTGCATGATCTCCTTTTTATAAGGATTGATCCCATTGTATTTCATATCAATTCATTCTCTCATTCTCTTTGATATATACATTTTCAGTTTTCAGAGAACCCTTGCTTGTTTGTCTCCATCTCTTCTTTTGTGACAGGTTATTTGTATGCAGGTGATCTTCGGGGTTTGTGGTGTTGTATTTTCTCAACTCCTACAAACATTTTGTCTAATTTTGACTCAACTCTTGTGTTGACATTGAAGTTTTAAGTTAATAATTGAGTTTCATATTTGTAATTTTTTTTAATATAAAAACATATAAATTATGTTATCATGCCTATGAAAAAATGGGGGAAAAATGGAGGTTTTGGAACAAGGTATGGAAACCCATCAAAGCATTTAAATTAAACAACAAATGCAATTAGAAAATTGATAACTATGTAAATGGATTTGTTGAAAATACCTTAGAAACTTTCAAGCAAATGCAATTCATGCAAAGCTAAATTCCATGAATTTTGCCCTTCTTGAGCCAAAATGGTAGATATGGAACAGTGCAGCCAACCTGGGAGGATGCCTTGGAGGGTGATGGAGGTTGCTCGAAGGTGTTCGTGTTCACTTCTTCACGGGTTCACCACACGCAATGCACTATTCGTCGCCTCTGTCACTGTTCGCCGTGAAAATGATAGAGCCTTTTAAAAAAAAAAATCCCTAATAAGGGGGTTCGATCGAACACTAGTTCGCTCGAACCCCCTTATTTTAATATTTTCGTTCATATGTTTAGGGGGTTCGACCGAAAATTTGGTTCGGTCGAACCCAAGTGTTTGACCGAACCCATATAAAGGTTCGTGCGAACACTTGGGTTCGGCTGAACCCCTTCACTTTGTGTAGAGGGAAAAAATGACTTTTCCCTTCCTCCACAAAAGTGTTAACCACTTATGTGGGTTCACCCACTACTTATTGTGTAATTTTTTTATTTTATAAAATTCTCGGGGAGCACATATCAAAGGACATAATTACATGACACCTTGTATAATCCATTACTTTATATGGATTGCCTTCATATCATTTCATATCTAAATATGATTACATGAGAACAATCATTTGAGGAATCACCTATTCCTCAAATCGTGAGAAAATGTAATGGTGAAATTTTCTTACCCATACCTTTTTCCATTTAGCTTTATTCCCATTTTGAGGAAATGTATTTATGCATGTACATATCAACAAATGATGCAATATTGTGTAAATTTGAGTTCATTCTCTATCCTTTTGTTCAACCATATACACACCTTCCTACACATTTAACCTAACCCTATCCTTACATGCACAAACTTTTATACGTTTACCTTACCCACCCATTCATCACATTTATTCAAACACCTACTCCCCATATATTTGCTAGTCACCTAGATATTATAATTTACCATTTGGAAATTTCCTCAATCTAAAGGGAAACTCCATGATTACAAATTTGTCCCTTTGAAAATTTAAATTCAATCAACCTCTTTTATTTTTCCACTTTGAGCTAACTAAACACATGTTTGGTGTAATTTGATGCTATGTACCAATATTTAAAGACATTCAATACATGATTTGGAAACTAATAGTAAAAAAATTAAAATGTTAAATTTGTACATGAAAATTTGATTAAAATTATAAGGACAACACGACAAGATGCACCTTATGAGAGAAATGGTGATATAAATAATTTATACAAGATACATCTTGATGAGTTACAAATAATTCAATAGAGGCTGGATTGAATATTTTTTGAAACCAAAAAAACCTCATGTTGCATAGACAAAGGTTAATATTCACAAAGACCTTGGTCTATAAATGCCTTCTAATAATCCTTATGAGCAATAAATTGCCCATGTAACAAAGAGAAAGGAAGAATGAAACATAAACTAAATAAGCGTATAAAGTAGTATATTACATGATTATGCTTGTTTATAATTACATTTATTCTCATGTATGGTTTACCCTCCCGTTTAATTCCTTACATCCTATGCTTACAACCAATTCAAACGGGCATATATTAATACAAATGATCCAATGATTCAATTTTTAAGTAGTTATAGATGCTACAAGTACTCATTACCATGACCAAGTGGAGCATTATCACACGACATGCTTTGTATTTCATGTGTATTTTCATCTTGTACCTTTTGGATGATTAGGAATCATGTTAGATGCAAGAATCATCAACAACAACCATAAAACTATTAAATTCAAGCCAAAGATCCTAATCTAGCAATAAAGAACACAAATGACATAAGAGACCAATAAATTGAAACAGTAAAAGCAATACCTTCTTACGTCAATATTGAGTCACCTTGATTGCTCTTCTCAATTTTGTTTTGTAAGCCATTGTTCCTCTTAGATTTTGTGTGTTTACAATTCAATAAGCTCAAATGAATATGATAGTGAAATGGCGGAAAATAGGATAGGTGCTTTCGTATGGTTTAGGACATAGAGAAAAACCCATTTTCCAATTATTTCATTGAAGAAAGACCCTAGAAATCTCAATGCAAAGGGGAAAGAGATCTTCCAATAGGGCTGTCCTAGGAAGTGCTTATAAATTGAGGGGTTCACCACCAAGTTAGGACTTGGAAAGACAAATTCAATGTAAGATGTAATGCTTAACCCTAATATGATGCAATCTTCCACTAAATGACCTAAAAATGCATATAAAATAGAACAAAAAGCTGCAAGATGAAATGTGTGCACTTGGAAATATGAAGATGATTGAATGAAGCTTTGAAATGCTAAAAATAGTGACTTTAATGCTGATTGGGACTCATACATTGGACTGGGCGAATCATTCCCAGATCTGGGTTTTTGTGTAGAAACAAGAATCTGGCAAATGGGTATCTGAATCTGTAAAAACCTGAATTTTGACCTAAACTAGGACTCATATGCCAAAAATGGCATATCAGTCTAGTTAGGGTTGTTTGAAACTTCAATGTCTGAACCTAGTCTTCAAGGTCTGCTATGTGCTTCCCAATTGATTTTCGAATCCAAAACCCTAATTTACAATCTGTAGAAGTCCTCCAAGTATCTCTAATGCAAGGTGACAACTTTGAACACTTTGACAACTTTCTCCAAACTTTTTCTTCAATGTATCTTCAACCTAAACCTACAAATCACACACTAAAGAGAGGGAAAAATGTTGTATTGTAAGTGGATAGGGGTTTTCCTTGGTCAAACCCTATTTTGGTAATCAAACCTTGAAATGAAATGGAATAGGAATGGAGAATGATGAATGAACAAAATATGATGTTGCAACTCACCAAACTCTAGTAATAAAGTACTGCAAACATGTGTGAGATGACTCCAATGAATGTAGATCTTGACTCTTTCTTGAACATGATAGATCTTGAGTGAAATGCTAGCTTGAATCATAAAATCCTACATCACAATTGTTAGCTCAAAAACAATCATGATGCTTGATGCTTGAATAATGCTCTAAAATTCTCTTGTGAACTCCAACTCACTATAAGGATGAATACTTGAATGCTTGGGGGTAAAATGAGTGAAAGAAACTTGTATTTATACTTAATTATACAAAAATTCTCGAAATTATAACACTACAAGCCAACATCAGATGTAGGAGGATAAAATACCGCTAAAAATTTGAATTAAATATAATTTTGGGCCACATGGGACTCATACGCCCAAAGTGACGTATGAGTCCCATTAGGCATAATTTATGGGACCAAATTAAAAAATGCTTGGAAAGGTTTATAATCCAGATTGGGACCGAAAACCCCAGGTGGGACCCATACGCCCAAGGTGGCGTATGATTCATAGACCACCAAATTTGGGCCACACAGCCTAGAAACACTTGGATTATGATTGGATGTTGATTTATGTCAGGATTTTCCTTGAAAAGATGCATTAAATGAGGTTTTTGGATGTAAAATAAGACCAATTGAAGCATCAAGGAACCCAATTATTTAATAAAAATATAGAAAAGTGTGAAGTGTGTTACTTTACAACATTCCAAATAAGGCATCAATAAGCCGATTTAGTTCACAAGGGCCTAAGACTTAATGTGAATATGTTAAACACACTACAACACTAAATCAAGACCATGTTAGGGAGTACTTTTTCCGTCATTACATCTAGCCCTCACTTTAGTGAGAGGAGCAACTTGCTTCCAACTCAAACTAAAGTACACCAATGCACATCAAGAGGGGTCCAAATGCACCAATGGTAGTAAGACATGACAAACATGATCAAGAGGGTTGCACAAGCCCCCAGAACCAAGGTCCTATGACAAACCAACATAGGAACAAAAGAACACGCATGAAAATGATATAAAGAGAAAAAACTAGACACAAGCATACACTACCAAAGACAGGGAGAGAAGAAAAAGTAGAAGGGGTGGATCAAGCTTTGACCGTTTGTCCAACGCAATGTGAATCAAATCTAGGCTATTTTTTCTGAAAAATACATGCTCACTTTGAGGCAACAAAAATATAGGCTGTCCATTGGGTGAGTAATCCAAGAAGGTGAGACAGATACACACATGACTGACATGTGCTCACACACACACGTGAGTGGCTATAGGAAATTCATGCCTCAGATCGACTTCTCATCAAACCAAACCAAAGTTATACCTCTTGATACCTTTGCTAAGACACCACAAAAAAATGAACTTTGAGCTTCATGAGGAAAGCAAAGCTTTGTATGCTTAGAACTCATGAACAAACAAGATGGCTCCACAGGCATGCAAAGTGTGCTATGCAAGGTGGTCATATAACTGCAAATGCAAATGCAACAATAAGGAATGTTCAAAGGAGTCTTGCTTAATTAATTTAAGGTATTTAACTTAGGGAACATTGTGCCTAATGTCTCCAAGAGAGGACCAATCAAAGAATAGAAGATTCACAACCTAGGGGATGCAATGTGTCGCATCAAGCCACTAAGAGGAATATAATATGCTAAGAGAGATCATGCTCTTGAAGGACATCACACCCAATGTCATCCACAAAGTGAAAAAAACACATCATAAGAAGTAAAAAGACTACACCATAAACCATGAAAAAGAATAATGCCAATGTATGCCTCCACTTTAAATAAATTGCTAAACACCATGAGCAATTAATTTAAAGTAGCAAATGATAAATTATAACAATAAAGAGGGCATGTGAGTCAACTTGGAAAGCCCTATGCAAAGTCATATGTTTCCAAATTAAACTACATCATGTAAAAAGAAAGGAAAAGAGAGGGGTTGCCCCCAAAATGAAAATCCAAACACATAAGGGATCTATGGATTTGGGGTCAGTATATTCTTACTACAATGTTTTTAAGAGAATTCAAAACTGTCATCATTCCCCAAATACTCATAGAATTGGAAGAATGACACGAAGAGAGTGAAAACAAA
Source organism: Sequoiadendron giganteum (assembly GCA_007115665.2). Lineage (NCBI taxonomy): Eukaryota > Viridiplantae > Streptophyta > Pinopsida > Cupressales > Cupressaceae > Sequoiadendron > Sequoiadendron giganteum. Next base: position 119,599,716 of record VCHN02000014.1, read on the forward strand.
GAAAAACCTTTTGGGTCAACATGGAAGAGACATGAATGTCTCGACACCTTGCACCATCCCCAAAAAGAAAACACAAGACAAAGAAAAGATAAAGGATTTTTTTTGGGTCAAAATGGAGGAGACACGAATGTCTTGACGCCTTGCATCATCTCCGAAAGGAAAACACAAGATAAATAAAAGATAAAAGGTGAAAAGTAAAAGATTTAAGACATATAGAAGAATGAAGGTACAAATAGAGGAATGCCACAAAAAGAGACACATAAAAAAAAACAATACATGGGATCACATCACACACAAAAGAAAAAGAAATAATGCAAAGAAACTAGTAAGGCACGTGCGAGGCACCCTAAAGTAGGTCGTCCATATCCCAATCATGTTCATTGTATACTGAAGGCGGACAACTAGCCAAAGGGATAATAGAAAGTGCCAAACTAGGGTCATTACCAAGCTCAACACTCTTTCTAAGAGAATTATCATGTAAGCTCATGGAAGAGGAAAATAGTGTATTCAATTCATTATGCACTTCCTCATCAATTTTAGTAATCTCCTCCTCATGATCTAAATTAATCACAATAGGAGGTTGAATGATAATGTCTAAAGAAGGGTTTGACTGTTATTGTGGTTGTGTTATAGGATCTTTTTGTTTTGGGGTGGGGGTAGAGTCATCATGCATTGCTCCATTCAAGTTTGAATCTTTATTTTCTTTGTTTATTTCTTCATGTAACCTTTGAGAAAGGGAACAACACCTATGCCTACACCCTCTAGCACCTATGTTTCTATTAGTTCTATTTTCAAGTTGCATTTGTGTAGGAGTGGGTTGATCAACCATACATTTTTTTTCTTCCCTAAGAGGTTGTTCGACCACTTTATCTTTGACTTTGTAAACTTGTTTTATTCTAGGAGGCATGATGGGATTGTTTTCGTTGTCTCTTGGTCTTTTGTAGGAAGTAGGTGAAGGTTCAATCTTAGGTTGGTCTTGGTTGTTTAAAATTTCCTTAGGTTCAATCATGGTTTCATCAAGGATGGTAGGGTCAATTGTAGGTTGAGGCATGTTTTGGAGGGATAATTCTTCTATTTTCTTTGCCTTGAAATTTTGATAGGATTTGAAAAAAAAATCTTGTCATGGTTTGATAGGTTCTATGGGCTCGAGCCGAAAGAAATCTAAGGAAACGTTTCCATGAGAGGACAACGGGTTAAAGCCACTATGATGGATAGTGAATATTTCATTGTCAAATGGAAACTTAAAAAATTTATGTACAATCGAAGGGACAAAATTCATGGAGAGAAGCCATGGATAGCTTAGCTTCACATGAAATTGGTCTAACTGCAAGATGATGGAGAATGAGATATCTAATGTTTTTAGTCCTATTTGTAAAGGAAGAGTGATTGATCCCATCGTAGGGAAAGCAAAACCATTATGCGTCTTGATCCATGCTTTTGGTTTATCATATATATCTTGATAGAACTCATACATAAGTAAGAATTCCTCAGTGATCACATTCTCTCCACATATGGGATCTATTAATATCCCATTAGTCGGCTTGTCATAGATTTGGTCGGCTATGTAAAGAGGACTATCGGGTGCATGTTTAAGTATATCCTTAGAGGATAAAGCAATGCTAAGAGGATTTTGAGTTTGACCCTTGTGAGGAATGCCGTCTATCATTCCTACCATATCATCCATAGGATCATTATCTATAGGATCATGTTGAATAGTATCATTGTTATCATCATTCGTGTCAACATTCATCACACCATTCTTTGTAGTTTCACTAGCTTTGACAAATGAAATGTTATGATTAGGCATAGGGCTGGTAAATATTTGCAAGTTTTGGTTAGGAGGGGCAACAAAATTATTTATTTGATCCTTAACACCTCCAACAAAAAGATGACAGGAATCAATGAGGTCTTGCACAAGATGTTTAAGATGCTTGCAATTTTACATATCATGTCCATTTTGTCGATGACAATGGTAGTAAGAATTTGGTCTATAGTTTTCGGGAAATGGTTTATTAGGATCAGGTGTTTTAAAGGGAGGAAAGGTAATCATATTCTGTTCTAGGAGTTGTGACATTGTGTTGTGGAGGGTATTGGGTAAGGGAGTGAATTTCCTTTTGGGGTCCTCATAACTAAAGGGTATTGTGGCTTTAACAACGACTTGGTTATTCACATATTGAGTTGTTTGTTGAGGGGGATTGAATTGAAGGAAACCTTTATTCTATTTTCTAAAAGGTTGAGAATTGTTTTGGCTTGCTTGCTCGGACTTCTTAGTATGACTAGAAGTGGATTTTGTATCTCGACTACTACCCGAGTTTTGATAATCACGGAGGGCAGTACACAAATGCATGAAGGACATGAATTTCATCATGGTAATCTTATCTTGTATCTCACTTTGCAAATTTTCTATGAACATCTTTTGAAGGTGAGGGTCAGGGACCTTGACATCAATTTGGGAATAAAGCAATTGGTAGCATGAGATAAAGTTTGTTATCTTACGCCTTCTTTTGGCTTACATCTCCTCAAATTTCCCAAGGTCATTTTAGGAGTCATATGCACTTGGAAATGTTTGAAAAATGCTTCAAAAAGTTAATTAAATGAATGAATTGAGTTGTTCGGCAAAGAAGAAAACCACTCTAAGGAAGTATCCTTCAAGGACCTAGGGAAAAACTTAGCCAGGAGTTTATTATCAAGGACAAAGTCACTACATAAAGCAGTATAAGTATTAACATGGTTAGAAAGATATCCCTTTCCTCCATATTCCTCGAATCTAGGCGCCTCTACACCTTGTGGCATCAATGTTCACAATATCTCCAAGGAAAATAGGTTGAGTTTGACATTATATATAGGTGGGTCATTTGGATTTTGGTTGATGGTGGAAATTTGTTTATGAAGGGATGAAACAGTTTGGAAGAGTTGATTTATGAGAGGTTCATTGCTTGTGTTATGAGACGAAGGTGAAAAAGATGAAGGTGTTTGTTTGTTTGAAGGACAAGTGAATGGAATGCTTATAGGTGGTAAAGTGGTAGGAGATATGCCATGCGATGCCACAAAGGTACTAGGGATGCTAGCAAGAATACCCAAGGAAGGAATCACATTACTAGTTGGTTGCATTATTTTCGTAACTTGAGGGTTGGTATAGGTAGGAATAGAGGCAATTGTTGAGGCAGGAGGAAATTGAATTCCTCTTTGGCTTGTGACACTATTGGTATGTAGAGGACAACTAGAGTTTTAGGGAAAGTGTTTTCCAATGCTTTGAACTATGTTTTTCACAAGGTCAAGTCCATCTTCACTTTCAAGCATGCGATGAATGTTATCTATTGTAGGGATGGTGGTAGTTGAAATGTTGTCATTTTGCACTTGATTTTGTAGGTTTGCTAAATATTCATGAATTTGAATTATGTTTTCTTGCGGAACACTATCAATCCTTGTTTCAACATGCATCACACTACTTGAAGGCAAAGAGTTATTAAGGGTATGGTCCATACCTAGTGTACTAGTGTCAATACTAGGAGTGAAAGAGCTAGACAACCCAAGATCCATGATGATTGTGCTATCGCGGGATGCCATGAGTCTCGAACTTCGTCTCACTACAATATTAGCAACAGGGCACCAAATACTCATGCAAGGGCTACTAAATGCAAGATAAATGAAATGACTATAACATAATTTCTCTAAACTGAAATAGAAACATATTCACAAAAAATAGGAGCGCAAAAAAAAAAGCTTTAAATTCTAGAAAATGCAGTGCAAAATTTGCACTGGGATTGATTCGCCCAGAGGGGCGTACGAGTCCCAGTGGTTTTTTTTTTTCAAAATTCTAAAAAATTTTTAATTGATTTTTATGCTTTTTATGTTGTATGATCTATAACCTAAGTGAAAATACATATTTTGTATGATTTTCAATGATATGAGGTGCAAAAATGCAAGCTATATGCACTTTCACTAATGCAAAATTTGGAAACCTTAGAATACCAATTAACTAATGCAAACCCTAATGCAATGTTAATGCAAGCAAGATCTAAGATGATGATGCACTCCAAATCAAAATTATGATGTCATAAATGCAGGTTCACCAAAATGAAATGGAAGAAAATGGGATAGGTGCTTTCGTATGGTTTAGGACATAGAGCAAAACCCACTTTCCAATTATTTCATTGAAGAAAGACCCTAGAGATCTCAATGCAAAAGAGAAAGAGATCTTGCAATAGGATAGTCCTAGGAGCTACTTATAAACTAATGATGGGTTCACCACCAAGTTAGGACTTGGAAAGATAAATGTAATGTAAAATGTAATGCTTAACCCTAATATGATTCAATCTTTCACTAAATGACATAGAAATGCATATAAAATAGAAAAAAAAGCTTCAAGATGAAATTTGTGCACCTGGAAATATGAAGATGATTGAATGAAGCTTTGAAATGCTATAAACAATGGCTTTAATGATGACTGGGACTCATATGCCAAATTGGGTGAATCATTCCTAGATCTAGGTTTCTGTGTAGAAACAAGAATTTGGCAAATGGGTATCTGAATCTGTAAAAACCTGAATTTTGACCTAAACTAGGACTCATACACCAGAATTGGCATATCACTCTAGTTAGGGCTTTCTAAAACTTCAAAGTTTGAAACTGGTCTTCAAGGTCTGCTCTGTGCCTCCTAATTGATTTTTGGATCCGAAACCCTAATTTATAGTCTGTAGAAGTCCTCCAAGTATCTCCAATGCAAGGTGACAACTTTGAACACTTTGACAAATTTCTCCAAACTTTCTCATCAATGTATCTTCAATCTAAACTTGAAAATCACACACTAAAGAGAGGGAAAAATATTGTTTTGTTAGTGGATAGGGGTTTGCCTTGGTCAAACCCATTTTGGTAATCAAAACTTGAAATGAAATGAAATAGGAATGGAGAATGATGAATGAACAAAATATGATGTTGCAACTCACCAAACTCTAGCAATAGAGTGCTGAAAACATGTGTGAGATGGCTCCAATAGATGTAGGTCTTGACTCTTTCTTGAATGTGATAGATCTTGAGTGAAATGCTAGCTTGAATCATAAAACCCTACATCACAATTGTTAGCTCAAAAATAAACATGATGCATGAAGACTTTGACATGATGCTTGATAATCTTCCCTTGAATGCTCTTGTGAACTCCAACTCGCTATAAGGATGAATACTTGAATGCTTGGGGGTGAAATGCGTGAAATAAACTTGTATTTACACTTAATTATGCAAAAAGTCCTGAAATTACAAGACTACAAGCCAACATCAGATGTAGGAGGATAAAATACTACCAAGAATTTGAATTAATTTTAATTTTGGTCCACACGAGACTGATACACCAAAGGTGGCATATGAGTTCCATTAGGCATAATTTATGGGACCAAATTAAAAAATGCTTGGAAAGGTGTAAAATCTAGATCGGAACCTAAAACCCTAGATGGGACCCATATGCCCAAGGTGGTGTATGAGTCTTAGACCACCAAATATGGGCCACACAACCTAGAAACACCTGGATTATGGTTGGATGTTGATTTATGTCAAGATTTTCATCAAAAAAATGCATTAATTGAAGCTTGTGGATGTAAAATAAGGGCAATTAAAGCATAAAGAAGTCCAATTATTTAATAAAACTCTAGAAAAGTTAGAAAGTGTGTTACAACACTTTACAACACTCCAAATAAGGCATCAATAAGCCCATTTAGTTCACAAGAGACCAAGACCTAATGTGAATATGTTAGACACATTACAACACTAAATCAAGGCAATGTTAGGGAGTACTTTTTTTGTCATTACAGATAGAAAAATATCGAAAATCATGGTGATAGGCTGTCGTTAGGTCCCATTACTTTAGAAGATAAAAGCTTCAATATGTCGACCAGGCAGTGTCCAAGGCTATTTGCAATAGAAGAAGACTTGACTATCTCCCTTAGATTTTCTAACTTTTTAGAGCTACTAACGTTAATTCCTAACCTAAGGCCATTTAACTATCCAATTGAAAAAAATAGTTTGTCTTAAGGAAAACTGAGAGTATATTAAACTAGGAAACATAAAATGACTAATCTAGAAAACATGATAACTAAATGAGAAAGCATGTAAACAACTAAACTAAAAAGCGTATAAACTATAGAAGTAGCAAAACTTGTAAACAAACTATGAAACATCTAATTAAATACAAATAATAAACGGTTCATAACAATTAGCATATTACAGAAATAAAAGACAGTGAGTGCTCCAGAACTTTAGACTCTATAACAACAGTGTTAATGACTTCTACAAGATTAACATGTGCATATGACTATACTCATAATTGTTATTCATGCAATAGAAACAACATAAAGGAAAGTACTCATCTATTTAATCTACTCTCCCTCGAGTGGCCAACTCGCGGGTTACTACGTTCATCCTCAGGTCACAAACACAACATTTTTGAAAGTTCTCTCATTAAAAATAATTTCCATCCATAAATTCAACAACTCACAAATTGATATGTAATAATCTCTTTATTCATATATATTCAGAAAACATGTCGACAACATAACCTTACTATTCTGTGTTGTCTTTTGCTTCTGGAGATTACATATTTACAGAAAACTCCTAACTAAGTCCTATATTTCAGATGACTTAGATTACCATTGAAAAAGTCTATAACAAATTACAAACAAACTTTATGTCTTTAAATACCCATTACAGAGATATTAATGAGGCTCAAGTCGAGCCATGAAGTCTTTAACTTTTTAAATAATAACATAAATTTAACCAAAATAAATTATGATTTCGGTCCATCATCCTAAAGTTCTGGAGTAGGTTTCCAACACATATCTTCAATCTATTTTGGAGCTCATGCTGGTTGAATGCTTTCTATTACTGTATGATGACCGATTATTATCCTACAAAATACTTAAAACAACCCATTAAATCTGCATTGGAAAGATACTTCAATAAATCACAAGAAATAAAGTTTGTACTATTTTTCTTAAAAGATAAGCAACTATTTTGCCTAAAGTTTAATTAATTGGCAGAGCATAAGGATTTTGTATATGAAAGATAGGGATTTATTATGTTAACATGATGAGGTTATTTTTACCTCATCATTTCCTCCCCTTCCTAATTCCTAATAGGTCCTCTCGCCCCTTTGTTGTATCCCTGCCCTCCATCTCTGTTTAATTCTTCATACTTAGCACTAATATCACATATTGAAAAATCCATCATCTTGATCTATATTAATATGAAAAGAAGGGGGTGGAAAGAGCAATAGGGGAGGTCTATACCTCATCCCTATCCAGTCTGTTCTGAGGTCTTTCAGGATTTTGTCCAAGGCATCTACTCTTCTGAAGGATCATTTGATGTTAAGAGGGGAGATCCCTTCTCTTTTCTTTAGATATGTTGGCAATGGAGTGTATCTCTCTTCACAAGCATGCCAATCTTCACCAATCAATTTCTTCCCTTGTTCTATGAAATGATTATAAGAAAGTCGAAGGCTCTCATCATATCTTTGCTTCATAGTTTTATCCACTTTAACAACTAAATATGTAGCTTTAAAAGCTGCAGGTCTACTGTTGGGACATCTTACCTAGAGACATACATTTTTCTCTGATTGAGAATATTCCCTAATGCATTCTTGCCAATGAACCTGATTACGCATGGTAGATAGCGAAGATCTCAATTTCTTCTCCAACAAAAAGGTTAATAAAGAAATCAGTATTTGTTTCCAATAGAATATCGTGAACAAATAATTCACATAGAATATCTTGCTGTTAAGGAGTTGATTCTATAAATACTTTAACAAATTCTTTGTCATCAGGGTCATGTGGCTGGTCATGATAAATTCTTAGCAATTTCCATCTTAATAATTATTCATTTAAAAACATTGAATACAACCTTGATGGTCTCCTACATGCTAATAGAAATTATCCTATTTGACATGCATCTTACTTTGCCCTATAGACCCTATGAAATGACTCTTTTAAGAGTACTGACTCCTTTAACTTTTTATTCTTAATATTAGCATCTTTCAAGAAATAGAACCATTCCATCCATTTCATTAATAATGGGGGAATTCAGACTTGGAACCATTCAGTTACAGTTGGCTCGGTCTGAGTTCCGATTGATTCCATTATTGGCTTATTGGCGCTTTCTTGCAAATCCTGTTCTAGTTCCACAATCTTACTAAGAGAAACATTCAGTTCTTCACTCTACCTTTTCTTTTCCTCTTCAAAAGCTTGAAACATTTGCATAAAATTATTTTTCAAACTTTCAATTTGTTTGTCCCTTTCAAAAGGATTAGCATTGTATGTCCTATTTTATTGATTCCATTTCTAAATTTGTATCTGCAATTCATTAATAAATGTATCCTTTTCTTCTATATGCAATTTTAAATTTTGAAGTTCCTGATCTCTTTTTCCTATTATAGTAGTATGTACTGTGATTTCCTCTTGTTGCTATACAATATGTTATTCATTTTTGTGCAATTGAT